>CM039131.1:5769715-6029708 GCA_022036555.1 Microstegium vimineum
TGTCCATGAGTATGTGAATGCAGGAATGAAGAAATGGAGCAAAGGAAGCCAGGGGGACCCACATAGGGGGTCGGCCGACTTCCTATAGGGCCCACTAGCTCTCCCCTCTGGCCATGAGTATGTGAATCCAGGAGAAGCACTCCAGAGTGGATCTCAGCCCTCAGATCACACTGTGCTTCCTCCCAACGACTCTCATGCAACTCACATGGACCCCATGGGTCCCACAATCTAGAAGATTAACGTGACAAATCAACTTAGAAGAACCAATCCAACCGAATGACAAGTGGGACCAGCATCTAAAAGGGCCGAGGTGGGCCAGAGCCCCCAAGGGGGGGTCGGCTGACCTCCCTATGGGCCCACCAGCCCCTCACTTGGTCCCTGACTAGTGGGGCTGGTTCTAAAAGGGTTTGAAGGCATGGCCTACAGGCCATAGGGGGGTCGGCCAACCTCCCCAAGGTCAGTGTTGGTCCTGGCAACCGCCATACCTTTTTTATCATATGTTGAAGATCACAACCATCCACTCTAAGATGGTTTAGAGGCGGTGGATCCAAGGGTGGAGATTTGAAGCCTCCTGGATCGATGACGTGGCGATGGAGTAGCCCCTACCCACCTCCCACTATAAATAGAGGCTCATACCCCCCTCTTCATACATGGTGAAGAATCCTACAAGCTCTATTCCTTAGATTGTTCTAGTAGTTAGTCTAGAGTGGGAGTTAGAGTTGAGTCGAGCTGCGCTCGGGATTTCCGGAGTCGTCTTCTGGAAAGTCTGGTATAGCTCTTGTATCTTTCCTTCTTTATAAGACTTTATCTTATTCAATATATTAATTTTCCTCTACTTTACTTAGTATTTAATTTGAGCATTACTATACTTGTTATAAGTCTTGTTATATGCTTTTGCTTATTACTAGCCTTTACATCAATAGTCTGTGATCCTTGTTGTCGGTGTTATGACCCGGGGTCAAGACCACCAACGAGTAAATTTGTATATCGCGTGCTCCCTCTCTCAGACGTGATGCAAGATGGACACAAGATTTATCCTGGTTCGGGCAAAGAAGGCCCTACGTCCAGCGAGGGGAGGATGACTTGTATTATCTCGCACCCAAAACGTGCTCGTACAGGGGGGGTACAAGCTGTGTTACACGGAGTCGCCACCCGAGGGGTCGATCAAGTGGCGGGGGTGTGGAGTGTGGAGTCTAAACTAGGGTCCCTGAGGACGAGAGTCCGATCGAGGTCCTAGATGAAGTAGGAGCCGATCCCGAGAGTCCTCTAGAAAATCCCCCATACTCTACCTCGGCGTCCCCTTTTATAGACCAAGGGTCGGTCCGAGGGTACAGGGCCCTAATTGTAGCGGTATGGGCGGCGTATCCGCGCACAGTGTTGGTGGAGAGACGTTGAGCACTGTCGCGGCATGGTTTTCCCGTCCTTCAGGAGTCCCCGGTCGTGGCGGCAGTAGAAGTCGTCGCAGTGCAGTGTCCGCAGGCGGGCACGAGTCCCACGGCCGAAGCGGGACGGGGCGGATGGGACGGCTTCCGTACCAGAGTTGTTGAAGAGGGGGAGGTCGAGCCCCCTGGTCGAGGGAGGGGTCGAGCCCTACGTGACTCCGTCGCGTTCCCGAAGTCGTCGTCGAGGGTCGCACTGTTCACTTTCCGAGGGGTACTGTTGGAGTCCGTACTCGCGTGGTGGCGACAGGGGCGGCACAGTTGACGGGAATCGGGGACTGGACGGGGAGTTGGTGCGATTTGACAGCGGACGCCGGCGCCCATGTCGTTAGGTGGGTTCACTTTAACCCATACCGGAGCAGTTGGGTTAATCGAGACCCTCGTCCGAGGGTCATCCGAGGGTCGAGGGGGAGGTCGAGGCGTCGACGGGGTCGGAGAGGTCGAAGTCGAGGTAGAGGGTGAGGTCGATCGCTCGCCCCCTCGTCCGTCGTCGAGGTGGAGACGGGGGTCGTTCGCTTCGCCCCCTCGTCCGTCGTCGAGGTGGATCCGGCCCATGGCTTGTTGCCGCAGTTGGTGTAGAGGGGCCCTCGATTGATGGGCCGCGCCTTACCGAGTGGTGGGCTGGTCCTTGCCTTAAAGATGGTTGCTATGTTTATCGTTAATTTATCGAAGGGTTTAGGGTACCCCTTACCTTCGTACCCGACACTTGTGGCCTTTCCCGTCTGCGATCATTGCTTGTTATAAGGTGCTTTGATTATAGATCATAGTCAAAGTAGTAAGTTGTGTGTAAGCATAGTGCTTGTACATCATCTTACCCTTGGTTACCGCTTGTTGCACGGACTGTTTGTGGTAGCTACCAAGAGAGTGACAGCCTTATCTAGTCTTTGTATTCCACCATGTGTTCTTAGGCAAGTTCTTAAAAGGTAAGGCCCCCGTAAACAGAGGGCGTGGTCCGGTAGGAGTTTTGTCCTCCTATTGATCTATCCCCTCGCCTAGCATACTTGTATTGAGGAGACAAACTATAGTGTTTAGACTAATTAATTGGCTAAGTATATTGATGTAGAGTGAATTACATAGGAGTCCCTGTACTCTCTCATTGTCCTCCCACCTAGCTATACTATCTAGTTACATCTAAGTTATCATTTACCTTGGCTTATTCATTCATCAACTCTTCCTATCACATATATCCTTTACCCCCCTATACTAGTTGGTATTAAGTTGAGGTGCTCTCTAGGATCTCTCTCTGATTATCATTTCTAGTCCAGTTTTCCCTTGGGAAAATATAAATTATGATACCTTGGAATATTCCTAGGTGAAGTGCTACAACGGTATAATCTGTATGCTTGCGGATTTATCCAATAGTCATAAGAAATACCAACAGTTGTGTCTCGCAAAATCAATTTTGTAGTAGTGAATGCTATTTTGGTGTCTTCTTTACAATAGTCCATATCCATATTTGTTAATTATGATGTGAAGTATGGAAGGTTTGGCGTGCTAAGCAAATGGTCCTTTCTATTTGATGGGGTAGTTGGGAGGAAGTGTACAATAGGGTACCCAGAATATTATGTGTAATGCATCACTACAACCCTGGCTTGAAATGGTTTGTAGAGACGGAAGGCATGTATTTCTAGAACCCATTGAGGCATGTCATGTATCATGTGTTTTGGTCTTTTGCACAGACGCAACATGTGTTCTAGTTTTGTCAGCCAATGATACTTGTTGATGGCACTTTCCTAACAGGAAAGTACATGGCACTTTGATGATGGTTGTTGTTGATCCCGAGGACCAGATAGTACCCATGGCTTTTGTTTTGTCAAAAGGAGAGAACAATGATTTGTGGTTATGGTTCATGCAGCTTCTTCGTGTTCAAGTTCTTGGTCCATATCGAATTGTATGTTTGATCTCAGACCATCATGTAGGGATTCTTAATGCAGTAGGTGAATATATCGATGGTTTCTCGCCTCTAGTGCATAGATGGTGCATGCAACCTTTTAGCTAATTACTAACGTCATCAAAGAAAGAAGGAGATTTGTGATAAGGTTAAGGAGCTATGTTGTGCACGTACAGAGCACCAATTCAAGAGACAAAGAGAATTAGACAAAATGACAAACGAAGCAGGTAAGGCATGGCTAGAGGCGTATTGGTATATTTTATCCACACTCAAGTTATCTGCAAGCGCACAAATAAGATACTGATGTAGCACTCACCGGAATGACCCAGTTTTAATACTGAACCCAAAGGAACGGTTGTAATTTAGTTAAGTCTAAGAGCTTAACCTCTGAGTATCAAACAAGGACTGATAAGTTAAAAGATAGGAGGATCACTAAGGCTTTTTAGTTTTGTTTTATCTTAATGTATTTATTAAGGCTCAACTAGGGACAATTACTTTTGAAGGCCACAAACAGAGTCTGACACTCCTAGAAACTAATGATCCTGTTAGGCCTATAGACGGAGATGAACTATAGAGGATTCAACAGGCTATAAGAGTCACCCCTACGAGCTACCACCGATCCGGAATATAGGGTACATCTATGAGCTAAAACGTCTAAGCACCATGCTTACACTATGAAAGCTATTTTATTCCTAGAGAGACTAGAAATAAAGTACTTAAAAAAGAGTCACAAACCTGAAGAACAATAATAAAATGATGAAACGTACTTGCAAACAGAAGTTGATTTTAGAGTGATCTTGGACAAAAGATCATGGCGAAGGATCTTCAATCCGCTTGTAAAAGGCGTAGAAGTAGCATCGATAGGCCGACAATCCCTCCAAATCTCTTACCTTCCTCTCTCTTTTCTAATTCTAATACAAGACTAGATTCTAAACCTAAACTAGAGGAGAACTAGTATTCTTCTTTAAAGTTGTCTCTAGAGAGGTTATCCTTTCGAGGGACACCTCTGATCCTAACTGGAGATATGAATTGAGGATTTAGGATGCCTCTTGGGTAGGGTCTAGGTCTCCTTATATAGTCCGATGGGATTAACCATGGCTTAGATTGCATCTATGGGTCGATGGAGAAGGCCATAGGGGAGTAGGACTCCCCTAGGCTGGCTGCACAAGGGTTGGGTCGACCGGCCCCCATAGCAGCCCCCAGGATTCTGCTTCTCTCTAGTGTCCTCTGATGTCTTCTATACCCTTCCAACGCTGGAGTTCGTCCCGTTTACACAATAAACTGATCTATAGTAGTTGTATCTTGATTCCAACTATTGTTTCCTGTTTAATCCCTATAAAATCACAATTCACCAAAACTCGTGGAATATTATCAGTTTAAACCCTATTCTATGGTGGTGATTACTTTTATACTCTTTTTCATGGTTTAATTGATGTTTTATAATAGAAGTTAATTACCATCAACAAACTGTCCCACACTAAGGCTTTTGCTCGTCCTTGACAAAATGTTGGTTTACTTTACACATAACCGTAAGACAAGATATCAACACTGAACAATTCCCGGTTATACATGTACTATGGGATTCAAAGTGTCTACCATAAAACTTTGAGCAGTTGAAGGAAGGAGCAACTTAAAATAGATCACATACTTCTTGTCAGTCAAGTCAATTGGAATTTTTACAATGATTTTCAAAATAAAACATAGCTTACCTTCTCCTTCTTATGGCACACTCAAGGCATGCTTATATGTAGTATTTTTGGATCCTTGCCAAGGCATGAATGAGTGATGCCTTCAAAATATCCTAATTCTAAAAGGTTACATTTGGAATTATAGGTAATTTAAGGAAATAACATACTTGCCTTGCTTGTATTGTAAAATCAAAGCTAGGATCCGAGAGGGGAATGTCATACTCTTAGATTAAGATGCGCATGTGTATGAAATATTTAGTGGCTAACCTAATTCTACTATGCTCATTGATATTTCATCTCTCTTGATAACTTGAGAATTCCTGCAAGGCATAAAGACTATGTTTATCTCTTATTTACTTCTTCTCTTTTTTCAGAGAGGCGGGCATCTGAGTACCCATTGTTTTGGTAGAGCACTTGTCGATATTTTACTCTCTTATTTTCCTTTACTTTTTCATAGCCCATATCTTCTTGCCTACACACATAAAACTTGAGAGAATTGATTACAAACTTTGAGTATTTATATCCTAATGATAAATCTTTTTGGTTCTATCTCCAGTGTAGGAATAAATTTTTGGGCGTAAGGTATGTTTTTGCGTACTCTTAGTGTAAGAGCACTAAGTATATATGTGGAGTGTATATGATCTTGATCTTGGGAGCATGATAATCCTCTCAACAAGGGTCACCATAATGTTGGCAAAACGCAAAAAAAGCAAGTAGCTTATGAGCTATTTTAAAATTCATGTATTTGGCTTTGGTAGGCAATAACCATTTACCATGAAGGAGAAGCATAACTATAATTTAAACTTTCAGAAATAAAATTCTCCAATGACATAACTTAAAGAAGCAAGTTCTCATTATTCTACTATCTCACATTCCACAACAACTTAAGTGATACGGGTCCCTAAAAAGTAGTTACCAACAGTCACAAGACTTCTAGGATAACTGTTGTGTGAATCTATCTCTAAGTTATGGCACAACAATCTTACTTTTAATTGAGGCTGGTTTAAAATTGGATTATTCAATGGGTTTTTTCAATTTAATTTGAAACAAAGAGCAACATATATAAAAATAGAGGGTATGAGATATGTACTTCATCGTGGATGAAAGAGAAAGTGAGAAGAGGGGGTAGTAGGCCGGGTCGGCTTAGCCTTGAGGCCGGGCGGCTGTCTTAGTGGCCCATCGAGGTCCACTTCACCGTGTACGGTCTTGTCGATAATTGCTTCTGTTTTCTCTAATTTTTTCGATCGGGTTTCTTTGGTATATTGGCGTGGCCTTCCCCCACATTTATTTTTGTTTCTCTATGTAAAACATGTGGAGACAATAGCACACATATCCAAAAATAATAATAATTGAGAGAGAGGAGATGCTCTAACCAAACTTTATTGATATCATTTAAGGCACTTTATTAGACAAACAAATAACTAACGACTATCGAAACAAACTCTAACTTTAACTCTCAAACTAACAAAACAAACACACTTGTGCCTTATCAATCGACTACCACTCTCTCTCAAGCCTCCTAGCTATGGTGCGCGAATGTTGGCATGGGACTTCAAACCCTAATGCTTGATAACAGTCATATCCACTCTCTCGACCAACTTCTCACGAACTCCAGCAAAAGACTATTGATGTTAATTAAATCCTATTATAAACAATCAATTAAACCATTAAAAAAGATATAAAAGTAATCACCACCATGGAAGACTGTATCGCTGTCCTAAACGACTTCTAAATCAGATATTGAGGGAGTATGCAGTTTAGTCCAAAATCTAAGACAACTGAATTACAGTGAAGCAGTTTCAAGTCCAATGGTTATATGCAGAACAACATATTATATTATACTGAAATAAACAGTAGTTGCTAAGGTCAGTCTCAGTAGAGTTTCATCAAAGTTTTATAGGCATTAAATACGATGACGTGACAACGGATTGATGAGTAGAGAGGCAGGAAAAAATTAATTCGAGTAGAAATAGTTTTATGGAGATGAAATTCTTCTATAATGTTTTCAAAATATAGATGTGTTCAAAATTTAGACATGAAATCTCTATTGAGACGGGGCTAAGAAGTAGAAGAGGCTAAATTCGAGGTACTCAGTCAAAGCATGCATGTAGCATGCATATAGGGAGAGCAAAAAGAAGCTGCATGTTTGACTGCTTGCATGCATCTGGTCAAAGCCACTGGATTTCAGCGATGTGCGGGTATAGCTAGCCATAATGTGAGTTGATTCCGTGGTGGTGCTTTGCTGGGACAACAAACTGTAGTAAATAACCACCTATGGGAAGTTATGCTCTCACTCGTCATTATCCTGAAAGAAAGAAACGGTCGCGGATCGATCCCATTTTCTCTCATGATCAACAGATAATGGCCAGCTATAAATATACGTCCTCACTTCTTCTTTTTTGCGAACAAATATATGTTCTGATTTGTGCCTCAACAGTCAGCTCCTCTGTGTGACAAATTTTCATATATCGCAGATAATGAATACTAAGAATGCTATTCTCTGCTGTCTTCTTTTCGTGCTCGTTCTACACACAGATCATCATGCTCTAGCCGGTTCGTGTTCCTTTGCATCTGTTTGTTCTTTTATGTTCTTGATTTTTAGTTACAGTTGTAATCTAACAAAGATCAATTTGCAATTTTTTTGGTTTCTTTATCTTTTTTTACTTCATTTGTGTTCAGTCTTCGGACTTTTTATTTAAGATAATAAGAAAGTCTTGTAATCATTTTCTCCAGACAATCCAAGATGTACTAACTGATGACATACTAGCTTGTGCTTGATTTGTTCTTTTTGCAGAGTGTGGCTATACAAATCCTGTAATGCCATTCTGTAAAGCATGGATGTGCGAAAGCGAGTGCTGGCTGGAGGCAAAATTATTTGAAGCTAAAGTCATGGAACACAAGTGCGCGAAAGGCGGGTTCAAGGGCTATTGTTACTGCCGCTTTTGCCGTTAATTTTGCAAATTTAAAACCACCGTCCAAGGAGAAGAATCAGTAAAATTTAGGATTCCTTCTAAATAAACAGTTCATCATGTCTTTTTCTTCGTCTTGCCTAGAAAATTTAAAGATTGTAGTTAAGTCTCTAGAGTTGTGTGCGTGTTGTTTTTGGCATGCTAGTGTCTACTATTGTATTTAAATCTTTATTAGTTGAATAATAATTTATCAATGCCCATCCTTTTCTTTGTTGATTCACATATTTATTATTTGCTCATTGTTTCATCAACGATGTAATAATCCAAGGCATGAGCATTTTAGATTGTTGGGTAGTATACAAAATATGCACGACGAAGGGATTTGCTATTTGACAGACGCCTGAAATCTCTCTTCTTCTCAGGCAACACATGACAACCATAGGATTATAAGTGCATGTCTTCATCTTTCTTGCACATGGGGACAACTGAGGCATGTAGACATGCAGAGCAGTCGCCTGAGATTCAGGCGCCTGTAGTTTAGGAAGGGTGGAAATGTATACATCACAAACATGCACGGCCAAGTACGTACAATTTCGTGCATACAGTCTAAAAAGAACAGTATCTGAATCAGCATGGAAACAAATAAGATCTGAAAGACGAAGAAAACAAATCTAGCCAACGCTGAAATTACGTAACTCAGATCATTCCATCTATGCATAAGGTACTGGTGGTTTTCATTAGGTACGGTAATTAACGCCTAGTAGCATAGACGTAATTTATTTATGCAGTAATGTATTAGTATATGCGTTGGGCCATCTATCGCGTAGTCAGCCCTCAACTAATAAAAAACTGTGTCGAAATTTTGGACCCAATCGATTATGATTCGATACCGAAATGGTGCGAAATCAACAAGCTCAGTCAAACCTGGTTCACTAGGGACCAGCAAGTTCTCATCACTCATCAGTCGAAAATGTCATAAAACACCTCAACCTGGTTTGACTAAGGACCAGCAAGCTCTCATCGGTCGATCGACAAACATGAAAGAATTAGACAAGTATCTTCAAACTGACTAAAGTCTAGTGTTGCAACTTGCAACAACAATATTTGACAGGCTTTTACGGCTTATAGGTCAAAGATATGCACAACAAGTAACCCTTCTGGTCAAAAAAAAAACAGCTTGTGGACTAACAGTCTAACATAGATTGTCACCGAGTGAATACGTTTACCACAAACATTCATATGAAAAATTACAAAGATCAGATTGCCATTCAGACAAGTTAGAAAGAAAGCTTCACGTATGTCTCTCAAAGACAAGCAGAGTCTACAATGAACAACAGCACTACTTTCAGAACCTAACATCTACATCTGCTCCATCCCAATTCGGAGAACTACAACAGGAGCCAACAAGTATACTTACAGGATAAGGATCCGGTTAATGATTCACAGATGGAAAAAGAAAGCTATGAAAACTCGAGAAGTGCTGATACACATAATACCTTCAAGGAACCATGACACTGTCAAATCATTGCATTTCTCACATTCTGGATGTGCATCCATGTAAGTGCTCAATGACCAGTATCACCTTCTGTATCAGCCTACAATCCATCTATGCAGCAGTAAGTAATTGCTTGCATGGTTGGCTTCTCAAACTGTCAGCAACTTAACTAAATCACTGAGAGGAACATCAATCTCCCAAGTGAACTAACTGCGGACCTCAATCAGATTCATAAAATACAATCAACTACTACTCGTCTAGATCCATAGAGTGTGTATTTTCAATGCAGATGGTGTGCTTGGTACTGTGATACTTAGCTGCATAGTGACCAAGTCGATTCCCCAGGAATCTAAATTCTGTTTCTTTCGTCATCATCACTGTCTATGTTCTTTGGAGTGATCCTGTTTTGGTAGCACCTCCTTCTAAGCAGAAAACAATTAAAATAATAGCTCACCAGTTCTTTCCTCCCCTTAAATTGAAAAAATAAGTGGAGGCGGTTCCAGAAATTCCTGCCAGAAGATGCAGCACTATGTTGTGCTGCGGCCTTGAAACTTGCCTCCTCTTCATCTGTCCAAGAAAGTGCAATCTCCTCACCCATACGATTGAATCCCCATGCATAGAAAGCCGCACCAAGTTCACGTTTCAACTTAAGTCTTTGTTCTGCTACATGAAACCGAACACATTCCACTGATCCAGGATAGTTGCAACCACAAACAACTTTTCTGCCTTGGCCAATAGGATTACCACAAAACAATGTTTTACAGCTTTCATTGTCTGGAGGCCAGACCTTTGTTCCCAACCATTTCAGAGTTTCTGGGTCATCATAGTTTACAGGCACCTCACCAGTCCATTGTGGCACGTGTACTTGATAGTTGGGGCCAACAGGAATTTCATTCTTCTCGTGGCTTGTAAAAAGCCAACCATTAGAAGAGTTACGAGTCTTAGTTTCATATTTCCCTTCTCCAGCCAAGCTATTCTCCTGTTCTGTGAGCACTAAAGAACCATTCAGTAATTTTTCTTGTGCACAATTTCCAACATTTGTAGAACCTATACAGCAATTGCAACCCATAGGGAATATTTCCTGTGTTTAAAGAGAAAGAAAGTCAGTTTCACTCATTAAGCAATATATAAGTTTATAAATAATTACAAAGAGAAAGAAGGTATGTTAATAAAAAAATGGACAGGGAACAGAATCATGAAAAATGATGAAGGTGAATCTAAAACCACAGATTGACACTAAAATAATAATAGTAATAATAATAATAATTAAGAAGGGCACAAATGTCAAGTCTGAGACCCCAATGCCTGGAAGTTGTGAAAACTGTAATGTGCAGCTTCTGATGATGATCATTGATCAAAAAAATATTCTCAAGCTGCAACCACCCTGAAAGCAAAGGAATTTTGGCACGTGCCGAATAAAAGAAAAAACAGAGAGTTTTGTGTATGCATATCATATCTATGATTTCCCATGAATAGCATTTTGGAGATATCTGATAAGCAATAATTTCATGGAGGTTTATGTGGGCCAGGATTAAGGAAAGCAGTGGTTGTCAGCATCTGTTTAACAGCTAATTTGATTAATTTGTCGATAATACACAGCTCTCCTGCGTGTTCGAGATAAATTTGTCAATAAGCCATAGGGACTACTATGGTACCTTTTGCCAATTGAACCATAAAAGCTTTATGATTTGATGGGGTGGCATTCTAAGCTTCCATAATCCACATCCATTGCCAAAGGGTCTCTAATAGTCTAGTTGGTTAGAGGAACCCAGCGGCACTCCTCAGGTCCTGGGTTCGACTCCTTGTTGCAGCGAATTTCAGGCTGGGTTTAAAAAAAATCCTCTCGTCTGTCCCATGGCCAAAGCACAGGTCTAAGGTCCGGTCCCGGTCGTGGTTGTCTCACATGGGCTACGGTGCTGCTGTGTATGGGTGGGGCAGGGGTTCGGGGGTTTTCTCGACTTGCGTGAGAAGGTCTTCTTCTTAATGCAATGCCCGGGGGCTGTCTTACACCCCGCAGGTCGACTTTTTTTTTTAATCCACATCCATTTTAATGTTTATCTACCAAGAACTAAATCACTGATCAAATCATTAAATTTCACAAATACAGGGACTGTAGAAGAATACCTGATTTCAACAAATAGTTGTAAATTAAGTTCCCCTTTATTTCAGATTTTTCTATTATGTCTTGCATAATGGCTATTAGACATTAGGCAGTGAATGTAAATTCTTACTTTCTTAAAGATATTGGGATCTAATGAATAATTAATCTTGAGTACTACAAATAACAACAGGCTATGCCCTCTGCTACATGGTGTTGTCTTTTCACTTTTCACAGCCCTAGAAACAAGTATAGAAATTGCTAAGAAGAGCAAGATCACTAAATTAAGTAACAAATAGACACTGGTGGTGTTGAGATATTTGGAACCAGCAGTCTTATTCCTGGAAAACAAAGTGACCCAAAGGGGGGTAAAATTAAGAAAATACAGCATTTAAGGGAAAGGATATGTGAAATTACATATTAGACACCATAAATAACAGGTCTTGAATTGGGGGTATGTCACATGCTAAATAGTGTAGGGTTCATAATTCAGAAAATTGTACATGTATCCACACATTGTAGTCTAGAAAGGAATTTTTATAGAAAAGCAAACCTGGAACCATGTCAATGGCATATTATCAGGAGATTGTTTAACAATTATCATTCCTATGCACTCAAATCAAGAACTAAACTGGAAGCCAATGCACCTTTAGTGAAGACTTCATTTTTTTTCTCAAAAAGGATATCAAAAGGGAAACGAGGAAGCTCTAGTTATAGGCATAGTCCCAGAATCCAAATGTCGTTATTATCTTAGTTTCTTCAATGTTACAAAAGATTATAGATCTTACCATTTACTAACAAGGTAGAAATTATTAGTACTGCATGCTCTATATGAGAATGAATTGTCCATTGAAGCATTAATAATACATATTCGATGAAGCACTTGGGCGATCTTGGTGGTTCATGGTAAGCAAAATCTGATGCTGAATTGAGTACTTGTATTCAAACACAATGAGATAACATCAAACTGTTGGTTTGGCCAACAAACTCTTGAGAGGGGACTACTGAAATCACCTGAAAAAGTGAGGCATTCAACATGCTTTCTCGGCGAGCCCTCTTTCCAATAACCATCTTCCTGACCGCCAATGCCATTGAGAAGTACTCATCCGAAGACCCAGCAGCCGCAGCAGCAACACCATTGGCAGCATTTCCGGCTATCTCCCTCACCCAACCCAGCATCCCAACCATGTCCCCCCTCTTCCTCTTCAACAACACATGCCGCTGATTCCTCCCGTTGCAGTCCAAGACCGATTCCTCTTCCTCCACTCCATTGGCACCAACGAACAGCTCCTGCCTCTTCCTCTTGTCGACATCCAAGAAAGGACCGTGCGCTTCAACGAGCCTCTGGATCCAGCGGTCTAGGGCGCCAAGGTACTTGAAGTAGACCAGCTTGACGGGCGCCGCGAGGGCGGGGTCAAGGCCGGCAGACTCGGCGGCGGCGGCCCAGCCACCTGGAGAGCTGGGCACACCGGCGTAGCCCCCCGCGGCGCGGACGGCGAGGAAGAGGCGGAGGAGGTCGACGCATCGGCCATCTCCAAGCGACACCGGGGTAGGCCGGGCCTCGCGGCCGCCGGTGTAGGCCTCGCGCAGGAACACGGCGAGGAGGGCGTCGAACGCCTCCGAGGGGTCGGAGGCCGCTGCGGCGTCAGGGATCCGGAGGTCGGCGCAGAAGCCCAGGGACTGCAGCTTGCTTAGGATGGCGAGGACAGCGGCGGCGGAGTCCATCGACCGGTGACCGGCGGCGAGGTCAGGACGGTTGGCCGCGGTGGCGCATACTCTCTCTCTTGCTTCTTTTGGTTGTGAGTTGAGTATGGATAGAACGTTTAGTGTGGATTTACTGTTTTCTCTGTTTTTCAACCTTTGTGTTTTCGAATGAAAATTGAAGGTCTGCGTCCCTCAAATGCATAGGATAGCGAGGATTTTATGGGGGGCTGTGATGGCTTTGTTGGGATTAGACGGGTTATGAGTTAAGTAATAAAAATATCTTCATTTGTCATAGAACAGAAAGTTAAAGAAAGTTAAGCGCCCACTTGAAAATGTTGTCTACAGCCAGTCTCAATGGAGTTTTATTTCATATATATATATATATATGCTGATATGGCACAATATTAATGAAAAGGTTTCCAAAATTTAGTTATGTCATGAAATTTCCATTGAGAATGACTTAAGATGCGGACACTCTCTTTGTAAACATATGAAAAAAATAAAAAATATATACACTATGTTCTTTTATACTTTAAAAATTCATTTCAGTTTATTCTCTCACATAACACTATTTAATAAGCCGAACAGAGCATTCAAGAGGGAGTCCCGATGTTAATAGTCCCACAAAACGATGTAAAAATTTACTAAACCGTCATCTACCCTTGGGAAACATATGATAAAATTAGAATAACACAGAGGAGCTAATCCCAATACAATAGTCTACCCGTACGAAATATGATGGTATGGAAATTACATGCACAACGCTATAAATTTTTTATTTTATCTCTACTGTCGGTCCAACCACAGGCACATAAAAAAAAGATAATAAGATCCATTGATTAAGGGCAAGAATGGGGCCAAAGGCTTCCTAAACGGTTACCCTGGTGAATGCACGAGGCTTTGGCGCAAGTCTATGAGGTCGTACTGGTAGGTAAACTTGAGCATACAGCCCGTGGGCCGAAGGTACGGCTCAAAGCACAGTGATTCAGTCTGGCCTGAGCACGGCATGGCCCGGTAAGCAATCAGAAACCGTGCCCGTGCCGGCCGGCATGTAGCAGGCCGTGCATGGACCGAGGCCTCGGCACGCCGGGCGGCATGGCCTGGCCTGCAAACTAGTAAAAGGCTTGGTGGTATCCTGTGATTGCTAAGGCCTGTTAAAGGCTCATCCCCTATTTCCTTCCATCTAAACCCTATCTATCCCACGCACGAATTTTCTAACCCGCGCCGCACCCCTCCCGGGGCGGGAGGGCCTCTCCCCACGCGCCTCCTCGGCTTCTCCCCAAGCCGCACGCGCTTCCTCGGCTCCGGCGGGCAGCAGCGCTCCACCTCGACCTCAACACCGCCTCTTCCACACCTCCATGTCCGGTCGTCGGCTCGTGCCCCCACGATCGTCTTCCCCAACGGCGGCATCTTCCCCAGCAACGGCGACGTCGAGGACGCCAGCGACCGCCTCCTCCACGCCCCAAGCAGCAACAACGGCGACGACTTCCCCATCGGCTACAGCGGCAACAGCAGTGTCTTCCCCAACGACGGCGTGGAGAACGGTGGCGGCGTCGGCTCCTGCGCTCCCCGCCTCTCCTCCCCTCTTTGTGTGGGCCTTGGGCTATCCTGGCCCATTGCTGCAGCGTGCTTTTTGGGCCGGCCCGACAGGCCATGCCTGGGCCGTCGGCCAGGCACGAAGGCCCAAGAAGGCACGACCCAGCACCACGTGGGCCTTGGCGTGCCGTGCCTGGCACGAGCCCGTGCCGTGTCGGGCCGCCCCGGCCCGTTGCTCATCTTTACTAGTAGGTACACGCGGCGAGCAAAGCTACAATAGTTGGGATGGGTGGGGACAAACAACGGTGGCTACATGAGAGGTAGCACATTAGACCATCCACGGTTCCACACTCTTCATCCTCTAAAAGGAATACTTCGTACTGATCCGTAAGATTTTTTTTTCTCGGTACATATTTTTTCCGCACCTATTATTCTCTATATCCCATACTCTATATCAATTGTCAACAGTGAGACTCACATGTTTATAAATTAAATTTATCTAAATATATCCATGAGAGATCTTGTTTTGAATAATTTATTGAAATAAATTTAATGGTGTAAATAAAATTTAATTTAACTTTTTAGTTTGTGAGTTATTATAATTTTTAGTTAGTTGAAATATTAAAGACACGCAAAACGGGGATAGACAGCCAATGAGGCACATACGGCATCCATCCGGGAATCTACCCGCAGGAGCGGACTGGCGGCCATGCAGTTGCTTCGAAGCATACCGTAGGAGTTTTTTTTTACTATAAATATATGGAAACTATCCTGTGCAAACTAAAACTTCGTGAAAACTCGTGCAAATCATGACAAAAAAGTTATCTAAATTCAAAAAAATCACACATATAGTTGATATGATGATACATAACCTTGTAAAATATTTTGTCCAAACTCGACTTCGTTTGTTAGATATAAAAATAACAGATTTCTAACAAATTATCTGGACATCTTTCTAGCTTGAAATTTCTTATTTTTATATCTCTAAAATGAAGTCGAGTTTGGACAAGATATTTTACAAAGTTGTGTATCATTATATCATCTACATGTGTGATTTTTTGGATGAATTTAGATGATTTTTTTGACATGGTTTGCACGGGTTTTCACGAAGGTTGTAGTTTGCACGTGATACGTTGTCATGATAGATACAATATGCTTTTAGGGGACACGCCCAGTCTTAGGGGGTGCTTGGATCCAGGGGATAAAGTTTAGTCTGTGTCACATCGAATGTTCGTAATGTTAATAAGGAGGACTAAACATGAACTAGTTTTGAAACTAATTACAAAAGTCGTGGCTAATTCATGAGATGACTTTTTTAAACCTAATTAATTCATCATTAGCACTTGTTTATTGTACCACTATATTGTCAAGTCATAAACTAATTAGATTTAATAGATTCGTCTCATAAATTAGTCTCAGTTTTATAAATAGTCTATATTTTAATATTTTAAATTAGTGTCCAAACATTCGAAGTGGTAGGGACTAAAGTTTAGTCTATAGTAACCAAACAGGGCCCCTAGAAGGGTACAAAATGTCACGAGAGGTGGCAACAGCTTCCTGCTAGGAGGAGGGTGGCAAACTAGGACGGTGCACACGCTAGGCATTCCGAGATAAAAAAATATATTATTCAGAAAATAGTATAGTACAAGCAAACCCACCTAAAATCTGAAATGAACTACGACGGGCATCATACTAGCAAATAAACGTATTCCTAAGCTTAATGCGCGAGAAATTACCTCAAGGAATGCTTAAAAAATGCTTATGGCAGTGAAAACACTACTCACTAACAAAATAAAAGGCGATGTAGAATTATCCAAGAAGATAAAAAGTGCCACGTAAAGGGTGGCATGCCTACCTGCTAAAGCAATGATTCCTTGCATCGTCGAAACTCGAAACACATGTCATCTTCTATTTTCTTCTCTCCTCGTGTTAGTCTCGTTAAGGAGTTTTATAGCGTTATTTTCAAAATTACCATGTCATATGAAATAAAATGAAATTCGAATGAAACACCCGATATCAATAGAGAGTTTCATATGCATTTAATTTATGACTCATAAATGATTGGTATTCGTGCTAAGAGAAATTTTCTTCTCTCTTCTTAAATGCACTGCCATTGGTATCTTAGACGGCCTGTTCCTTTGGCAGGATTATGCACTGTTCTTGCAGGATTATGTATTGCTGGCTGATTTCTTGTGAGAAAAATAATGTTCTGGCTGCATTTAAGCCGGCTAAAAAGCCAAGCTGACAATTAATATAAATAAAGCTTCCATTAAGACTTGCCTTAATAAGTCACTTGCCCTGTCCCAAAATAAGTGAGCTTCTAGTATTGATGAATAGATCAATGTTAGCGATAAATTTCATTTATATTGCTATAAAGATGTAATCATTGCACCTCGTGGAAAGAAAAACAGAAAAGGACAACAAGAATTAGGTTGTCTCGTACCTAGAGGTGCACTTTTCTAGTTCTAAAGACTAAATTTTAGTTCCTGACATATATCAAATATTTGATACTAATTTAGAGTATTATACACATAGACTAATTATAAAATTAATTGCACAAACGGTTACTAGTTTACAAGATGAATTGTTAAGTCTAATTAATCCTCACTAAGCATGAGCAACATCATCCAACTCTATGAAAAAAAGATACACAAAAAATGGTACCTTGGTTGCTTTCAAAGCCTGGTACAGTGCCCATTCGTGGATGGACAGCCTTCAAGGCCTTTTCTTGGCCCCGGCCCATACATAAGAAAATACGTCCTCCGTTTCATAAAAGAATATAGTTTCAAGTTTAAATCTGGACAAGTGTTTGTCCATAGGTAAAGTAGAACTATATTATTTTTTGAACGAAAGTACTATAATTCTTATTTAATTCAATATATATTTGTGGAAGTTTTCCTAAGACCATCAAGAAATATGTATTTCCACTATGGGCTATAATAGAAGGAGCCTTGAGCCGGTAAAATTCTGAGCCAAGCACCCAAGCCCCATTGCGTTGAGGCGGTCCTGAAGGAGACTCCCCAGTCCCCCCGGATCTTGCATAAATATGGACCTTTATTGGAGAAACGTGTATTTTTTTATTAATTATTTTTTCAACCATAAACAACATTTACTTGGTTTATCAGTCAGACTTATTAGTCATAGTACAATATTTTTCTCTCACAACAAAACAGGAAAAAACAATATTAGCCGGCTTATCCATAGAAATGACCGGCCAAACAAATCTTGAAAGATTCACACCCAATCTCATTGAACCATTTCTGGAGGGCATTACATTATTCAAGAAAAGATTATTTTTAAGATAATGGAATACTGAAGCAGACTGCCAAGAGAAAAAAAAACAAGACAACTATAGAGAGTCTAAGGCTAAACTACTAATCTCAAAGTGACCGAGATTGCCAATCCATTACCAGGTCTATTGTCTGATTTGTTCTTCTTCGACAATAATTATGGTACGGTTTCATCACTCTCCTAATTATAGATTATTATTAATTAATGACGATGAGACTACTTTTTACAGAAGAGGCAGCGACACAACCCATTGAGCCCTCCTTTGATACAGTTGTGTTCCTTTATTGTATTCGATGTTATTAGCTGCGACTCCATCCAGCATTCAGTCTTGCACATCCAACTCTTACAGAATGGAACCGAACGAATTGAATAGCTGCAGATGTCTGCAAAAAGAAATCGCATGCTATCATAATCCATGTATTGTTGTTCCATCGAATCATTCTCATGAAGATGTGTATGAAATAAACAAAATTATAAATATCACTAAGTTCGTCAAAGGAAAAAGAGCTAAATGAAACTTTTTCGAATAAAAAGAAGATTAGAGGACTCAACACAAGGTCAAAAAGCGTGAAACATAATACATGGATATACATATACTGTAAATCTCTCCTATGGATCAGATTAACATTAAATTAAAAAACGGAGAAGAGATATGTGATGTGGATTCCCTGGTCTCAAGCTACCATACATAGCGCGTTCATAAAGAAGAGAAGCATACATGACAATTTCATGTACGTCCAGGGTCCTTCTCTTGAAATTAGACATCCACAAAGCGTTTGACACCATTGATTGGAGCTATCTCCTAGAGGTTTTGTAGGCCCTTGGATTTGTACCACGATAGCGTGAATGGGTGTCAATTCTTTTCCGCACGGCCACCTCGAGACCCCTACTAAATGGGCTGCATCTGCATGGACGCACCTTCCACCATGGCAGGGGAGCCCGGCAAGGAGATCCACTCTCGCCCATGATTTTCATCCTGGCAATAGACCCCCTACAGCGAATACTTGATTTGGCCACAGAGGAGTAGTTTCTCACCCCATTACCTTCGGCAGCAGCAAGATGGCGTACTTCTATGTATGCGGTGTTAGAGTTTTTGGGCTAAAGCCCAAATAACGATTCCAATTAAATCGCAAAGGCTTACTCACACATGCATAACATGGTGGGGGACTTTAGTCCCACATTGCCAATCTAGAAGGAGTGACACCTCCTTAAAGAGGTGAGCTCACTTCTTCTACTTGAGCAATGGATGAGGAAGGAAAGGAAGAAACACGCATGTGCTAGTCTCGCCGGGTGGGCAGGGCCAATGGACGCGCACGCACGACATGCGCGTGAATGGTCCGGCAATTTCCCGTCCCGATCTTGCGGGTGCACGGTTTCGTTTTGCTGCTCTAAATTTTTGCATGCATGAAGAAAATTACGTTGGCCAATTTTGGCAAGCAATTAATCTCCTAATATGGTAATTGCACTAATGACAGGTCAATTACCATAATGCTGTGAATGATTGAACGGCTAATTGATTTCCTTAATTAGTCGTGACGCGTGTAAAGGGCGAGACGTCGCCCTCAGTACGAGTTGAATCTCTTCATGTCCACTACACTGCGCTGTCGCCGGTCTTCCCCATCCCGTCGCTGACGTGCCATCGGTGCCGGGAGAGCAGGCTCCGAAGCCGGCGTCTCCTCGCGTCCCTGCACGGGGTAGGGGGCGTATCAGGTTTTTGGGAAACGCCGTCGCGACTGCTCGTTGGACGTCTTCTTCCCTCTACGTCGTCGACGTCTTCTTCCCTCGACGCCGCCGCCGTCCTCTTCACGACGACGTCGACTCGCACCATCGCCGACGCCGACGAATCCCCATTGTAATGATGTACTCTCCATCTCCCTCCCTCGTTCTTGTTTTCTCTGTGTTACTAGCGCTAGAAGTTATGATCCTGTATCAGATCGTAGCACTAGTAGCAGCCCGTATATTCATGATACATGTTGTTGTTCCTCTCATGATTGTCGGAATTAATTTATGCATCGCTAAATTGCTATTATTTCCAACAATCCAAAAACCTGATAGACATTTAGCGATGAAGGGATATACTGATACGATGAAACCAGAGAAGTTCACTGGTGTGAATTTCAAGAGATGGCAAACGAGAGCGCAACTATGGCTCTCGGCTATGGGTGTGTTTTTGGTTCGTGAGTAATCCTCCAGCACTACCTCTCGGATCTAAGAAAGATGTGCAGGACTTTACTGCAGCTACGACGATCTTCGTTGGATGCGTCCTCAGCGTGCTCTCTGACCAGCTGTGTGATGTTTACATGAACATCAAAAGTGTTGTTGAACTATGGAAAGCGCTTGAACACAAGTTCTCTGCCACTAACGCTGGGCACGAGCTGTATGTGATGGAGCGGTACCACGACTTTAAAATGGTTGAAAATCGTTCGGTCGTGGAATAGGCTCATGAGTTCCAACTTATTGTGAGGGAACTCGAACAGCTCGGACACGTCTTGCCTGATAAGTTTGTGGCTGGTGGCATCATTGCCAAATTACCTCCATCATGGAGGAATTTTGCCACAACTCTGAAACATAAAAGACAGAAAATCTCCGTTGAAGATTTGTTGGCTGGTCTTGATGTTGAAGAGAAAGCTCGAGCAAAGGATGCTCCACCAAAAGCACCCAAAGAGCAGTCCAGTGCTAATGTAATGCAGCATGCTGATAATAACAAGCATAAGGCTGCTCAGACTACTCAATTCAAGAAGAAGAAGATGAACATGGATGAGGTTGTGTGCTTTGTTTGCGGTGAGAATGGGCACTTTGCCAAAAAGTGCAAGAACCGCAAGAGCAAGAAGAATCAGCAGAGGCAGAAATCTGCCAACGTGACTATTGGGGATCCGAGTGGATCTGGGTACGGTAATTCCTTACCTAGTGTATTTTCTGTATGTCAATCTAATGATTGGTGGATAGATATAGGAGCCAATATTCACGTACGTACTGATATCTCTATGTTTTCATCTTACCAGGCAGCAGGAGGTTCATCCGTCATGATGGGGAACGGCTCGCATGCTTCTGTTCTTGGTATTGGTTCGGTCGATCTGAAGTTCACTTCGGGAAAGATCGTTCATCTCAAGAACGTGCAGCATGCGCCCTCAATAAAGAAGAACCTCGTTAGTGGATCCCTCTTGTGTCGAGATGGATTCAAACTGGTATTTGAGTCAAATAAAGTAGTCATTTCGAGATATGGCCAATTCATTGGCAAGGGTTATGACAGCGGAGGCTTGTTCCGCTTTTCACTCTCCGATTTCTGTAATAAAGTTGTGAACCATGTGTGTGATTCAAACAATTTTGTGGCTGATATATGACATTCACGTTTGTGTCACATTAATTTTGGTTGTATGTCGCGTCTATTCAATATGAATTTAATTCCGAATTTCTCTACTGTAAAAGGCTCAAAATGTCAAGCATCTGTGCAAGCTAAACAACCTCGTAAGCCACACAAGGCTGTAGACGAGAGATGCACGACATTATTAGAGCTCATAAAAATGAATGGTGTGTTGACAAAAGGAGGAAAAGGATTATTTTATGACCTTGATTGATGATGCAACTAAATATTGCTATGTGTTTCTCCTAAAAACAAAAGATGAGGCGCTAGAATGTTTTAAGTCTTATAAGGCTGAGGTAGATAATCAATTAGAAAATAAAATAAAATGTGTTAGGTCTGATCGCGGTGGGGAGTACTTTTCCAATGAGTTTGATCTCTTCTGTGCGGATAATGGAATAATTCATGAACGGACACCTCCATATTCGCCTCAATCTAATGGGGTTGCTGAAAGAAAAAAACCGGACGTTAATGGACTTGGTGAATGTCATGTTAGGAACATCCGGTATGGCTAAGGCATGGTGGGGGGAGGCTGTGTTAACAGCATGTCATGTTCTAAATAGAGTTCCTACTAAAAATAATGATGTGACTCTGTATGAAGGATGGAAAGGAAGGAAACCTTCACTTCATTATTTGCGTACGTGGGGCTGTTTGGCCATGGTTAGCGTACCAATTAATAAGAAGCACAAGCTCGGACCAAAAATAGTTGATTGTATCTTTTTGGGATACACGTACCTGATGGCGGGGAAACGGGCGGCTAAAGGACCCGCCTCCGCGTCAGCAGAGACAAATTTAATTTTAGTTTAATTTAAATGGGACAAAAAGTAAAGAACAGGTATGCGAGTCCATACTTCCATAATTCTTATATTTCCATAAAAATTATGTTAATTACACCTCCGTAGAGGAGACCCCTGATTAAGAGTTCCAACATGAGTACATGAAAAATAAGATTACATCATATGGCTTGCTATTACAAACTACAAAAAGGAAAACAAAGGTCTTCAATTCTGTAATAATCGTGAATAGGCGCATGCTGGCATAAACTTGAACATGGTAAATGTCATTTTGTTTAGACATGACATGATGCTGATTTTTAGTAGCTCATGCATGCAGGCATGCAGCTACTGTTTAGTTACTTGAGTATGCATGCATTTGAATGCATATGTCGAACTGGTAGGAACCAATATTGTTTCATATTTCTTTGATCGATGGTGCAGCATATATATCATGCGCGTGCGCAGTTTGCTTTGAAGATTAACTTGTTATAATCTCATCAAGTTATACGAGACTACACATGACTTGGCATACGCCTTTGAAATGCACGTATGAGTGCACCTGGTACTTTGAGGTATGTTACTTTATTTGAGCCATATAACATGATGCTTTACGTAAATGCACCAGTGGTTAATTCTGTATGCAAGATGTATTTTTCATGTCATCTTAGCATGCGGCAGCGTCTAGACTTGGCGCTAGCATGCATGCAATTTACTAGCATGGTTTCTTTTCTGCTAGCTTAATTTCTTTAACTATATGACTAAGTGCAGTTTAATGTCTTGCCTCCTAATTTGGTTAGGATTGGACGAAATTTACTTATGTTTAGTTTGAATGCAGTTTAGCGTCTTGCCTCCTAATTTAATTAGGATCGGACGGTGTTTTCTTACTTTGGGTTTGAGCGCAGTTTAGTGTCGTGGCTCCTAATTTTATTTGGATTGGACAAGTTGACATATTTGACATATTCTCACAGCATACAAGTACTGGTTGATTTTGTTTCTGAACTTGCAGCGTTGGCATGCATGCCTTTGTATATGCGACATGTATTTGCCCTCCATTTGACTACACCTTTGTTTCACGCGGGATGCAGCCGAGACGAAGTTTGGTGTTTCCATTTAATTATTTCGAGGACATGGCATTGGGCGTTAATAGCTTGGTTCATTTTATCCAAAGATATAATAACTTGACATTTTGACTTACGTTTTCCCTACGTTGCCACCCAACAGGAGCATGACGTGCAGGACTAACTTGAGTGCAGAGAGCGCAGGCGGTGCTGGTTTGTGCGCAAGGCATGCAAGGCTATGTATTTTATTTGGACGCAATGTATGTGTGCGGGATGCAGCAAGAAGATGCAAGCTAGCTAAACCCGACGCCCTCTACTTGGTTTATACTAAATAACTTAGTATCTTGGATTTGATTTGCGGCTGGTTGATGCAACTTTTGACGAAGCAGGCTTCCGGCCGTGGAGTAATATACACGCATGGTTTATACATGCAGGTAAAAACTGCTAACAACTAGCTAGCTTTGCTTATTACTACATGGCATGCTGAACAGGGTGATTCGTTTGTCAACCTGTAACCCCGACGTATAACATGCAAAATGACTTTACAATATACACTATTTTTACTTTGTTTATTTGATTTGATTAAGACAGCATGCTGATCTTTATTTATTTGATACAACATATGAAAATTAACAGGCCGGCATCGCCGTGGCTAAATTTATACAACACTGATTAATTTAGTATCTTTGATTTGATTTAGCTGGTCAATGTAACTTTTGACGATGCAAACTTTTGGCTATGGATCCGAGTAGTACATGCGTGATTCGTATACGCAGGCAGAAGCTGCTACAACTAGCTAGCTTTGCTTAATTATTACTACATATGCATGGCATGGTGAATGGGATGATCTATTTGTCTTTTCATTTATTCCTGTGCAATTTACTCACTTAATTGCGACATGAACTGCCGGCGAGATACGCATATCCGTGGTATGATCCTAAGGCCAGTCTCAGTGGAGAGTTTCACTTTATTATTTCCAAGACTGCCATGTCATGTAGAATGAAATGAAACTTGAAAGAAACACCCTCTCTCAATGCAAAGTTTCATTCTAGAGTTTCAAAAATATTTAATTCCATGACTCAAAGATAGTTGGTAATCGTGTCAGGAGAGTTTCATCTAGATGACACTCATTTCTTATCTCTCTTCTTAAATACACTGCCATGTCATCAAAAATGCATATGTGGCAACCTATTTAATGCAAATGAAACTCAAATGAAACTCCCACTCAGATTAGCCTAATGCCCAAACTAAAATGCATGATTTGCATGCGTGTATGGCGCACTAGGAATGATTTATTAACTGGTGAACACAATTGCTTGATGGGGAGCAGCTAACATGACCACATGTTGACCCTAGCATGCAACTGATTTTTAACATGATTACGTGATGCTAGCATGCAACATATATTATGTATATGCTAACACGCTAGTGCTTATATGGGACGTTGCTATGAATGCATGGACGACAGACCAACGGACTGAACATGCAGTATATGGCGACGCTGTCGTTTCTTTGATTTGGTTTGATACACAATCATCTTCTTGTTTCCCATGCTTAAACTAGCCCTACTACTAGTATGCCGGTTATATACTCTAAAGATTAGAGCCCGCACATATAGCACAGGGTAGGACAGCACTTCGCAAATAGACTTTTGTGCGCCCCGATGTCGTGGCGGCGCCGCGGCGGATGAACTTAGCACTCATTCAAAGAACAAGGCTCTTCCGTGGCAACTTGCTTAGAACAAGCTACTCACGGGGCTTGGGATGAACTTAGCACTTGTTCAAATAACAAGGCTCTTCCATGGCAACTTGCGCGAGACAAGCTACCCACGGGGCTTCAACATGTCGATGTAGTTGATGATATGTTGGTCGCCGCCGTTGCAGAATGGAGGATCAGAAGAACGCCATATGCCGCTGCTCACCTTGTTCTACCGATGCGCAGTAGCTTGACGCAGGGCTCCCTGGGTGGCCTGGCTTCGGCTGCCTGGCAGTGGTACTAGCTTGTGGAATAAATCTTCGGGCTTCAGCACGGCAGGGCGGCGACTTGACCGAGAGCAGCGCACTGCTTGTTCTGCTGATGTGCAGCACCTTGACGCAGGACCCCTCGCGGTTCACCGGCGGCTTGACGACGTTGCTTCTGGTGATCTCCAAGACGGCAGGGCAGAACTTGGCCCGGCGAGCGGCGTGCTGCTGCAGCAGCCTGACGGCAGTTTGCTTCAGCAGGGCTATGAGCGGCAGCCTGGCGGCACTTGTGGATCGGAGGAGCGGGGGGGGGCTTGAACGCTTGATGCGGCTGTTTATTTATAGGCCAAGCGAACAGTTGTTGTCAGAGTTATTTGGCGCCTTCGATTTTTGATTCTTCTTGCTAATACGCAGGCTCGCGCGATTTGAACGAAGGCGCGCGCTTGCCGATCGTGCGATCGTGGGGTTTGCTTGACTCAGTCAGTGCCTGGAATGTGTCTACGCCTGCCCGGGCTGGTCATTGGCGCCGTGATCCTGTTTGAAAACCACACGCGCGCATAGGAGGACTCCCTGCCTGGCATGTGGGCCATCTATCATTTCTTTTATAATCCAGCAATTATGGAGAAGGGCTATTATTCCCTGCCGGAAAATTAGGCACATATTGTATCTACGCCAACTCATTTAGATGGAATTGGCGACGTGACCTTTGTGTCTCACGTGATCTATCCCATGCACATGTGTGTGCATGCATCCTGGATGGCACGTAGCTGTAGCTCTGATGTATTCTATTTGCTTGATCAACTAAAACAAGAAGCAAACCCGTACACATGTATACTTGCCTCTCCTGTCTCGGTATTTCTTTCATTTTTTTTTGATCACACGTCTGATCTAACATGCCTGTCAAAGAATTAAATTGATCTTCTCAATTGATTAATCAACTAAAATATTTCACTTATTTGCTTTCCATCTTTACGGAGCATGAACGTGACGTGTTTGCACATGGAGCATTTATAAACTCCCTTTTTTTTGTATACCCATTTGAGGTATATTAAATTTTCTATCTAGCATGTGGCAATATTTATACTTCTACCAATGTCTCGCTTATATGGGATTTGGCCATACTTACTACTTGTATTACATTAAAGTAAATAATAGACACATTTTTCTTTGAGCCAAAAATCGTGTCAACAGATGCCCCCTCGAGGTTTGGATGCGGAAAATATATGTTGATGGATCCAAAGCTCGAAACTTGAGATTTTTTGTTTATGGTTTCTCTCCCTTTTATTTTGTAGGTAACATGTATATTCAATATATGACTAGCACCTGATGGGGATATCGCATCTTTCGTGCGTGGCGAATGAGAAGGATATATATCCGTTTTTTTTTTTATATGCATATTCAAAATTCTCTTGAAACGTCAACTCCCGAATATGCAGGGAGGTGGGGAAGCTCGTGGCTAAATAATAGGACTCAATTAGTCACATTTGTTTATTATAACCCCAGAAGCCTGGCGGCGCAGAACTCACCTGACACTTGCTCCTTTGATCTCCCCTAGATCACGGTAACATATCCTTTCATTTAGCTTTCTCTCTCATTTTTTTTTTGTTATTCCTACCTATCATTGAAGTTTCCTCGGATTTCTTTTTGGTTCATCATCGCCCGTTCAAAGCAAGAAACTCTGGTTAATTTGGCGGCGTGACGACGTCTCCTTGCTGTCTCTCTTCTGACAGCGACGAAGGGTACACTTAAAAAAAAAAAAAAAAAAAAAAAAAAAAATCTTCATCTGAGTATCTTCAACACTCGATTTGTTTAATCATGTTCTGATTTATTTGTCGCGTCGATTACTGGTTAGATCTTTTATGTATAATAATCTGACGGATATGGGCAGATTCAGCACCTGGTTATCCCGTATCTATCCATCTAGTTTCTTGTAGTTTGCGTTCTGGGGTTCTAGCGGGCCAGAAATATTATTTGTGCAATCCCAGCCGCGATCGTACTCTCTTTTTTTTTTATACCATATGCTCCACCATGATATCTACTTTTATATAGATATATTGTATTTATTGTAGATGGAGGCGGACAATCCACCTCTTGGTTCATTTGAGAGGCTGCCGCTTTCCCGTGTGGCCCAGTTCCAAACATATGCCCCCACGTCTGGTGATGAGGCCAACCCCATGATTATAGAAAAAGAATTGACGACGGGTGAGAGGGATAATGGTGCTCGCGGGTTTAGAGCAGTATCAACCATCCGTGGTCGTTGTTTTTACCCTGCTGCACCAACGTCTCAATCAGTACAAGCATACACTTTGGGCAATCGCATGATATCCCAGGGTTTTGGATGGGAACATCATAGCATAGAATATGTTTCAGTTCCTTCAGGATATGTGGAGTGGGGTACTGCAGTCCTGAACCACCATTCTTTGAATTTGAAAGGGGATAAGGAAGGTACTGATTATATCTATGGGGCCATCTATTGTTCACTGGGTCGTTATTCCATCGCGGCCTCACTATTCAAGTCTCTTCTAGAAAGATGGAACCCAGAAACAAACACCTTTATTTTCGCGGATGGTGAGCGCACGGTAACTCTTTTAGATATGCTTCGAATTGCGGGTTTACCTTTAGATGGAGAGGCTTATGAAGAATTTATTCCCTTTCGGCATGAGTATGATCCTTGTCTCCTACATTATCCTAAATGTCTATCTGAGCTTCTGAGGGTATGGGATCATTTGCAAGTCGGAAACGAAGTTACATTTCAAGAATGGTGTGATCATTTTCATAACACACAAGGAGGTCCTCCTCGTTCTAGCGATGCTGATTCCTCACTTACTTACAAAGCCGCTTTCTTGGCACTTTGGCTTTGTAGCTTTGTTATTGTCGGGGGAGGACCATCGATTCGTCGTGGGGTGTTAGTGATGGCTTCTTGGATTGCTATGGGTCGTCGCTATGCCCTAGCGCAACCAGCGCTATGCTCATTATACTACTCACTGAGACTGATTAGCACACACCCTGTTGGTCCTTCTTACATGAAGAGGTGTTGGCCCGTTCACTATGTCATAGGCTGGATGGGGGCCTATCTCAAGAATATTTTTGGTGAAAGAATGCGGGGTGCGCGTGTCCCGGGTTATCACCATACTTCGAGGAAACCGATGATGGCTAACATTATATTCAGGATCCCCAAACATTTCAATCCTGCAGAAGCATTCAATTTTTTATGTAGAGATGCGAATGTTCTTTGGTCTCCCTACAAGTCAAATTTTTCAGATCAACCAAGGGTATTCCCACCAGCATGGATCAGCAGAATGTTTTGTCTCTCTATCCATCGTGGCATGCTTCCCTGGAGGCGTGCTGTCCTATGCATCGCAGAGCCATACCATCCGGATCGTGTGGCTCGCCAATTTAGACTTGACCAATTGATCCCATTTCTCCCATTAACAAGTTTGTACACTGAAGAAGATTTTGGGATTGCCTTTGCTTATTGGAGGCACATTTTACGTCCAGAGCAAGATAATTTGCATTTTCTTCGAGACGATACCCCCCTTGGCAAGTGTACAATACATTGGCTCAAGTGGTATAGAAAATTTTCGGAGCCCTTTACTTCAATTTTGGCTAGTCTCAGTCGTGGCATCGCTCTTGGTAGGGTACCTTATCATGATAGAAAGATACGAGCAGTTGACAGGGTCATTGTCAGTCGTCGACTTTCGCAACATGATTTATTTGTGGTGCACAAGGTGCCCGAGGAACGCCGCGCTCAGTATGTTGAGTTTATTAAAACAAAAATAGAAGAAATTGATGGTCCTTGGAAGAAAGCACTTTCCAACTTTCTGCATTCAGGGACTCTTCCTTCCATCCGACCATATCAGGTATGCACCTCTTTTTTTTACTATCCCATTTATATATATATATATATATATATATATATATATATATATATATATAATATATATATATATATATATATATATATATATAATACATATATATTCTTTGCTAATATGTGCATTCATTTCTACAGCCAAGAAGCAATTCTCATATTGATCCCGCTACTGGACCCTCCCGTGTTCCTAGTTTAGCTGAAGATTTGCCAGCTCAAGGGGGCCAAGTGAACGATCAGGCAGCGATGGGTAATCAGAATGCCTTACTGCCAGGCGATGACCTAGGACCACCCTCTTCTAACATTGTCGCTCCAAACGTCGATGCAGAGCCTCTAGCCAAGCGAAAGCTTGAATTTGATAATGTGGATGTGGATGGTAATCTAGATATTGGAGCAGCCCCCAGCAGAAATAACCAGGAACAAGCATTTTCTGCTATTATTGCTCCAAACGTCATTGTAGAACCCCCAACCAAGCGAAGACCTCATCTTAGTGACGTGAATGAAGATTGTGACTCATCCACTGCACATGCCCCCAGCATTGCTATGGAAAATGACGATCATAATCAGTCTGCTACTAGTACAGAGTGTCTAGAAGATGGAGGTGACGCAGCTGCTGCAGATTTTCGAATAGTGATGAGGGAAAGTGGTTTGGAGCCTTCCCCATCCATTGGAAATTATATTGCTACCACAGAATCAGGTGGGGGCTCTATTTGAAGTCCCCGTATAATGTGACTCGTGTAGCCCTTCTTAGCTAGCATTGATTTACCTAGTATTTCTATTCACATCAATGTTTTCTTTTTTTTAAATTTAGGCTCATGCAGGAGCTCTTTTACCATTTTTTTTTTATATCTTTCTTATTCACTCATATGTCATTTTTTTTTTAGGTTTGGGACAGCAGCCTGAACAACTTTCTTCTAGTCAAGCACAATCTCAGGAGACACAGAGCATGGACATTCCTGAAATGGAAAAAGCGTTCTTGATAGCTGCTCATAAGGTGGTGCAACCGCTCTTGATGGGCTGAATGTCAGCACATTGAGAGAGCCAGAACGTCGTGCCACCATGGAAACTATTTCAGCTAATCTTCCTGTGAACTTCGCGAGCATCTCCAAGATCAAGGACATGCTAGACAAGCTGATAGATATCTCTAAACAACTGCAGCATGCTTATGACGAATTTGCAGCCAACTCTGGTCAAGTGGACCAAGCTGTTTGTATGGCTCAACAAGAACTTTCACTTAAGAAGGATGCACTTCAAGCCACTACTCAGGAGATGGCATCAATTTCAGAGAAGAAAACTGAAATTTCAGCAGAGATTGCCAGGCTTACTTATGCTTTGAAGGAGTTAGATGAAAAGGAGAAAGAATTACTGAACACTCAGTCTGCTCAGAATTCAGAGGTTGAGAGGCAGGAACAGGGCCTGCATGAGGCAACTGCACAAGCAAATGCAAAGGCCAATGATGACCTTCAAGTGAAGATAACGGTTCCTGTTCAGGAGGCTGAGAAGCTTTTCGTTGATCTGAATAAGGTTTTCCCTGAAGGCAATTAGTGGACCCAGCTGTTTTGATTAGCTTTGCCAAATCTCATGTCAAACTTTAAATGTTTTATTTCCTATAATTAGTTCCGAACATTCTATTTGCTTTATTTTGGTTTATTGGATATCTATCAAGTTTCATTTGGATTCTGTAACTATTAGCTATCCTTTGTTAATTCAGATATGCATCAGAACCTTGGTTTGTTTGGGACACATCTGAAAATTGGCTTGTTTATTTCATTTACGTCACTTCCTTTTCCTCATATATAATAAGTGCATCAACACTCCGTATGTACATGCCCTGAAATTTGCGTGTACTAACACTCAGGTTAGTTCGAGCTGCAGTACTAGGCTGCTGAACGAACGTGTACCTACAGGAGCCATGTATATACATGTATTTACATATGTTCTTTTGTTTCAGTTTAACCTCATGAAGGAGCTTCTCTTTTTTTTTGTGCTAATAGTTTAAGCTCATGTAGCAATGGAGCAGCATTTTTCTTAATCGACAGTTTAGGCTCATGACAGAGTAGTATTTATTTTATCTTAGCAGTTTAGGCTCATGCGGGAGCGTACAATTTTTTATGCTACAGTTTAATCTCGTGAGCAATGGAGTGATATTTTACTTTTATTTGACAGTTTAGGCTCATGACAGAGCGTATATATGTCCTTTTTTTTTATGCATAGTAGCGCTTCAAGAATTTTCCATTGACCGGTGGTGGGTAATACTCGCCATCTGGGGATATAATCCTATAAGCACCATTGGAGTAAACATCCTTTACGATATATGGACCTTCCCATTTAGGCTCAAACTTGCTTTGCATTCGATGAGTAATATTCATGGGTCGAATGACTGCAAGAACTAAATCTCCCTCTTTGAACGATCTCCGTTTCACCCGTTTATCGAACGCTCGAGACATTCGGGCTTGGTATGCCTCCAAATTTTGCAGCGCATGAAGCCGTTTTTCTTCGAGATTATCCAGTTCTTTTAGGCGTAATTTCGCTGATTCATCCTCATTGAGTTCTTCTCGGATAGCGACTCGTAAAGAGGCAATTTGCACTTCCAGTGGTAGGACCGCCTCTCCTCCATATACAAGTGAGTAGGGCGTCATTTTCGTTGGTGTCCGAGTTGTGGTTCTATACGCCCACAAAGACTCGAGTAATTTTTCATGCCAATGTCTCTTATTTTGTAAGACAACCTTTTTAAGTAATTTGCATAGCACTTTATTAAATGCTTCAGCTTGACCGTTAGCAGATGGATTATACCCAGTGGAGAAGTGGTGCTTAATTTTGAATTTGGCACACATCTTCTCTATTGGCCGATTTTTAAAAGAACTTCCGTTATCGGAAATGATGCGGGCTGGAATCCCAAATCGATATATAAGGTTCATCCTTATAAAATCTTCTACATTTTCTGCTTTAACTTCTTTGAGTGCTACAGCCTCCGCCCACTTAGAGAAGTAGTCGGTTGCAGCAAGAATGAACTTGTGTCCCTTAGAGGACGGGGGATTTATAGGCCCAACTACATCCATTCCCCACATTTCAAAGGGCCAAGACATGTTTGTTGGATGTAAGGGTTCATGGGGCTGATGTATGAAATTACCATGTATTTGGCATTCATGACATCTCTTTGCAAAATTCATAGCATCATCAAACATTGTAGGCCAATAATAACCCAAATGTTTTAATTGGTAATGTAGTTTTGGTCCAGATTGGTGTGCGCCACACGCTCCAGAATGAACTTCTTTTAAGGCTTCAATTACTTCATTTCCGGCAAGGCAACGGAGTAAAATGCCATCGCAAGAACGCCGATAGAGCGTGTCATTTATACATGTATAATTTATTGACCTCTTTCGAATCCTAGACCTTTCACTATAATCCAGGGGCAAATATCCATGAAGCAAATAATCCAGAAAAGGTGTTCTCCAATCACCCATTTCTATTTCATATGTGTCAATAGTCATGGCTGAAGTAGATAATACATTCTTTTCCTCAGCAAGTACAGGGAGAACTCTTCGTTCCTCTACATGAACATCCATAGTTTGATGTGGACTTATTGACATACTGGCAGCTAAGCTTGCCAATGCATCTGCTTTCTCATTTTGGCTTCTTACAACATGCATAATTTTTAGATCAGCAAACATAGCCATTAATTCTATTGCTTTCCGAAAATATGGCACAAGTCCTTCTTTCTTTACAGTATATGTTCCCAATAGTTGATTTACTATTAATTGGGAGTCTCCATACACAGAAAGTGTATTTAGGCCCATGTTGTGAGCAATTTCAAGCCCAATAATTAGTGCTTCATATTCAGCAGCATTATTTGAAACCGCTGAAGTTAGTGTGAAAGAATATGGGAGTATCGCCTCATCAGGTGTGACAAACACAACTCCCGCACCTGCTCCTGACTTTCGGCAAGCGCCATCAAAATACATTTGCCACGTAGGATTAGATACCGTAGTGGTGAAGGCTTCCTCATCTGGCAGATCATCATCAATGGAAAGTCATCAGGTATAGGATGTGCAGCTAGAAAATTAGCCAAAGCTTGACCTTTAATGGCTTTCTGTGGCACAAACACAATATCAAATTGTGAAAGGATCATGGCCCACTTGGCCAATCTACCTGATAATGTCATTTTACTTAAAATATGTCGGAGTGGATCAGCTCTCGACACGAGATGTACGGTATGTTCTAGCATGTAATGGCGGAGCTTTTGAGCTGCAAACACAAGTGCTAAGCATATTTTTTCTATATCTGGGTAGTTGCACTCTGCCCCCAGCAGGGTGCGACTCAAATAGTATAGGGAGACTTCTTTCCCTTCATCATTGGTTTGTGCTAACAGAGCACCTAATGAAGTTGGCATGGCTGCTGTGTAGAGGATTAGCGGCCGCCCTTTAATTGGCGCGCATAAGACAGGAGGATTTGTTAAATATTTCTTTATATCATCAAATGCATTCTGACATGCTTGATCCCATTGGAACGGAACTCCTTTTTTCATGAGCCGAGAGAAAGGTTTGCACCTCCCGGCCAGATTTGAAATGAACCTCCTTATATATGCTAAATGGCCTTGGAGGCTCTTTAATTCGTGCAAGTTTGTTGGTCGAGGCATGTTGACGATTGTCTTTATTTTAGTAGGGTCAATTTCAATGCCATGTTTGGTAACTACGAAACCCAAGAATTTTCCCGAAGTTACCCCAAAAGCGCACTTCATAGGATTCATTTCAGTTTATGCTTCCTGAGGCGTTCAAACACCTTTTCTAAGTGTTTTAAGTGGTCTTTCTCGCGCTTAGATTTTACAACAATATCATCTATATAGCATTCAACGATTTCATACAACAATCCATCTAAAATAATGGTCATTGCACGTTGATATGTGGCACCCGCATTTTTTAACCCAAAAGGCATCACTTTATAACAATATATTCCCTTTGGTGTGCGGAATGCCGTTAACTCCTCATCTTCTGGTGACATTTTTATTTGGTTGTAACCAGAGAAACCATCCATGAAGGAGAATATTTCATATCCCATAGTAGCATCAATAAGGATTTCAGAGATCGGAATTGGAAAGTCATCTTTTGGACATGCTTTATTTAAATCTCTGAAATCAACACACACACGTATCTTCCCATTTTTCTTTTTAACGGGTACAATACTAGACACCCATTTCGGGTATTTTACTTCTCGAATAAACCCAGCAGCTATGAGCTTATCGACTTCAGCCTCTATTTGTGGGAGAAGTTCTGGACGAAATCTTCTTTGTCCTTGCTTCACTGGAGTGACATCTTTTTGGACGGCCAATTTATGTACCGCCACCGCTGGATCTAAACCTGGCATTTCTTCATAAGACCAAGCAAATACATCTCTATTTGCAGAAAGAAATTTATGGTATTCTTTCTTACTTTGTTTGGATAGATGTTTGCTGATGAAGATTGGACGGGGATCATCATCCGTGCCAATATTAATTTCTTCCAACTCATCAATAGTTGGTTGATTTCCATCCTCCATTTGTGGAGATGCTTCAGTAGCACCAATAGGCTCAGCGGAAGTCATATTAACTTCATAGCCTAAACCATATTTTTCTTCTTTCAATACTTCGTCTTGATATAAAGCATTGAGTTGAGCCTCGGACAACAACTTTTCAAAAGGTGCGAGTTGCCCCCGGCCGTCACATAGAGATGGACCAGTAGATATATCATATCCCATCTGTTGCATCATGTAAAGAACTTTGTCATCATATAAAGAGATAGGTAATGTTTGATCATCTTTATTTAACAAAGTAGTTTGTGTAGACATTTTTCTTTTATCATCCCTTTCAATTTGGGCTTGTTTAATTTTGTATTGCACCAAAGGAGGTAAGGGAGTTGGGAATGAAGTACCTCTATTTTGAGAGGACTTTTTATTTATGACGCGAAATATTGGATCGCCTTTCTTCCTTTGATTATTTGGTATATACCGATATACTTTTTTGCTTGACGTGGCCTCGCCAACTTCTATCTTAGGGATATTTTGTTCTAATGGCAATGTTGGTTTTGGCTTTGAGACTTTATCAACATGCTCAAAATAGAACTTCGCGTCAGCATAGAAGGTTTCTGCCGTAGTAAATGGCTTCTTATCCGCAAAAATCCTTATTATATCTCCTGAAGGATCTTTGTACTTGATGCATTGATGGAGAGTAGATGGAATAACTCCATTTTCATGCAGCCATGGGCGACCAATGAGAGCATTATATGAGGTTGCCGCATCGATCACATAAAACTTTACGTATGTCGTGAAACTTTCAAATTTTAAAACTAGACATATGGTACCCAAGGCTTCTTGACCTGATTGATTGAAGCCATGAATAACAACATTTGAGTGACATAAATCTCCTTTAGAATATCCTATCTTTTTGAGAGTGCGCATGGGCAACAAGTTTATGGCTGAACCACCATCAATCATTATACGATTAACAGGAAGATCATCAATCTCGCCAAGCATGAAAAGGGGCCTGTTATGTTTTATATTTCCTAATAACAGATCCTCATCACTGAAGGTAATACCTCGAGCTCGTGCTAATTTTACTTCTGCTTGTGAAACCTCAACCCTATAATCTTCAGGAAACGAAAGTGCAGTAATAAACGCTTTTCGTAAATCAGAAGAGAGACACAAAGCATCATACACAGACAACATCGCTGGTATTTTCTTCAAGTGCGAGACTACATCATATTTGACCGACACATGAGGAACATGGTCAGTTACATCACTCGGAGTTACATTTTGGGGATTTCTTTGTTGAGGAGATGGTCTAGGAAGTTGACGGCCTGATCTAAGCTGAAGTTCATCAACTTCTACTGTCTCTTCTTCAGGGAAGTGAAGAGACTCATCATCATCATCCTCAAAAACTCCGATGGGGAAGACATCATATTTTTCGAGGGAGTCGGCCTCACGCCTCTTGATATCATGGTAGAAGCGCGGGCCTTCGCCCTTTTCCATCATTCGTCGTAGAGCAAATCGTCTTGAGAGTTGCTGTCGACGCTCTCCTGATCTTTGGGAACTTGATGGTCCTCCTTTTGGGGAATGGATCCATCGAAGGAAAGCCTTGCCCTCATGCTGGCGCTCAGCTTGCTGTTTTGGATGTCCTGAGAAAGACACATTAACATGCTCAGGTTTTGATATCATATATTGATCATAAGTTGGCCACATTTTTGGAGTTGCACAACTCACCGAATCATTTTGAAAGGTGGCGACATTTGACGTAGCCGTTTTCTTCCCTTTCATCATATCTTTCTGTTGATCAGCATCTAAGGTGCCCTCATCTATGAGCTTCTGTATCAAGTTTTTGACCACAAAGCAATCCTTGAGTGTATGACCTAGGATGCGATGATAGTGGCAGAAATTGGGATCATCAAATTTAGAAGCTTCTTCGGGCCTCTTTGGTTTAGGGAGCTCAATGAGTCCCAATTCCCTCAATCCCATGAAGAGATCATCCACTTCTTCGACAGGAAAGGAATATTTCTGATTTTGTCGCTCACTAAGAGTTGGCCTCCTAGGAGCGGACGTATCACCCTTTTCTCTCTTTTGGAATTTCATGGAGACGCCCCTAGTTTGGAACTTTTGGGGAGCCACCGTGGCCTCCATGGCCTGCATTTGTTTTGTTTTGGCAGGCGGCCTATCATGCTGGCCATTCTTTTCCAATGGCTTGTTGAATGCCCTCCCTGGTCGAGAAACTCGTTGCATGTAGTTCTCAATATCAGTGGCTTTTGAGGACAACTCTTCAAAAGTTATTGGCCGTACACCTTGTAGGTGGATGGCCATGTCAGGGCTCAAGTTGTTCATGCACATACGGACCGCTTCTGGTTCCGTGATTGGCTGTGGGCAGTGGAGGCTCAAGTTTCTCCACCTATTGATGAAATCTGCAGCCTTCTCAATTGGCCTTTGCATAGTTTGAGTCAGCTCAGTTATTCCCACCATCCTTTGAGTGCTATAGAAGCGCTCTAGGAAGGCGTTTTGCATTTGCTCCCATGTGCGGATTGAGCCTGGCGCCAACTTGCTGTACCATGTGAAAGCTGGACCAGACAACGTTTGCACGAACTGGCGTAGGAGGAGGGCTCCATTATGTGCCGTATCTTGGCACGCAGCAAGGAAATGAGCCACATGCTCGTGTGGTGACCCAGTCCCATTGAACTTGCTAAACTGCGGCTGGCGATAGTTGTTTGGAAATGGTACCATGTCCACTTCCGGCGGATAGGGTTTAACATAACCAGGACGCATGGAGTAATGAGTTTGCATATACTGTGCTTTTACGCCCTCAGAAATCATCCTTTGTATGCTTTCAAGGGTAAGTTCAGGTTGACGATGGGGATGATGACCATCCTGACTTGCCGAAGGATGGGGAGGAGGAGCGTTCTGGCTGGTCGATGGATTTGCATCATTATTGGTTTGATTTCTAGCATTGGCTACTTGCTCACGGAGAGTGGCCAACTCTTCTTCTTTTTGTTGTAGAGCAGCCATCATTTGGTTCATCTGCTCTTCCACGGATTGTCCATGATTTGTGGTAAGAACTTGTTCGGCCTCACCTTGCTCACTCTCATTATGCGAAGAGTGTAAACCATCATCACTTGAAGCTTGTGGATCTTCCCCATTTGGTGGGTTCAGATCAGCCGAGCCAGAACTTGTTTGACTTCTAGTCGTTGGACGATGACCCAAAGGAATTTGCTTGCAGGGCTTCTTTCTTTTGAAATGTGTAGAAGCCGAGGAAGTATCACTTGTGTTGCAAGCTTCCTCCTCCACACTCACCGGCATGGAAGAGAACACCTCGAAACGATTGCTCGTAACCCTTTTATGAGGGGGTTGATAGGGCGCCGTTGTTGTACTCCTCAATCTTGGAGTGACTAAATTTATCTCATTTAGGGTGCCACCAGCACGACTTGATGACGCCTCCCCCTGTACCCTACTAGACGTAGAGTTGGTAGGGATGGCCAGCTCTCTTTCTTTTAAGCTAGCACGCCTTGCACGCACATTTGCAGCTTGCTTTGCATATTTGCCGCGTAGCGAGTCCTTCTTTATGAACTCTTTATGCTCAGGCAATTTGGCCAAAGCTTCGGCACGGCGCATGATTTCACCTTCAACATTATCGGCGGAAGTGGATGCTCCAGGCAATAAACTTCTAAGGTCTTGGCATATTGTCCTTTCCATTGACGCTTGAAAAGCTTGCCTTGCTGCATTTCGGGTCCTGCAATATTCCCTACTTTGCCGAGCCAAGATTGAGTCCACAACATAAGCACGTTGCGCATTAGTCATGGAATCAATCGAGTTGTTGAAGTTGACCCAAGCTTGATGTATGTTGCGTTGCCTTCGGTGGCGGCGCTTTGGAGACACTGAGTCTTGTGCAGACGACCGTGGTGGTGCCACCTCTGATGATATGGGATCAGAGAGTGTCGCAGCAGGATCCACATGTCCCCTCCTTATATCATTGAGGGAGAGGTGAATCCCCTGCCACCGAAGCTCATGCTTTGGCTGATCATTGCAGACTGTAGTAGGGATGAACTCCGGGGCCTCAGCCCGAAGTCGGCTCTTGGTCGATGAATCACTATCCATGGACGACGTACTATCTATCGACGCCACAGCTTTGCCTTTGCTGGTAGGAACTTTCTCTTTGTTGTTGAGCTGCGGCTTTTGAGGTGGATCCCGCAGCACTATCCCCCTACTTGGAGGTGGGAAAGTTGGAGTAGTCTTCATTTGTGGTGCCTCCAATTTGCTTGGGGCAGGAGTGGCAGACGATGGCATCGCCCCCTTTGTCTTTGGGGTTGATGCAAAGGACACCCTTGGCGATGTCGGCTTGGTTGATGCTGCCTTCTTAGCACAAACAGGCCATTCCCCAAGTGTGGTGGGGCGGAAGCTTGGCGCCACCTTGGAGCTTGAGGGTTTGTCACCCTTGGGCTTGGATGAGCTAGGAGCCACAACGTTGGTAGGTGCGGCCTTGTTGACAGGTGCGGCCTTGTTGACAGGTGCGGCCTTGCGGCAGTTGGTAGCGCGCTCATTGGAGGCCATCATTCTTGCTTTGGCAGCAACCCTCCTTGCACGCCGCTTGGCAGCTTTGGAGATGACAGGAGTGAAGCCCTCCTCGGGCTTGGAGTTAACTTCTTGGTCTTGAGCGACCACAACTGGAGAGGCAGCTGTGGTGTTGAGCGAACTAGCGCTGCTGGTGACTTGAGCAGGACCAATGGGCACATCGACCCAAAGGGAACCAATGCGGATGGTGACGAACTCTTGCACACGTCCAGCCATACCTTCATATAAGAAAACCGTATATGAGTTTTCTTGAATGCAAATATGCATGTATATAATTTCATTTGACATTTTAGGTCAAAGCCATATGATGCAAACATGTTGGAACTCAAAGATGAGGGGAGAAGTATGTCCCACTGGGCGTGCCAGAATCTGATGGCGGGGAAACGGGCGGCTAAAGGACCCGCCTCCGCGTCAGCAGAGACAAATTTAATTTTAGTTTAATTTAAATGGGACAAAAAGTAAAGAACAGGTATGCGAGTCCATACTTCCATAATTCTTATATTTCCATAAAAATTATGTTAATTACACCTCCGTAGAGGAGACCCCTGATTAAGAGTTCCAACATGAGTACATGAAAAATAAGATTACATCATATGGCTTGCTATTACAAACTACAAAAAGGAAAACAAAGGTCTTCAATTCTGTAATAATCGTGAATAGGCGCATGCTGGCATAAACTTGAACATGGTAAATGTCATTTTGTTTAGACATGACATGATGCTGATTTTTAGTAGCTCATGCATGCAGGCATGCAGCTACTGTTTAGTTACTTGAGTATGCATGCATTTGAATGCATATGTCGAACTGGTAGGAACCAATATTGTTTCATATTTCTTTGATCGATGGTGCAGCATATATATCATGCGCGTGCGCAGTTTGCTTTGAAGATTAACTTGTTATAATCTCATCAAGTTATACGAGACTACACATGACTTGGCATACGCCTTTGAAATGCACGTATGAGTGCACCTGGTACTTTGAGGTATGTTACTTTATTTGAGCCATATAACATGATGCTTTACGTAAATGCACCAGTGGTTAATTCTGTATGCAAGATGTATTTTTCATGTCATCTTAGCATGCGGCAGCGTCTAGACTTGGCGCTAGCATGCATGCAATTTACTAGCATGGTTTCTTTTCTGCTAGCTTAATTTCTTTAACTATATGACTAAGTGCAGTTTAATGTCTTGCCTCCTAATTTGGTTAGGATTGGACGAAATTTACTTATGTTTAGTTTGAATGCAGTTTAGCGTCTTGCCTCCTAATTTAATTAGGATCGGACGGTGTTTTCTTACTTTGGGTTTGAGCGCAGTTTAGTGTCGTGGCTCCTAATTTTATTTGGATTGGACAAGTTGACATATTTGACATATTCTCACAGCATACAAGTACTGGTTGATTTTGTTTCTGAACTTGCAGCGTTGGCATGCATGCCTTTGTATATGCGACATGTATTTGCCCTCCATTTGACTACACCTTTGTTTCACGCGGGATGCAGCCGAGACGAAGTTTGGTGTTTCCATTTAATTATTTCGAGGACATGGCATTGGGCGTTAATAGCTTGGTTCATTTTATCCAAAGATATAATAACTTGACATTTTGACTTACGTTTTCCCTACGTTGCCACCCAACAGGAGCATGACGTGCAGGACTAACTTGAGTGCAGAGAGCGCAGGCGGTGCTGGTTTGTGCGCAAGGCATGCAAGGCTATGTATTTTATTTGGACGCAATGTATGTGTGCGGGATGCAGCAAGAAGATGCAAGCTAGCTAAACCCGACGCCCTCTACTTGGTTTATACTAAATAACTTAGTATCTTGGATTTGATTTGCGGCTGGTTGATGCAACTTTTGACGAAGCAGGCTTCCGGCCGTGGAGTAATATACACGCATGGTTTATACATGCAGGTAAAAACTGCTAACAACTAGCTAGCTTTGCTTATTACTACATGGCATGCTGAACAGGGTGATTCGTTTGTCAACCTGTAACCCCGACGTATAACATGCAAAATGACTTTACAATATACACTATTTTTACTTTGTTTATTTGATTTGATTAAGACAGCATGCTGATCTTTATTTATTTGATACAACATATGAAAATTAACAGGCCGGCATCGCCGTGGCTAAATTTATACAACACTGATTAATTTAGTATCTTTGATTTGATTTAGCTGGTCAATGTAACTTTTGACGATGCAAACTTTTGGCTATGGATCCGAGTAGTACATGCGTGATTCGTATACGCAGGCAGAAGCTGCTACAACTAGCTAGCTTTGCTTAATTATTACTACATATGCATGGCATGGTGAATGGGATGATCTATTTGTCTTTTCATTTATTCCTGTGCAATTTACTCACTTAATTGCGACATGAACTGCCGGCGAGATACGCATATCCGTGGTATGATCCTAAGGCCAGTCTCAGTGGAGAGTTTCACTTTATTATTTCCAAGACTGCCATGTCATGTAGAATGAAATGAAACTTGAAAGAAACACCCTCTCTCAATGCAAAGTTTCATTCTAGAGTTTCAAAAATATTTAATTCCATGACTCAAAGATAGTTGGTAATCGTGTCAGGAGAGTTTCATCTAGATGACACTCATTTCTTATCTCTCTTCTTAAATACACTGCCATGTCATCAAAAATGCATATGTGGCAACCTATTTAATGCAAATGAAACTCAAATGAAACTCCCACTCAGATTAGCCTAATGCCCAAACTAAAATGCATGATTTGCATGCGTGTATGGCGCACTAGGAATGATTTATTAACTGGTGAACACAATTGCTTGATGGGGAGCAGCTAACATGACCACATGTTGACCCTAGCATGCAACTGATTTTTAACATGATTACGTGATGCTAGCATGCAACATATATTATGTATATGCTAACACGCTAGTGCTTATATGGGACGTTGCTATGAATGCATGGACGACAGACCAACGGACTGAACATGCAGTATATGGCGACGCTGTCGTTTCTTTGATTTGGTTTGATACACAATCATCTTCTTGTTTCCCATGCTTAAACTAGCCCTACTACTAGTATGCCGGTTATATACTCTAAAGATTAGAGCCCGCACATATAGCACAGGGTAGGACAGCACTTCGCAAATAGACTTTTGTGCGCCCCGATGTCGTGGCGGCGCCGCGGCGGATGAACTTAGCACTCATTCAAAGAACAAGGCTCTTCCGTGGCAACTTGCTTAGAACAAGCTACTCACGGGGCTTGGGATGAACTTAGCACTTGTTCAAATAACAAGGCTCTTCCATGGCAACTTGCGCGAGACAAGCTACCCACGGGGCTTCAACATGTCGATGTAGTTGATGATATGTTGGTCGCCGCCGTTGCAGAATGGAGGATCAGAAGAGCGCCATATGCCGCTGCTCACCTTGTTCTACCGATGCGCAGTAGCTTGACGCAGGGCTCCCTGGGTGGCCTGGCTTCGGCTGCCTGGCAGTGGTACTAGCTTGTGGAATAAATCTTCGGGCTTCAGCACGGCAGGGCGGCGACTTGACCGAGAGCAGCGCACTGCTTGTTCTGCTGATGTGCAGCACCTTGACGCAGGACCCCTCGCGGTTCACCGGCGGCTTGACGACGTTGCTTCTGGTGATCTCCAAGACGGCAGGGCAGAACTTGGCCCGGCGAGCGGCGTGCTGCTGCAGCAGCCTGACGGCAGTTTGCTTCAGCAGGGGCTATGAGCGGCAGCCTGGCGGCACTTGTGGATCGGAGGAGCGGGGGGGGCTTGAACGCTTGATGCGGCTGTTTATTTATAGGCCAAGCGAACAGTTGTTGTCAGAGTTATTTGGCGCCTTCGATTTTTGATTCTTCTTGCTAATACGCAGGCTCGCGCGATTTGAACGAAGGCGCGCGCTTGCCGATCGTGCGATCGTGGGGTTTGCTTGACTCAGTCAGTGCCTGGAATGTGTCTACGCCTGCCCGGGGCTGGTCATTGGCGCCGTGATCCTGTTTGAAAACCACACGCGCGCATAGGAGGACTCCCTGCCTGGCATGTGGGCCATCTATCATTTCTTTTATAATCCAGCAATTATGGAGAAGGGCTATTATTCCCTGCCGGAAAATTAGGCACATATTGTATCTACGCCAACTCATTTAGATGGAATTGGCGACGTGACCTTTGTGTCTCACGTGATCTATCCCATGCACATGTGTGTGCATGCATCCTGGATGGCACGTAGCTGTAGCTCTGATGTATTCTATTTGCTTGATCAACTAAAACAAGAAGCAAACCCGTACACATGTATACTTGCCTCTCCTGTCTCGGTATTTCTTTCATTTTTTTTTGATCACACGTCTGATCTAACATGCCTGTCAAAGAATTAAATTGATCTTCTCAATTGATTAATCAACTAAAATATTTCACTTATTTGCTTTCCATCTTTACGGAGCATGAACGTGACGTGTTTGCACATGGAGCATTTATAAACTCCCTTTTTTTTGTATACCCATTTGAGGTATATTAAATTTTCTATCTAGCATGTGGCAATATTTATACTTCTACCAATGTCTCGCTTATATGGGATTTGGCCATACTTACTACTTGTATTACATTAAAGTAAATAATAGACACATTTTTCTTTGAGCCAAAAATCGTGTCAACAGTACCACAACACAACATATAAGTTCTTAGTGATTAAATTTGAAGCGCCTGATGTTGTAGTAGATTCACTTTTGGAGTCACGGGATGTTACATTTTTTTAAGAATATATTCCCGATGAAAGTTGCTTATTCTTTACCAATTTCGTCGAATGAGTTTATTCCTGAACCCTCAACCACTCCCACTTTTGAGCCAATAATGAACTCACAGGATATTGAACTGGATGACAGTGTTGTAGCCCCGAGAAGGAGCAAGAGACAAAGTGTTGCAAAATCCTTTGGTGAAGACTTCACTGTCTATCTCGTGGATGATACTCCCACAACCATTGCAGAAGCGTATGCATCACCCGATGCTGAATATTGGAAGGATGCAGTCCGAAGTGAAATGGACTCCATCACTGCAAATGGCACATGGGAAGTAATAAATAAACCGGTGAGTTGCAAGCCGATTGGTTGTAAGTGGGTATTTAAGAAAAAGCTTAGGCCTGATGGTGCTATTGAAAAGTACAAGGCAAGGCTTGTTGCTAAATGTTATACGCAAAAGGAAGACGATGATTTCTTTGATACCTACTCACCTGTTGCCAGAGTAACTACAATTTGAGTGCTATTATCCTTGGCTTCCTCCCATGGTCTTCTCGTCCATTAGATGGATGTGAAGACAACTTTCCTTAACGGGGAGCTAGAAGAGGAGATTTATATGGATCAGCCCGATGGATTTATAGCACAAGGACAAGAGGGCAAGGTGTGCAGGTTACTTAAATCCTTATACGCCTTAAAGCAAGACCCCAAGCAGTGGCATGAAAAGTTTGATAAGACTTTGACCTCTGCTAGGTTTGCAGTAAATGAAGCCGACACTTGTGTGTACTATCGCTATGGTGGGGGCAAAGGAGTAATCATGTGTTTGTATGTTGATGACATACTGATTTTTGGGACAAGTCTCGAAGAGATTAATGATGTAAAATCATTTCTATCCCAAAATTTTGACATGAAAGATTTGGGGGAAGCGGATGTGATCCTTAACATTAAACTCCATAAGGGTGAGAATGGGATTACTCTTTTGCAATCTCATTATGTGGAAAAGGTCTTGAACCGTTTTGGTTATATGGACAACAAACTGTCGGGGGGACGCGGCCCATCAATCGAGGGCACCCTCTGCACCAGCTACGGCAACAAGCCACGGGCCGGCTCCACCCCGACGACAGACGAGGGGTCGAACGAACGACCCCCCGACCTCTACCTCGACGACGGACGAGGGGTCGAACGAACGACCCCCGGCTCAACCTCGACGACGGACGAGGGGTCGAACGAACGACCCCCCGACCTCTACCTCGACTTCGACCTCTCTAAACCCCGTCGACGCCTCGACCTCCCCCTCGACCAAGGGTCAAGCAGACAACCCTCGGACGAGGGGCTTGATTAACTCAACTGCTCCGGCATGGGTAAAAGTGAACCCACCTAACGACATGGGAGCCCACGTCCGCTGTCAAATCCGCCAACTCCCTGTCCAGTCCCCGACTCCCGTCAACTGTGCCGCCACTGCTGCCACTACGCGAGTACGGACTCCAACAGTACCCCTCGGAAAGTGAACAGTGCGACCCTCGACGAAGACTTCGGGAACGCGACGAAGTCACACAGGGCTCGACCCCCTCCCTCGACCGGGGGGGGGGGGCTCGACCCCGTCCTCTTCAACAACTCCGGTACGGAAGCCGTCCCATCCGCCCCGTCCCGCTTCGGCCGTGGGACTCGCGCCCGCCTGCGGACACTGCACAGCGACGACTTCTACTGCCGCACGACCAGGGACGCCTGAAGTACGGGAAACCCATGCTGCGACAGTGCTCGACACCTCTCCGCCAACACTGTGCCGCGAATACGCCGCCCATACTTCTACTGTTAGGACTCTGTACCCTCGGATCTCCCCTTGGTCTATAAAAGGGGGACGCCGAGGTAGAGTAAGGGGATCTTCTCTTTCCGATTCCTAGGGACTTCCGAGGACTCGGGGGATCGATCGGCTCCTACTTCATCTAGGACTCTGATCGGACTTTCGCTCTCAGAGACCCTAGCCCACACCCCACACGCACACGACCCCACTCGATCGACCCCGCAGGTGGCCGACTCCGTGTAACACAGCTTGTACCCCCCCTGTACGAGCACGCTTCGGGTGCGAGATAATACAGGTCATCCTCCCCTCGCTGGACGTAGGGCCTTCCTTGCCCGAACCAGGATAAATCTTGTGTCCATCTTGCATCACGTCTGAGAGAGGGAGCACGCGATATACAAATTTACTCATTGGTGGTCTTGACCCTCGGGTCATAACACCGACAGTTGGCGCGCCAGGTAGGGGGATTCGCGTGTCGATCAACTCCGAACTACTCTCTTAGATGGATTCCACCATCCCACCATTCCCGTTCAACACCGTCATCTGGTTCAGCAGTCTAGGGTTCGTTTCCATGGATGAGGGCGACTTCATAGTCTTTCCCTCCACCCGTGGCCTAGACGTCAGCAATTCCGCTGCACTGGAGCCAGCAGGGATCAGACAACGGTCCCTCCGCTTGCGACTCTGGCCTGCGATCAGGAGGAGGCGCGAGCGGCTTCGACGTGCTCGCCGTCGTGCGAGCTCTGCGGCGCCGGATGCCGTTCCCTCGGTCCCGGTTGGCGACACGGCTCCTTCTCCTAGGGGACCGCTTGACCCACGCTTGTGGGCTGAGGGCGGGCGTCTCCCCGAATGGGACTTCGGCTCTTCCACGTCGTCATCCCCGGAGGCTCCTACGGCTTCTCTGACACCCTCGATCCCGTCACCACCGCGTGACCCTTTCCCATATGGGCTGCGCAACGGTGCCGGACTCTACTCCGCTTTCGCAGGAGTGCGGGTACATACATACGACGAGTCTCCATGGACTCCGTCGTGGGCGACGGCCGATCCCGTCACCACCACTTCACCGGGCGAGCCAGAGCTGCCCCGAACGTGGGGCACGTTACGGCGGCGCCTGGAGGAAGAAGAAACGGGCAGGCTCTTCCCCCACTTCTACCACGCCGACTTCGACTCGGACTCTCCCGACGAGAGCTACGACTCCACTCGGGAGTGCTTCCACCTCGACGAGCAAACCGTCCTCCAGGACGACGTCGACGATACCGCGGCCATCGAAGAAAGGGAAGGGGCCAACGCCGCGCCACCTCGAGATGCCATCCCCCCGAGTCCTGATAGAGCCGATCCACCCCCTGACGTCCTGATTTCACAGGTCCGAGAGCTTCTCAGCAAGCTCGAGGAAGAGCGCCTGCGTCTTCAGTAGCTTGAACACGCCCTCGAGCGGGATCGAGGGCGCCCTCAGGGTGGAGGAGCTCGCGAGCGAGCCCAGGAGGTCCACCAGCAGATCGTCGAGGAGGGGAATGCCGAACCCCGAGTCTTCAACCGCGCCAGCCAGAATGTCGTGGCAGCCGCGATGCTGCTCTACGACATGCCGGCGCCGTCGACCCCCCAGGCACGACGAATCAGGGAAGAAATCCAGGGGCTGCTCCAAACTGTGGCCGTGCAGCAGGCGGAGAGCTCGGCCTCGAGGCATCGAGGGGCTGCCTCTGAGCGGCAAGCAGCGCCCCCTCGACAAAATCGGGAGGCCTCTGTCCACCAGAACAAGGCGCCCCAGGGCCGGGTCGAGCCACGACCGGTTCAGGAACGCCTCGTCGACGACCTCCCCCCTCGAGTGAACAACCGACGTCGATACGGCGACGCCGAGGCTCGAGGCTACAGCGCTCACCGAGGTGGGCGCTACGACAGCGACGAAGATCGATGTCGGTCTCCGGAGCCGCCGGGGCCCCGAGTTTTCGGAAGAACCATCCGGCGGGCCACCCTGCCCGTGCGTTTTCGTCCACCCACCAGCCTGATCAAATACAACGGCGAAACCAAGCCAGAGCTCTGGCTTGCCGACTTCAGGCTGACATGCCAGCTAGGGGGAGCCAAAGATGACCTCGTCATCATCCGGCAACTCCCATTGTTCCTCTCCGACACCGCTCGAAGGTGGCTCGAGGAGTTACCCCCGGACTTGATCCAGGACTGGTCCGACCTGGTCCAGATCTTCGAGGGCAACTTCAAGGGCACCTACGAGCGCCCGGGCAACTCCTGGGATCTTCGCAACTGAAAGCAGAAACCAGGGGAGACCCTCCGCGCCTTCACCCGCCGATTCTCGAAGCAGCGTACCGCACTGACCCACATCTCCGACCACGAGGTCATCACGGCATTCATCGCCGGGACAACCTGCAAGGATCTGGTGCGGGAGCTGGGGCGAAACATCCCCAAGACCGCCAACGAGCTCATGGACGTCATCGCCAACTATGTGGCTGGCGAGGAGGCCGTTGGTGCATTCTTCCAGATTCCCCCAGGAAAGCGGGAGGGCAACATGGATGAACCCGGGGGCTCGGACGAGGGGCCCAAGAGAAACAAGGGGCCCGGGAGGAACAACGACGGCAACGGCGGCCGGAAGAAGAAGAAGAAGAACCAACCGGGCCGGCGCAACGTCGAGCCCAACGTCGAGCACGACGACGACCCCCGACGACCTTGTCGCTGCAACGGACAAGCGAAAGCCTCGAGGGCCCCCTCCCGACGGGGGCGTCTTCGACAAGATGCTGAAGGAGCCTTGCCCCTATCATACGGGGCCGGCCAACCACCGCCTCGAAGATTGCCGCATGCTCCGAAGGCACTTCGTCCCTCCTGGCCCCAGGAGAGACGACGGCAAGGAAGACCCGCCCTGCGACGTCCACGTCAGGGGCGATGTCCAAAAAGGAGGCTTCCCCGAGATCCACGACTGCTACATGATCTACGGGGGACCCTCAACTCGCCTCACCATGCGCCAGCGCAAGAGGGAGCGTCGAGAAGTTTTTTTCCGTTCGGGCCCAGGCCCCATGGTACCTCGACTGGTCCCACACGCCGATCACCTTCGATCAGGACGACCACCCCGAGCACATCCCCAACGCAGGGGCTTACCCGCTCGTCGTCGGCCCGATCATCCTCAACACCCGCCTCAGCAAGGTGCTCATGGACGGGGGGAGCAGCCTCAACATCATCTACGCCGAGACCCTCGACCTCCTGGGGATCCCGAGGACCATGCTCCTTCCCAGCGCGGGGGGTTCCACGGGATCGTCCCAGGGAAGAAGGCACTCCCGATTGGCCGCATCAAGCTGCCGGTCTGTTTCGGCGTCCCCTCGAACTTCCGAAAGGAAGAGCTGACCTTCGAGGTGGTCGCGTGGCGAGGCACCTACCACGCCGTCATCGGTAGACCGGGGTACGCCAAGTTCATGGCGGTCCCAAACTACACCTACCTCAAGCTCAAGATGCCGGGGCCCTCGGGGGTCATCACCGTCGACACCTCCTACGAGCACGCATACGACTGCGACGTCGAGTGCATGGAAAAAGCCGAGGCCCGTGAGGATTCGGCTATCCTCGCGGCCCTCGACGACTTGTCCGGAGAGATCCCCGACCCCAAGCGCCACGCTGGCAACTTCAAGCCGGCGGAAGACACGAAGACCGTCCCGCTCGACCCCGGCCTCGCGGATGGGAAGGCGCTAACGATCAGTGCCACCCTCGAGCCCAAATAGGAAGCAGTGCTCGTCGACTTTCTCCGTGCGAACGCTGACATGTTTGCATGGAGTCCCGCGGACATGCCGGGCATCCCGAGGGAAGTCGCCGAGCACTCCTTGGACATCCGAGCCGGGTCCAAACCGGTGAAGCAACGCCTGCGCCGTTTCGACGAGGAGAAGCGCAGGATCATCGGGGAGGAGGTCGACAAGCTTTTGAAGGCCGGATTCATCAAGGAGGTACATCACCCCGAGTGGTTAGCTAATCCCGTACTTGTAAAGAAAAAGAATGGGAAAGATAGGATGTGTGTAGACTACACCAGTTTAAATAAAGCATGTCCTAAAGTTCCTTTTCCTTTACCGCGCATCGACCAAATAATAGATTCCACTTCGGGATGTGAAACCCTTTGCTTCGTTGATGCGTATTCCGGCTACCACCAAATAAAGATGGAGTCCGATCAGCTCGCGACCTCCTTCATCACTCCCTTCGGCATGTTTTGCTACCTCACCATGCCCTTCGGCTTGCGGAACGCCGGGGCCACATACCAGCGATGCATGCTCCACGTCTTCGGGAAACACATAGGGCCGACCGTCGAGGCCTACGTCGATGACATCGTGGTCAAGTCCAAAACCGTCGGAAACTTGGTCGGAGACCTCGAGATCGCGTTCGGGTGCCTCAGGGCTAATCGCATAAAACTGAACCCTGAGAAGTGTGTCTTCGGGGTCCCTCGAGGCATGCTCTTAGGGTACATAGTTTCCCAGCGCGGCATCGAAGCCAATCCCAAGAAGGTAACCGCCATCACGAGGATGGGCCCGATCAAAGACCTCAAGAGCGTGCAAAGGGTTACAGGGTGCCTCGCCGCCCTCAGTCGCTTCATCTCGAGGCTCGGAGAGAAGGCCCTACCCCTCTACCGGCTCCTGAAGAAGACAGAACACTTCGCGTGGACCGCCGAAGCTGAGGAATCACTCTCGAGGCTCAAGGTCTTGCTCACCTCGCCCCCGGTCTTGGTACCCCCGAGCCCGGCCGAGCCCCTCTTGCTCTATGTCGCGGCGACCACCCAGGTAGTCAGCGCGGTCATAGTGGTCGAGAGGGAGGAGGAAGGACACGCCCTGCCGGTTCAGAGGCCTGTCTACTTCGTGAGCGAGGTCCTTTCCGAGACCAAGACGAGGTACCCCCACATTCAGAAGCTGCTGTACGCGGTCGTCCTCACTCGGCGGAAGCTAAAACACTACTTCCTGGGCCATCCGGTCACTGTGGTTTCTTCTTTCCCCCTCGGAGAGATAATCCAGAACCAGGAGGCATCGGGAAGGATCGCCAAGTGGTCCCCCGAGCTCATGGGGGAGACCCTCTCCTACGCCCCTCGGAAGGTTATCAAGTCTCAGGTACTGGCAGATTTCGTTGCAGAATGGACTGACACCCAACTACCCCCAGCGCAGGTTCAGAGCGAACTCTGGGCCATGTACTTCGACGGATCACTGATGAAGACGGGAGCAGGCGTAGGATTGCTATTCGTATCACCCTCAGGGGTCCATATGCGATATGTCATCCGCCTCCACTTCCCCGCCTCCAACAACGTCGCTGAGTACGAGGCCCTCGTCAACGGCCTGCGCATCGCCATCGAGCTCGGGGTTCGACGCCTCGACGTGCGAGGGGACTCTCAGTTGGTGATCGACCAAGTGATGAAAGACTCGAGCTGCCATGACCCTAAGATGGAAGCCTACTGCAAGGAGGTCCGAAAGCTCGAGGACAAGTTCTACGGCCTCGAGCTCAACCACGTAGCCCGTCGGTACAACGAAGCTGCCGACGAGCTGGCTAAAATCGCGTCTACTCGAGGGACGGTCCCTCCCGACGTCTTCTCGAGGGATCTGCACACACCATCCGTAGACCTAGGCTCGGGGGCTCCCGCCCTCAAGCAAGGGGTCGACCCACCCCCCTCGACCGATCCCCCCTCGATCGGGGGAGAGGTCATGGAGATCGACGGGGCCGCCTCGACGCCAACCCCTCCGACGGATTGGCGCGCGCCTTACCTCGAGTACCTGACGCGAGGCGAACTCCCAGAAGACCGCACGGAAGCTCGTCGAGTAGCTCGACGTGCCAAAACCTACGTCCTATACGGGGATGGCCGCGAACTATATCGACGTAGCCCGTCGGGTGTACTTCAACGCTGCCTCACCCTCGAGGAGGGGAGGGCACTGCTGAAGGACCTACACTCGGGGGCTTGTGGCCACCACGCGGCGCCGAGAACGCTGGTAGGAAGTGCCTTTCGACAGGGTTTCTACAGGCCGACGGCTGTCAACGATGCCACCAAACTCGTTCGATCCTGTCAGGGATGCCAATTCTACGCCAGGCAGACCCACCTACCCGCCCAAGCTCTTCAGATGATACCCATAACTTGGCCGTTCGCAGTATGGGGGCTCGACATGGTCGGCCCCCTGAAAAGAACCAAGGGTGGGCACACTCACCTTCTCGTGGCTATCGACAAGTTCTCGAAGTGGATCAAGGCTCGACCCATCGCCAACATCCAGTCTCGGCAAGCCGTGCTATTCTTCACCGACATCATCCACCGCTTCGGGGTCCCCAACGTCATCATCACCGACAATGGCACGCAGTTCACCGGCCAAAAGTTCCTGGACTTCTGTGACGATCACCACATCAGGGTGAATTGGTCCGCAGTTGCCCACCCTCGAACTAACGGTTAGGTCGAGCGTGCCAACGGTATGGTTTTGCAGGGCCTCAAGCCAAGGATCTTCGACCGGCTGAACAGACATGGGAAGACATGAGTCTCCGAACGACACCAAGTCGAGCCACGGGGTTCTCCCCGTTTTTCTTGGTCTATGGGTCCGAGGCCGTCCTCCCCACCGACCTTGAGTACGGGTCCCCTCGACTGAAAGCCTACAGCGAGCAAGCCAACACGGTAGCCCGAGAGGACTCCCTCGACCAGCTCGAGGAAGCTCGTGATGTGGCCCTCTTCAAGTCGGCTCAGTACCAGCAGACGCTGCGACGCTACCATGACAAAAACGTGCGCAAAAGGGACCTCAACGTCGGCGACCTCATTCTGCGCCGTTGACAGAGTAACAAGGGGCGTCATAACCTTGGGAGGGACCCTTCATCGTGGCGGAGGTGCTGAATCCCGGCACGTACAAACTGAAGAACGAGAAGGGCGAAATCTTCACCAACGCGTGGAACATCGAACAGCTACGTGGCTTCTATCCCTGAGGCCCCAGGGCCTTGTACATTTTCGCATTTATGTACAAATTCTCGAATGAATAAAATGTTCTTGAAACACATTTCACGATTCGTTCGTAGCTCGAAGGTAGCCTCGACTTTGCCCGGACAAAGTCGAGCTCCCCTCGGGGGCTGACAGGAGGGCACCCCCCTCCTAAGTCTCCGAAAAAACCCGTACGCTTTCTTTCGAAACTCAACCCTCCCTCTCGTTCTTTCCCTCGAGTACGCTTCTCAACTAGGTAAAGGCGCCTCGAGCCCCCTAAGGGTCGAGGGTGCCGTCGAGCTAGGGACCCACCTACGCCCCAGGGCTACGGTATCCCTACTCGCCACCCCCCTTCCGGGGATACGAGTGTGCGTCGAATACTTAAGTTCACAAGCGTTGACTCAGGCAAAGAAAAGCAGAGAGAGCTCGAGAAGTAGAAGTAACGAGATGAATCCGTTCACAGCACTAAGGTAGCCTCGACTTTGCCTCAGCAAAGTCGAGCCTCCCTCGGAGGCTAACAGGGGGGGCACCCCCTCCTAAGTCTCCGAAAAACTCGAACGTTTTTCGAAACTCGACTCTCCCTCTCGTTCTTTCCCTCGAGTACGCTTCTTAACTAAGTAAAAGCGCCTCGAGCTCCCTAAGGGTCGAGGGTGCCGTCGAGCCAGGGACTCACCTACGCCCCAGGGCTACGGTACCCCTACTCGCCACCCCCCTTCCAGGGATAAGAGCGTGCGTCGAACACTTAGTTCACAGGCGTCGACTCAGGCAAAGAAAAGCAGGGAAAGCTCGAAAAAACAAATCTAACTTTGTGCATATCAAGCAAAATGCGTTATATACAAAAAGCCCTCGAGGGCTTGGCATTGTATCAGTACAAAAGCCTAATTATTACATGGACCTTCTTGTCCAGATACGGCTCGCAGGCCCGGGACTACTCACCGACACCTGCCGAGGGCTACTCGTCCGCCGAGGGGATCACGTTGGGCTCAAAGAGGCTCGCCAGCTGGCCCCCGGGCACCTCTGCGTGGTCCATCAACTCCTGGCACTTCGCGTCATTTTGTTCCTCTGTCAGATCCGGGTCGGTGGCGAACCCGTCGACAACAAGGTTGAGGTCCACGTCGTAGAAGGAGTTGACGACCGCGAGGGCCCGCTTCACGCCCACATGCAGGGCGGCTCGGATGTTCTCCGTCACCCCCTGCGTCATGAAGTAGAAGCGGCGCAGCAAGGATTCCCCTCGAGCATCCCCCTCGACCTCCGGCTCCGGCTTGACCGAGAGGTCGTCGCAGAAGGTGTTGATGGTGGCCGCGAGCATCGCGTTGAGGTTCGCCTCGGTGCCAAGCAGGCCCTGAAGATTGTCCAGGTCCTTGTGGGCGCGGGCATTCTCCTCCGCGAGCTATGCCGAAACAAGCGCACAACAGTCAAAACCCAATAAAAAAGCAGAAAAAGGGTCGAGGCACGACAGACTCTGTAACACCCAAAACACTCACCTTGGGCCTGCACATCCAAGGTGGAGTAGGCCTGCTCGGTCTCCTCGAGCTGGTGGCGGACGGCGTCAAGGTCGGAGGATTGGTCCCTGACTTGGTCCTCGAGATCCTCGACGGTCTTGTATGCGTCCTCGAGGGCCGTCCTCTGCTTCATCGCCACCATGCCCAAGGAGGTCGCGCGGGTCCGAGCCTTCTCCTCCGAGGTGGCTAGAGCGTCGCGCTCGCGGGAGACGGCGTCGAGGTCTCCTTGGAGCCCTCGGATGTCTTCCCTTAGCCGGGCGGCCTCCTCTTCGGCCCTGCGCTGGGCCTTGAGGGCGACGTCCCGCTCTTGCCCGACGGCGACGGTCGACCGAAGGGCCTCGTCGAGCTTCCCTTGTGCCGACGATAAGGCCTCCCAGGTTTCCTTCTGGAGGGCCTCGTAGCCGGCCTTCGCATGAGCGACCTTCGACTCGGCATCCTTCTTGACAGTCGCCGCCTCCGCCTTCGCGCGGGCGGCCTCATCCCTCGCCTTCTCCAGAGAGGCGTGGAGGGTCGAGAGTTGTCCCTGTACCCGGAGAATGTACTGGGACTTCTCGTACGACCTCACCCGCAGCGACTGACAAGGATAAAAACGGAGATCGTCAACAAACGACAACCAGACAACTCAAAGCACTATCTAAGGTGGAACAGAACTTACCTCCATTCCCTCGCGTATATCCCCGGCGGCGACCTCCGCAGCGCGACGTACCGAGCGTTCAAACAACGCCTGATACTCCTCGACGTTCTCCCACCGTCGGAGCTCGGATTGGTCGTCGAGCATGAGGAAGACCCGCTCGGGGTCTCGAGGGTCCGCCACCTCGAGAACCTCCTGGCCCCAGGCCGCGCTGCGGGCAGCGATCCTCTCCTCCATCATCCCGGTGACGCCATCACGTAGGTCCCCCCCTCCTTGGTAATCGGAAAGGGGCGAGGCTTCCTCCTCGGCGCCACCTCGCGAGGACGTCGACGGCCCTGCGTGATAAAGGACTCCGAAAAGTTAATACCCAGCAAGGCGAACCTACTGCGTCTCAAGCGAGTTGAGGTGCGACTTACCTTGAGACAGCGGCCCCCCAGCCTCGAGGGGAGGCCGAGCCACCTCTGGCTCCGCCCGAGGAGCCGCGATGATGGCCAGATCCGCCGGATCCACCAACTCGGCCACCATCTCGTCCACCTGGGCGGGGGTGGACTCCATCAGCATCCCGCCCTGTGCCGGCGCGCTCGGCCGGACCTCCGTCCTCAAGCCCTGGCGTCGTCGAGGGGCCCTCGGGCGCGGCGGTAATCGTACCCCGCGCTCGAGCTGGAGTCGAGCCTCCAACGTAGCCAGGCCCTCGGGCCAACGCCCCGGCGTTGGGCGTGCCGGAGCCTCCCCCTCGATCGCAGGGGCCCGGGGCCCAGCCACGTCCACCACCTCGGCCGCAACCGCTGTCGGCAGAAGCTCCGCGCCCCCCGGGGCGCCGGACGCGACTTCTTCTGACGGTCGCGCGGACGCCGCGACCGTCGCTTCGGCGACCACCGTCGGCGCGCTCGCCTCCTCCGCCGTCCGGGTAGACGCCGAGGCCCCCTGTGCCTCCCCCCACGCACCACACTCCGGGGCCGTGGCTGCCTGTGCCGCCTTGGGGGCAACCGTCGAAGGGGGCGGGGCTGCCGGACTAGCCTCGGCGGCTGCTTGCACTGCGGCCCCCGTCTTCAGCTTTTTGGCAGGGGCGGGGGACGCGGCTCCCTGCCGGCGCTTCAACCTGAAAAAAAAGACGTGCACAATGATAAGCACGGGTCCTTACCGACAAAAAAAAAGACAAAACAAGAACGACTATGAAATCGACTTACCCCCTCGGGGCCCGGCGCTTCGGCCCGGCGACCGTCGGGCTGGACGAGCTCCCGAGCGCCACCGCCTGGGGAGCGGGGGTCGAGGCGGCGCCCGGCACCTTCTCCCGGGTAGGGGCCGGCGGCGTCACCGTCGATTTTTTGCCAGCCCCCACCTGCGCCGACGGGCCCGGCGCCCGCGCGCTCGACGCGGCGGGCTTCTGGGGCTCGCTCGATCGACACTTCGACGGCGGCACCACCTTCGTCCTCTTGCCGGTCTCCACCTGCGCCGGCGGGCCCGGCACCCGGGCGCTCGATGCGGCGGGCGTCGGGGGCTCACTCGATCGACCCCCCCCCCCCCCGACGAGGGCTGCGGCGTTTGCGACCGCGTCTGCCGCGACGCGACTTCTTGCGAGGCCACGGGGCGCTCCACCCGTGGCCCAGCTTCGACGGGAGGGGCCAACGTCGAGGTCGACCCCCCCTCTCCACCAGTAGCAACGGCCGCCTGCTTAGGCTCCGTCTCGTCCTCCTCCTCCTCGTCGTCCTCATCATCGTCCTCCTCGTCCTCCTCCGAGGGTGACAGCTCTTCATCGAGGCCCAACCACCTCTGTTGGGCCCGGCGCTGATTTCTCAGCTCCCTCTCCCGAGTCTTCCTGGCCGTCTTCTCCTTGGCCTTGTCCTTGTCGGACTTCTGCTTCTCCGCGCGGAGGCGGTTTGCCTCCCTCGTCGCCTGGTCCTCCGGCACCGGCGGACGTGAACGTTTGTGGGACACATTCCCCTGCGGGACGCGAGACGGTTAGAGAACAAGCAGAAAAGACGGAAGGGGCGGGCACGAAGACTTTAACTGAAGGAAAGGACCTTACCAGCTCAAAGAAGCCCTCGTCCGACTTCATGGGGATCTTCGCAACGTTCTTGGGGTCGAACCCCCCCGCGAAGAAACGGCGGACGCGGCCAACCACCCGGTCCGAGGTTAGCTCTTCCTCGACGAAGCGGCAGCCCGATAGATCGACCCCCGGACCCATCTCGTCGATGCGGAGGGGTCGAGCCATCAGCGGCAGAACCCGTCGTCGGTGGAACACCGACGCAACAATCTCCGCGGTAAGGCCCCTCTCCTTCAGACGCCTGAGCGCGTCCAGCAAGCCCTTGAGGTGCTTCTGCTTGTCCGTCGGGACGCCGTACCTCCAGCGCTCGGGCTCGGCGTCGAGTGTCCTCCCGGTGTACGCCGGGAGTAGATCGTCGTCGTTCCTCAGGTAGAACCACCCGGAGTGCCACCCGGAGTGGCTCGAGGACGGGTTCGCGGGAAGCCAAAGCTCCAGCCGCCTGACGAAGATGCTGCAGCCCCCAGCCCTGACCTTCCGACGGACGCCCTTGCTGACCGAGGCATTGAAGATATTGGCCTTGAAGATGTGAAGCCACAGATCCCAATGGGGCTCGATCCCCAGATAACCCTCGCACACCGCTGCGAAGACCGCCGCCTGGCTGACGCCGTTGGGGGTGAGGTGCTGGAGCTCCACTTCGTAGTGGTAGACGAGCGCGCGCGCAGGAAGCGGCTGGGTGGGGCCCCTAGCCCCGCCCGGTGGAAGACCTCGAGCGACACCACGTACCCCTCCGACGGGTTGGGCTCGGCGTGGTCCAGTGGCGGAGCTATCCACTCCGGCCTCTCCGTCAAGGTAACGGGTTGGAGAAGTCCACTCTCCACCAACCCCGCCAGATACGACTCACGGACCGAGGAGGCGGGCCAGGCGTCGGCGCCGAAGAGCTGGAACGCGGCCATAGGGACGGTGGTTTGCTCGGACTTGGCGGCGGAGGGTACGTTCCCTATTTTTCTCTTTCCCTCTCGCTCGCGCAGAGTTCCTGCTCGCGGAATGCCTAAGGCAGAGGCAGAGAGAAGAAGGCAAGGAAGGCGAAAGCAAGGAGCGGGGAAGGCAAGTGCGCGTAAAAGGCATCAGACCCCTCACCTTCGCTATTTATACGCGGGAGGCCAACGGACGGATCCGGCAACAGGCAAGAGAATCTCCGCATTTAATTTGCCTGTACTTTCCTCCTCGTATTCCCTCCAGGATAAGGCGTCCCGTCCCATCGCCGCACTCCATCCCGTAACCGCACTGTTGCGCCGAACAGACACTGCCTAAAAAGGCGTGCGGCCGGAAACGTCGTCTTCGAGGGTAAGGAATCTTGAGGCAGCGAGAGCTGGCCCTCGAAAGAGGGTTCGACAGCTACCCTCGAGTGCCCGAGGCCAAAAATGTCCTCGGATTAGGACCTCGGTCCACCCCCAAAAATCTCGAGGGGATAAAGGCCGGCCTATGAACGGGCTCGATAGCCCCCCTCGAGTGCTCGAGGCCCGACAAGGCCTCGGGTCGTCAACTGCAGATCATTCCATGGCCTCGAAGGGGTAAAGGCTAGCCCGCCCGGGGGTTCGACAGCCTCCCTCGAGAGCTCCGACACAGGTATGTCCCCAAGTTCAATACAACATCCACCTGCTTTTCCCCTCGGCGGTCCACAAGGTAGGACTCCTCCTCCTGAGGATAGCGTCGGATGACGAACCATCCATCAAATCTTAAGGGAGCGAAGGCTGGCCCTTACATAGGGTTCGACAGCCGCCCTCGAGTACCTGAGGTCAGGAAGGACCCATGGTTATCGGACTCCGGTCCACCCCCAAATCTTGAGGGAGCGAAGGCTGGCTCCACGAACGGAGTTCGACAGCCGCCCTCGAGTACGCGAGTCAGGGATGTCCCGGTAGCTCGAGAACGAACTCTCGAGGCTTCCTGGGACATATCCGAGGCATACCTAGGAACACCTAAGGATCCCTACGCTGGGAGGCATCGAGCCACCAACTCCTATCGAATGGGGTTGGCACCTTGGTGGTCCACATGGTCGTGCTTAGCGAGCCGTACGGCTTGCTTAACAATGAGAACGCCTCCGGGCCACTAGTCGATCCCTATCGAACGGGGTCGAGTTCTCACTCGGATTTTTACCCGCACAGGGCACCATTTCTAATGGACTCATGCCCGAGAACAGCTCACCGAGGACTTCGGGCTCGTCCTAACGAGGATAGCACGATGCTCTTCACCCCACGATTCGAGCGAAAGGATCCGTGGGAAGGACGCTACGAGGTAGTGAAGGCCTAGCCATTCGAGGGCTCGAGGGCCCGACTACGCACGGCACCCCTCGACGAAAGAGGGTCGAAAATTGGTAACCTGGCAGACGGAGTTGACCTCTCGGGCGGGGCGCTCTGACTCCAGTGGTGCTCGAGGGAGCGAAGGCTGGCCCTCGGTAGGGTTCGACAGCCGCCCTCGAACACTTCTCTTTTTTCAGGAAAAGGAACGGAATCGACCCCTCGACAGGGTGCCACGTCTCCAGGTATCCTTTAGAGACCCCACTATACAACATATTTTAGCCCCCAGAGGAGTTCTCAATCACTCCTCTGGGGCCTCGGGGGCTACCCCCGCGGGGTGCGCTCGCGCGCACCCCACGGAGAATCGGATTTCTCACTAACCCTGCAGGCCAAGGACAAAACCTCCGGGCGATCATTACTCCCCCCGAGAAACGCGTATCATAGCCCCCAGAGGAGTTATAAATCACTCCTCTGGGGCCTCGGGGGCTACTGTCGGGTACGAAGGTAAGGGGTACCCTAAACCCTTCGATAAATTAACGCTAAACATAGCAACCATTTTTAAGTAAAGGATCAGCCCACTACTCGGTGAGACGCGGCCCATCAATCGAGGGCACCCTCTGCACCAGCTACGGCAACAAGCCACGGGCCAGCTCCACCCCGACGACGGACGAGGGGTCAAACGAACGACCCCCCGACCTCTACCTCGACTTCAACCTCTCTAAACCCCGTCGACGCCTCGACCTCCCCCTCGACCAAGGGTCAAGCAGACAACCCTCAGACGAGGGGCTCGATTAACCCAACTGCTCCGGCATGGGTAAAAGTGAACCCACCTAACGACATGGGCGCCCGCGTCCGCTGTCAAATCCGCCAACTCCCCGTCCAGTCCCCGACTCCCGTCAACTGTGCCGCCACTGCTGCCACTACGCGAGTACGGACTCCAACAGTACCCCTCGGAAAGTGAACAGTGCGACCCTCGACAAAGACTTCGGGAACGCGACGAAGTCACACAGGGCTCGACCCCCTCCCTCGACCGGGGGGGCTCGACCCCGTCCTCTTCAACAACTCCGGTACGGAAGCCGTCCCATCCGCCCCGTCCCGCTTCGGCCGTGGGACTCGCGCCCGCCTGCGGACACTGCACAGCGACGACTTCTACTGCCGCACGACCAGGGACGCCTGAAGTACGGGAAACCCATGCTGCGACAGTGCTCGACACCTCTCCGCCAACACTGTGCCGCGAATACGCCGCCCATACTTCTACTGTTAGGACTCTGTACCCTCGGATTCCCCTTGGTCTATAAAAGGGGGACGCCGAGGTAGAGTAAGGGGATCTTCTCTTTCCGATTCCTAGGGACTTCCGAGGACTCGGGGGATCGATCGGCTCCTACTTCATCTAGGACTCTGATCGGACTTTCGCTCTCAGAGACCCTAGCCCACACCCCACACGCACACGACGCCACTCGATCGACCCCGCGGGTGGCCGACTCCGTGTAACACGGCTTGTACCCCCCTGTACGAGCACGCTTCGGGTGCGAGATAATACAAGTCATCCTCCCCCCGCTGGACGTAGGGCCTTCCTTGCCCGAACCAGGATAAATCTTGTGTCCATCTTGCATCACGTCTGAGAGAGGGAGCACGCGATATACAAATTTACTCGTTGGTGGTCTTGACCCCGGGTCGTAACACCGACACAAACCTTCTCCAACACCTTATGATCCTAGATTAATTCTTCGAAAGAATAAGAGGCTAGGAAAGGATGATCTGAGATACTCCCAAATTATTGGCTCATTGATGTATTTAGCTGGCGCGACCCATCCTGACATCTCATTTGCGGTAAGCAAGTTGAGTAGATTTTCCTCGAACCCAGGAACTAATCATTGGCATGGTATTCATCGTGTAATGCGCTATCTAAAAGGTACAATGAGTTATGCAATTCACTATTCAGGTTACTCAGGGGTACTTGAAGGATATAGTGATTCAAATTGGATCACAGACGCTGATGAGTTGAAGGCCACCAGTGGGTACATATTCACTTTGGGTGGTGGTGCTGTCTCTTGGAGGTTCTGTAAGTAGACAATACTTACAAAATCCACAATGCAGGCAGAGCTCACGGCTTTGGATACAACCTCTGCTAAGGCTGAATGGCTAAGAGAAATGTTGATGGACTTACCTATGGTTGAGAAACCAATTCCTGCTATTCTCATAAATTGTGACAACCAAACGGTGATCACGAAGGTGAAGAATAGTCAGGATAATGCAAAGTCCAACAAACATGTAAAACATAGACTGAAGTCTGTCAGGAAATTGAGGAGCTCTAGAGTAATAGTTGTGGACTACATCCAGACAGCTAAGAACCTGGCAGATCCCTTTACTAAGGGACTATCACGTATTGTGATTGACAATGCATCGAAGGAGATGGGACTGAGACCCATGTGAGTTAACCTTAGTAACCCAACCTATGTGATCGGAGATCCCGTGAATTAGGATCTGGGAAGAACAAGCTAATGGTTAACGGGAGAGTACAATTTTCCCTTAACCTACTCCGTTGGAGATGCAGTACTCTCATTTCTGTAAGGAAGGTAGACTTTGTCTTAATGTGTTCTGAGGATTTATAGCAAGATACTGTCCTACAGAGTATTCTTGTAAGAACACACCTATGTGAGCCTAACTGTTAGTCGCAGTTTATAAGAATTGGGTATTCTTTAAGAAGCTCATGAAGTGAGTTTGGAGTATGACCTATACGCTCCACTCGCGGGGTTGGCTTTGGCAGCCTAGTATCAGTCAAGACTTCAAGTGAAGCTCATTCACACCAAACTGTCAATTCAAGGCCTAGTCCATTGTGCAGTTGTGGGTGAGTCTATCTTGTTGTTCTAGGTGGATGTTCAACCTTAACCGGTCTCCACTGAATAGTTGGTATATTAACAGTACTGTGGTACATGGAGTATGACTCGCGTGCCCTTGGGATATGGTGGGGGATTGTTAGAGTTTTTGGTCTAAAGCCCAAATAACGATTCCAATTAAATCCCAAAGGCCCACTCACACATGCATGGAATGGTGGGGGACTTTAGTCCCACATTGCCAATCTAGAAGGAGTGACACCTCCTTAAAGAGGTGAGCTCACTTCTTCTAGTTGAGCAATGGATGAGGAGATGAAAGGAAGAAATACGCGCGCACTCGCCTCGCCGGGCGGGGCGGGGCGGGGCCAATGGGCGCGCACGTACAACATGCGCGTGAATGGTCCGGCAATTTCCCGTCCCGATCTTGCGGGTGCGCGGTTTCCTTTTGCTGCTCTAAATTTTTGCATGCATGGAGAAAATTGCGCTGGCCAATTTTGGCAAGCAGTTAATCTCGTATTATGGTAATTGCACTAATGACAGGTCAATTACCGTAATGTTGTGATTGATTGAGCGACTAATTGATTTCCTTAATTAGTCGTGACACGTGTATAAGTAAAGGGCGAGATGTCGCCCTCAGTACGAGTTGAATCTCTTCCTGTCCACTACACTGCGCTGCCGCCGGTCTTCCCCATCCCGTCGCCGACGTGCCATCGGTGCCGGGAGAGCAGGCTCCGAAGCCGGCGTCTCCTCGCGTCCCTGCACGGGGTAGGGGGCGTATCAGATTTTTGGGAAGCGCCGTCGCGACTGCTCGCTGGACGTCTTCTTCGCTCTACGTCGTCGACGTCTTCTTCCCTCGACGCCGCCGCCGTCCTCTTCACGACGCCGTCGACTTGCACCATCGCCGACGCCGACGAATCCCCGCTGTAATGATGTACTCTCCATCTCCCTCCCTCGTTCTTGTTTTCTCTGTGTTATTAGCGCTAGAAGTTATGATCCTGTCTCAGATCGTAGCACTAGTAGCAGCCCGTATATTCATGATACATGTTGTTGTTCCTCTCATGATTTTCGGAATTAATTTATGCATCGCTAAATTGCTATTATTTCCAACACGCGGATGATGCAGCCATCTTCATCAACCCTCTGAAGGAGGATGTGGATGTTGTCAAAATGATTCTCGAAGCTTTTGGGTGATTCTCGGGTCTACACATAAACTTGCAAAAAAGCTCCATTCACCAAATTAGATGTGAAGCCATAGATGTTGACTATGTGATTTCCTCCTTTGCTGGAACCAGGGGTGCCTTCCCCTGTCGTTATTTGGGACTTCAGCTCCATACTAGGTCCGTTCAAAAGGTGCATGTGCAGCCCCTGATTGAGCGCATTGGCCAAAGGCTCCCCGCCTAGAAGGGGATATGGCTCAACAAAGCAGGTCGTCTAACGCTCGTATCGACGGTTCTTTCTTCCATGCCGACTTATCACCTCACTGTGTTTCCTTTAGCGGCTTGGGCAAGAAAGAAAATAGACAAAATTAGAAGATCTTTCCTTTGGAAAGGAGATGAGAACACAAATGGCGGTCATTGCCTGGTAAATTGGCCAACAGTGACCCGGCCAAAATACCTGGGCGGCTTGGGGGTGCCTGATTTGGAGAAATTCGGGAGAGCTCTACGACTTCGTTGGTTGTGGCAAGAATGGGTGGACGAGTCAAAACCATGGGCGGGCTCCCAACTCCCATGTAGTGAAGCAGATCGGCTACTCTTCAACTTGTCGACCATGGTCACAGTTGGAGATGGCAGAAAATCTAGGTTCTGGCACAACAGCTGGCTGGAGGGAACAACACCCAGAAACTTGGCATCACACCTATTCCTCCTAGTCACTAGGAAGAACAAGACGGTACAGCAAGAGCTTCAAAATAATAACTGGATACGCTCACTAAGGGGAAAAGGGGAAAGATCACCACTGCCACCCATATGGAAGAGTTCATCTCTCTATGGATCAAAATTCAGAATGTACAGCTGCTCCCAGGCATACATGACTCAATCACCTGGAAATGGACGTCGGACGGCTGCTATTCCACTCGACAAAATTCTAACTGCAGACAGCTTGCAAAAAAGAGGATGGCCACATCATGATCGTTGCATTCTCTGTGATGGACCCTTGGAGACTGAACTGCACCTTTCACTGCTAAAGCAGCGTGGAACCAAATCTTGGACGGGGAACACTTTGATATACATCTCCCACCGCCAAAGCATGACCCCTTGCACATTCACGATTGGTGGGAGGAGGCCACAAAGAAGGTACCCAAGGAAGAGCGAAGACGTTTTAACGGAATGGCGATCTATACTTTCTGGAACATATGGAAAGAGCGGAACAGACGGATCTTCAATAATATGTCGGAAACGGCATTACAGACCGCTTCAAGAGTAAGAGAAAAATATTATGTTAAGAAAGAGAGCTATAGATAGACTGACTTAGCAACTCTTAGTGAGTTTTGTTGTGCCCTGTCATTTTCCCGGCTGAGTCCTGGAATGACGTTTTGTGCATAAAAACCTCTTTCTCCTATCTTAATTAAAGGGCAAAGCTCCTGCCATTATTTTTCAAAAAAAAAAGATATGTGATGTGGAATACGAACCAGCAACAGATGTTTGATCTGAATGCAGAACCAGCACTAGAAGAAGACAACAGATAGTAGCATGTTTCATAGTCATCTTGTTTAGCATGTAAAAAATGCCAAAGATAGTAAACACGAGGATATATTTATAGATAACAAGATTGATCATGAAGTGAAAGTGCTTGATGACCGTTTATTTCTGTTACAATATTTTGTGCATATCAGCAAATGACAACAGACTGAGATCGAGATGCTTTGACTGGGTTCATGCGTAACATGCAGCCACTATATCCATAGTCTAGGGCATTCCGTTTGCTGATCCGATTAAATAGAAGTTTTTGTCAGTCTCTTGCCACTCCTGAAATTAAGGTGTCTTTTTCCTCATGCAAACCACCATCTATATAATATATGAATCTTTAAACTTTGGGGGAGAACTTCATGTTTATCAATAGCGTTTTCTGTAGATCTACAGTGTTACAAATCAGTTTTTTCCCCAACTTGTATTTTCCGCAATGGGGTGGGCACACCCCCCTTATCCAACGGCTCAATTCGTTCCGTGATTCGTGCAAGCCAAATAAAATACTGAGGCATGGATTTTAAAGCACTGGGGCACGGATTTTAAAGCACCTAGCACGAATCTTAATGCGAAATGAACGCTAGGAGATAAGGGAAGGGCGTCCACCCCATTGTGGTTTGCAATTTCCCTTTTTTTTAAACACAATTTCCCTTTTTCCCTCTTGGTTACCTAAGTTAACATGTAGTACCTTCACAGTGACGAAAGAATTTAGAACATCTCCATGAGTTTCTAAAATAATCTTCCAATCCATGTTTTTTAACAAGATTAAAAAATATACAACTCCAACAACTCTAAATCTCACCTCTCAATCTTTTGGCACATGGAAAATGGACCTCTTGTGCGGATAGTTACGCACGCGTACCTATCGCGCCAATCTAAGTGTAAGGATATGGTCAATCTAAGTGAAAGGATGTGTCAAAGAACAAAAAAAGTAGGACATGGTTCCTCATACAAATGTACAAGAGGGAAAGAAAATATAAAAGTGGTTGGGGGTGATTTAGAAATATTTCGTGATTCCTGATTTAAAATTTTCTTCTATCTTTTAGGAGTCATTTTTTTTTTAAATGGTTGGAGAAACCTTTCTTTGGCGCTCTCAATATTTTCTTGGCACTTGAAAAACGCAATGATTTTAGGAAGAAATTTTTTAGTACTCATGGAGATGCTCTTAAGAAGAAATCTTATTTTATTTTGCATGCCAAGAAACTGAAGCTTGATCCATGTATGTTAGCATTTCCCCATTGAGCCTGTATGAAGCGCAGGGTTGTTCTTGCTAGTTTCTACATTCGAATAAACGTATAAGGTGTGGTTGGTTTGAGGACAATTTAGATTTTTGGATAAGGCAAATTTTTATGTGTTGAGAATTGTAATCATTTATACCTCTCTTAACTATAAGTAGCAACAATTATTAATATATTAATCAATGACAATCGACATAATATTGCCAACATGGTTATACTTAAATAATACTAACTATGCTAATATTATTGAGCTTCCTCTATTTAATATTAATTAATCAGGCAATAGACTAATTGCTCATAACCAACAATAATCTTAACATAATAATTGTTCAAAAAGCTTAATAGCCTAATTACGGCTAATTGGTTGCTAACAAATCAAGGTTAGCCAAGTTGGATGGCTTGATCCGGCCACTTTTCACTGGACAAGCTCATCCAGCTTGTAGCAAAATATTCCCTTGAACAAACACCCTACCCACCATCAATACTTGGACCACCATCTCCCATCCAACCTCGCTCGTTCAATTCGTTCATAGCCACTCAAAACTACATATTGAACAATACTAAGTTCGTAGGCTCAGAAGTGTGTTGTGGCTAACAAGCAAGAAGAGAGGAGCAGAGGGGGAGTTGGTGCTGGTCTGCTGGATCGGATGTGCTTCTCTGCCTGTCTGGTGCTTGGCATCAGGAAAAGTAAGGAGATGTGCTGATGGCCTGTTGTGGCTTGGAAATTTTGTATGATTTGGAGAAAACAGAAAAAGAGTCAGAACCTGACATGCATGTGAGCTGCGACTTTATGTTGCTTTGTTCATGACAATTTGCAAAGAGAAAGAGAAGCTTGCCCAGGTTCTTGCCGATTTGAGAGAGGTAGTGGAGTACATCTTGTTGTGCTTCGCTGAAGAACAGAAAGCTGTAGGGTGATGGTGCTGAGGAAGCAACGTAGAGGCCTCAGCTGTGCAAATTCATAAGAGTTGTCACACATAGACTTCTTTTTCGCGACCGTGCCCTTAATTAGGACATGTTTTTCATTAAGAAGAAACGTCACACATAGACTTCTCTTCAACTATCACGAAACAGCTTTCAACATGTATATAGCTTCAGGTTACCAAACTCGCGCCTCATGAGAATCGAACCTTGGACCTCCCGCACTACCTTACGCGTACGAACCATCCCATCTACTCAACTTATCTGTCAATAGATGAAACTCTTCCCTTTTGAACCCACGCATCGAGGGACCTTTAGTCCCGGTTCGTAACACCAACCAGGACTAAAAGGTCTATCTCACCAACCGGGACTAAAGGAGACTTTTTAGCCCCGGTTGGTGTTACCAACCAGGACTAAAGATCTATTAGTCCCGGACGCAAAATGTTTTGAGACTAGCTAAAGCTTATTTTGGACATCGACGAAATGCCTGTTCTCTAGTAGTGCCATTTGAGACTGCCGGTTAATTTTAACAATGAAATATTGCTTATTCCTTGCTGACAGTATGTCAGGAGATGCATACTATGAGTTTGCAGAAGCTGTCTAATTAAAGTGAAAAGAACAGGGTTAGCATTTGATTAGTTTCCTCTGCCTCCGTTGCTGACAGACCCATTGGTTGTGGTAAGAAAAGCTGTCATCACATGAGTTTCACTTTTGATGTTGTGTGTGATAGCTTGAAATGAAGCTCAATTTTGGTTTTCCATGACAATTTTGCTATTGCTTTTGGTATTCAGACAACTCTTTTGGGATGCTATCATGTTTATTCTGAAGTTATTTTGCTATTGATTTATGATATGATATAATCGACATGTAGAGAATTGTGTTTCTCATGCACGGCAGCTTGTGCTCTTCTTTTGTCCTTTTGCATTTAGAGAGAGAATTCATTGATAGTTGTTGTACATTTGTTATTATAACTTATTATATTGATGGCTCTAAAATGATTTTGTTGTTACGTTTATTACATGATATATAATCGCTACTTGTGAAACAAAATGATTTTGTCATTGTGTATACTTACTAGTGCCTTCTTTGATGCCGATGGGGTAGGATGCTCGGATGGCTCTTTGTTTGGATACGGACACGGTAATGGAATCAGAAATCTGCATCCTAGGACCGAATCCACTCCCTGGCGCGCGACGAACCTGGTGCTGGAGCCGCTGGCGGCGGTCGTCCGCTCCCCCAACGACGAACCCGGTGCTGGGGCCGCCGCCGCCGCTCGGCTGCAACATGCTGCGCCGTGAGGCTGACGGGGAAGGTCATGGAGCTCGTCGAGTTCATGGGGCCGGAGCATTTCGCGAGTCAAGGGGCAGCGGTATCACCGACTCGTGGATGGCCGGGAACAGAAATGAACGCTGTAATTGGATTACGCGGTATCTCGTATCGTACCGGATACCGGACGGAGTCCAACCAAACAAGAGTATTTTGGTGAACCAAACAGCAGGTATGTTCAACCCACCTGTGGGTGTGGATGTTCAACTACTTGGATCATGCATCCTAGTCTTATGTCGTACAATTTATTTTTTTCTTGTTCGGGAGTAACGAGAGTTCTAGGTCCATTAATTGTGAACAAACATTTTTTTTATTTCAAAAATAAACAGCACGCCTACATATAAATCTAGAAAGATACCCACTGAATTGATCTCATTGAACCAATAGTCCAATACTGGAGATCATTATATTACTCATGCAAAGATTTTTCATTTTAGTAAATTGGGAGATTGAAGCAAATATTTAGAATGCCCAGAGCAAAAAACAGACGACTCTAGAGAGGCTGAGGCTAAGCTACTATCTAAATGACCGAGAGGTCCCTGACAAGAGACATTATGTTCCTAAATAAAGATGAGGAGACTACTACTTTTTACAGAAGAGGCAGCGACACAACCCATTGAATCCTCCTTTTATACACGTGTGTTCCTTTACTGTATTCGCAGGCGTAGCTGCGACTGAAACCAGCACTGGGTCTTGCACACCCAACTTTTACAGAACTGAGCTGAAAGAATTGCATACCTGCAGCTCTCTGCAAAAAAAAAAAAACAAATATATATATATATATAGGACTGTGCTAATTGATACTCAGGGTACTGAATAACTATTCGGTACCGAGTCCCAAGGCCGTCCGACGATTCCAGTCGCCCGTATGGAAGATGGCGACCCTTTTCCGTTTTTTTTCTTTCCAAAACACATGCACTTTTACGTTGTAGCTCCTACTGAGATCCGGAAGTTATAGTTAAATAACAAAATTATACACTTACAAATGCTATAACTTACTGACGATTAAGAGCCACATGTACAAAAGAATATTATAATCATCGCTCATGCTAAAGTGCTGATTTTAACTCATGTGGTACAATAATTTGTCAAAAAGAATATTTTCTAACGAGCATTAAGTTGATGCAGCAGTCAGTATATACATGAATTCAGATGACCTAATGAGCAGTATATACATGACTTTCAGATTGCTGATATATGTGGCCATGGCTCAAAAACTGAAGGTAGCAACCCATGAATTGATCATACATCTAGCAAACCATGAGTTGAGATAGCAGCATATCAAAGGTTGTAAACGTTGATCATCATGGAAAGTACAAACATTTCATTGCAGTGGTTTCCAAAAGTTTTCCATATGCTGATAAAAACTTCAGAATTTGAGCTAAATAATGCACTTCTGTTAAGAAAATAAAAGATCTAAACTGAATCAGGAGTAATTTTATTGAAACTGTTAAATCAAATGGATAGCTAAGAAAATAAATGTTCCACTGTATACTCAGTAAAAACTACATGAGCATGACTGCTTGAGAGGAGCATGGAGAAGGTTTTGCATACATGAATATCACAATTCCTAGCTCACAATTTCCATTTCCGGAGGTGTCCAGGACATGAGACTAATATGAAACAGACTACAACATACTACACTGAATTGTAAATAACAAAATTGAAGAACCAGGCACTATTTCATGTTTTGGAAATGTTGTGCTTACATTGAAAGCAAATGTGAGTTTAAAACTTGTGCTAGGGATACCAGCTTACAACCTAAAACTCCAGTGGTGTAACAATGCAGCCTCACACTATCAGAACATAGATAACTGTGCTGCATTATTACAAAAAGGATACCTGTTATGTCCCTAATTTCAGGCCATGTCAGAAAATTCTGAATAATAACGAGAGGGATACACAAATAACAGATGTCTATACAAGATGGAATCACATACTGAAAATGGATATGTTATCATTTGGATAAATCCTAATTACTATCTAAATGGATTAATGATAACTTATGGATTTGTTTCCTATGTAAACATGCAATTTAATATTAGAAGTAATCTGCCACTGTACCAAAAAAAACTCATATAGTAACATTAACACAAACATGGAGCATGCATCAGCATCAGCAAACAATCAATAACCTACCGAAACGATTAGTTGTGCGAAGTGCTAAAAACTCTTGGTCACCCACAAACACTCAGGTAGTTAAAAGGGGTTGGAAGCCCAAGGTGTATATGTAAAGTGTTACTAACTCTGTCCTCAAAAGGATGCACAAGTCCTTTCCATAGTCAAACTTCCAAAGTTTGACCAAGTTTACAGAAAAGAGTATCAATGTTTATGCAAAAAGTCAGTATACTATGAAAACATATTTCATGATAAATCTAAGGACACCTGTTTGGTATCATAAATATTGATCCTTTTTACAAACTTGAACATGATTTGAACCGATATTAACTGTGTGCAACCAAACAATTTGCACCGAGTAGCGTCGTTGCGAAAATAAATTTTGGTGTTTAGTTGGAACTGGAACTGCCTATTTAAACCTATTTATGACAGATTCAGATTTTAGAATATCGGATAAAAAGTATAAGAGCATGATGAATGCTGGTATAGAACACGAAACTATAAATCGATAATACCTTGCAATGGATTAAATTCTCAGGTTCACTCTTCAAACTCAAATAAGTTGAAGTAAGATCACGATTCATGAACTTAAGAACACCTTCAAGCATTTTTAAGTGTCCATCCTGCAGCATGCAACAAATATTATGCAATGATACATTTTCAAGTCAGAAAAATAAGATTTCCAATACAACAATGCAAAGGAACATACCAAACCTCATTGTTTTATGCAGCCTCCAAATAATAACAGTATAGAATCGGATATAGCAGTTGAATCCCGGAGGAAAATATAATTCACCTTCACCTTCTCGTTGAAAACTAACCAGGGGAATATAATCTTGGCTTCTTTACCACTGACTGAACTCTGGAAACAATAAAGAGAGAACCTAGATGAAACTGTCATGAAAAGCCACTGGTAAAATTCAAATTTATGTAGAACACAAAAACTTACCGAATAAAGCATAACCTGCCAATCCTCCATTCTTTTGAGGGAGAAGGATCCTTGTTCTGAAATTATCAAGAGCCAAATAAAAAATCACAAATCACGACTTAAAATTTCACAATATATACTATTATCAAACCATTAGCAGTAGCAATCTTCCACATAAAGCATACAACCATTAACCTTAGTAAAGCATAATAAGTGTGAAAATATGGAATCGTTAAAAGCAGGGTATGTAAAATAAAATTAAAGAAAAGAAACTCACCACAACAGAGAAAACACCTAGATATAGTCCTGCACAAATTACCGCCCGAACTAGATTTTCATCACGTCTCCATTTATTGTACAGTCATGTTTTCATCAACCAAACCAGTTTTCTTCAGAAGAAAGAGAAACTGCCACCCAAGAGAATCTATTGCTTTCAGTGTTTGTACAGAAAGAATTTTTTTCTAGCAGTAGTCATAACCAGCACGGTCTCTTTCAGCCTCCCTCCATGCTTCATATGCACGAACAAGTGCAAGATGATCACTGTAGTCCCGGCATGAAAACTGCAATTTAGCTGACTCTGCTAGCTGCATGGACAACGTAGCTTCAGTTCTACTAGCAAAAGAAAAGAAGGTAGACCAAAAAAGTAGGAAAACAATACTAACTCCAATCACAAATAATGTTCTAAAAAAATAGCCATCAAAGTATTTGCGCTGAAGAGTGAAGACCAAAGTCAACATTCTCAAGTGCCTTTGGACAGAGGTACTAATAGAAATAAAAACACAATGTGTGATATATTTGAGTGTGCCAGAATAGGCAAACAAAATTGGAATATTAAGGTATACCGTATACTTACATATTTCTTATCGAATGGGGTCAAAAAGAATATACTAAAAAAAAACACTAAGTCCAGAAACTATGGTTAATATGGGGTCTACATAATTAAAAATAGCCACAAAAATAAGCATCTTTCCTAACTTACGTTCAGCTGGAAGCATAGACTACAAGTGCTTTCCTGAAAATGACAAACAGTAAGCTCAGACAGCATACAAATTCCAAAAGCTATAGAGATGCAGAGTAAAGCAGTGGTAATGTGAAAAATAATCTTAAAAGTGAATCTGGTACCAAGAACCGTCAAAGGGGTACATGAGCATGGCGGCCGGCGGGGGACGTTGAGAAGCAGCACCGGTCGAGCTTGGAACGGCCGGACAACGAAAATACAAGCGAAGAGGAAACCACTGCTGCCGCTGCCCCACGAACTCAAGGCGAAGCCGCCGAAGACGACTAGCCATAGCGCCACCAACAAATTGAAGCCTCCGTACGGGGCTGCAGTCTGCAGAGGCAACGTTGGAAGGCTGCGGAGGCGAGGGGGACGACGAGCTGGGCGAGGGGGCCGGGGCGAGATGAGTTCGTACGGCGGAGGGGCGACGACCTGGGAGAAACCGCCGTCTCGTGCGGTCGCGCCCAGAGTTTTTTTTACCGTTCGGCCGCGGTAACCGGTCCGTTACCGACAAACCGGCTGGGACCGGTTTCGGTACCGGTTTGAATTCAAATTTCAAATTTAAATTTAAAAAAAAAATTCTAAAAAAATTTCTAAAAATATTTCACGATTTATAGAGTCCAATGGTGTAAAATTTTTTCAAATTGGAGTTCGTTTGCTATTTTTTTGGACGTGTTTAAGTTTGAAAAAAAAAAGAAAAAAGAAAAAAAAACGGCCGGCCCGTTAAGGGCCCATGCGGCCCATTGCCTCCTGCCACCTCCTATTTAAGGAGCTGTCGGGGGGGATCCCGGCCGCCCCCCAAACCCTATCCGCCCCGCACCCGCTCCCACCCGCCCCGCGCGCCGCCCGCGACCACCGCCGAGCCTCGGTAACCACTCGGTCGGGGTCGGTTACCGAGTGATTTTGGTCGGTTACCGACCGCGCGCCACCGAGTCTCCCCCGACGGTTACCGTTCGGACAGCGTCGGTTACCGACCGGTGAGTTCGGTAACCGCTAGGTTGGCTCGGTAAGTCTTTTTTTTTTTGTTTTTTTTCATTTCTTTGCATTTGTAGTTGCTTTAGTTGTAGGATTTAGTTCTAAGATGTAGGATTGATGGAGTATATGATGTAGAAAATATTTATTGTAGGATTTAGGTAGGATTTGACTTAGGATGTATCTAGGAGTTAGGTTTATTTGGTTTAGGATTTAGGATTTGCGGTTGGATTTGCTTTAGGATGTATGTAGGATTTAGGATTTAGGATTTTATTGATATAGGATTTAGGATTTAGTACGGGTCAATATTGACACATGATGTAATTCCCATGAAATATGTTAAGGTAAACAAAAGGTGCATCCTTGAAAACTATTTTTTATAATAAATATAGTACTCGCTCCGTCCTAAAGATGATATTATTCTTAAATAGTACTGAATCAAATAGTCTTATTGTATCACGTCATGACCAAATAACTTGGTATGTGGTGTCGTATCCATAGATTAGGAATAGCTAGTGAATACAGAGGAACAGTGGGAAGGCTGACACTGCATCAATGGTAGAGGCAAAATATCCAGCACTATCGGTTTAAGAAAGCATATGTCGAGAAGATATATGGGATAATCGGAGATAACCTAAGAAGGAAATAAGTCCATTGTTAAGTATGGGCATACAGGTACAACAACTAAGCCATTTCAACTACGAGGAAATACAATTTTCTAACAAATGTCAATTTTCACGTGCGAAACCATCTCGGGGATCATAAAAAAATCATACACTCTAATACGCTAGGCAAACATCAAGTCTATATTGGCAAAACATTGTTAAGTGTATATTTTTAATATCTTTCAACTGTCTTACAATTAGGGAACTGCATAAATACATTGCTGCATTCCCAATTCATGCTATACTCACTATGTCCTAATATAGAATGCGTAAGTACTTTTTATATATATGTCACACAATATAAAACGTGTTCTCTAGGGACACGTATATTGATGCAGTATATACTAGTGTATTGAGAGACTTAAATACTTTATTTGGTCTTTAAATTAGAGGTGGTCACGCCTTATATACTAGGACGGAGGGAGTACACTAATGTCCACCGCGGAGTATGAGGAGGGGTGCCGAAACGGGATCTTCCCTTATATGCAACGTCAGTGAGTAGTGACCATGATGTTCGCATGTCTACGACACGAGGTATTTCCATGGACGATTTGTTGTTGTTGCAACGGTGAACTACGTTATTTCCGTCGTGAATTTGTGGCTAGTGCATCACTATGATATTATTGTGGGGTTGGCCATTTGTATCACACTATTTTACATGAATTGTGTGTTCTATTTACATCATTATGCACAAAGGTCATTTCAAAAAAATTGATTTTTTCAAGCAAAAAAAAAAACCACCCGGCGGTTTGGACCGGTTACCGTTCAAACCGGTCGGTAACCGGCCCTAACCGACCGGTTACCGGTCCAAAACTGATTACACTGCGGGGTTTGAATTCAAAATTCAAACCGTTCGGTTTGGACCGGTAACCGGTCAAACCGACCGGTAACCGCCCGTCCGGCCCCCGGCGGTTACCGGTTTCGGTTCGTAAAGGTAAACCCTGGTCGTGCCCACGATCTAAATATTGGAACAAAAAAACGGAAATAAAAGCGGAGGTGGGTGCTGATGTAAAAACGCAGGGACCGGGTCCGGTGGGGTTGGGAGATTTGGACTCGGGTATCTAGGGTATAATAGAGTAAAACTATAAGCGTTGGGTGTAGAATAGTTATTCCCAGCCCAACCCAACCGACCCGTCCCGCGCCACGCCTCCGGCCCGCGCGCCTGACGTTATGCGCTCTGCGTCTCACCCCGCACTCGCTGCTACTGCCTCAGCTAATTATTCGCTAGCCCCCCCCCTCGCGTCCGACCCGTCCCGCGCCACGCCTCCGGGCCGCGCGCCTGATGCCATGCGCCGTCTAACGTCATGCGCTCCGCGCCCCACCCCGCACAACTAATTATTCGCTAGCCCCCCCTCGCGTCCGACCTGTCCCGCGCCATGCCTCCGGGCTGCGCGCCTGATGCCATGCGCCGCCGACGTCATGCGCTCCGCGCCCCACCCCGCACTCGCTGCTACTGCCTCAGCTAATTATTCGCTAGCCCCCCCCCCCTCACGTCCGACCCATCCCGCGCCACGCCTCCGGGCCGCGCGCCTGATGCCATGCGCCGCCTGACGTCATGCGCTCCGCGCCTCACCCTGCACTCGCTGCTACTGCCTCAACTAATTATTCGCTAGCCCCCCCCCCTCGCGTCCGACCCATCCCGCGCCACGCCTCCGGGCCGCGCGCCTGATGCCATGCGCCGCCTGACGTCATCGCCCCGCCCCGCACTCGCTGCTACTGCCTCAACTAATTATTTTTTGTTCAGTATTTGTTAGCATTTATAAGTATTTTTATTGTAAATATCCGCGCCCCACCCCGCACTCGCTGCTACTGCCTCAACTAATTATTCGCTAGCCCCTCCCCCCCCCCCTCGCGTCCGACCCATCCCGCGCCACGCCTCCGGGCAGCGCGCCTGATGCCATGCGCCGCCTGACGTCATGCGCTCCGCGCCCCGCCTACTGCCTCAGCTAATTATTTTTTGTTCGGTATTTGTTAGCATTTATAAGTATTTTTATTGTAAATATTGATTAGAGTTTCAATATCCAGTATTTTTATTCTAGTAGTTGTCAGTATTTATTATTGTTTTTTTATGAATAGTGATTACGGTGTCGATATTTAGTATTTTTGTTTCTTATCAATATTTTTATTAATATTGATTATGATGTCAATACTTTTGTTCCGTATCTTCAAATATATCTTTAGTATTTATCTTCAAGTATATCTTTAGTATATATGAGTATCTTCGAGTACCCGTATCTTAAGTATTGTCAATATCTAAAACATTTTTTGTTCTACAAAAATACTGACATGTACCATAAAAATACTGAAAAAACTAGGAAATGATACTGAAAAATACAGAAAACTTGCAGATACTGACGGAAAATACTAACATCTACTGAAAACTAACAATTGCCAAAAAATACGGACAACTACTGAACAATATTCTCCCTATACTAAAAGGGCAGACAGACACATATAGCTATCTTAACCAACAATGATTTTTTTTCTATTGCATATTGTACGTTGCTTTTGAAAAATATTTATCACATTATTTCTATTTAAAGGCAATGCATCCTGGTAAAGCATTAATTGAGTATAATTTCTCATGTGCCTATGTATACCACTAAGGTACTAACAAAATACCGCATCAATAGATCAACATGTATTGAATGAAAAACACCGATATCAGGTTTGGCCTTCTTTGGCAGAATTATACTGACAATTAATATACTAAAACAAAGTATTTAGCATATTAACATGTACCGAAGGATTATATCGACCTAGAAGATACTGAAACCTCAAGTACTGAAAGAAAAATATTCATAAATACTGAAAGGTATTTAAACTAATTAATAAAATACTTAAAGTATTGACAAAATGCAGACAGTTACTTAAAAGTATTAGCAGTTGTACCAAAGCTACTTAAAGATACGGACAAACACATAAACTACTGGAGTCTGTGCTGCTTACCGATACTGACAAATATTTGATTAGTACTGAAGGCTACTTAAAGATAATACAAATATCGAAGAAAATACTGATTATTATTGAAAATACTTACATATACTGACAAATGCCTTACATATACTGACAAATGCACTAGAACAAGCTAATTTGCCGTGTTTTTCTTGTGTTGACCGTGGCACAAACATCTGTGCTCGAACGCTGGCCGGGCACCATCCGTTTTATGCACATGGGTCCCACCAATCCCTGCCATTAGTGCATGCATGCAGCATGCCGGCCGCAAAGGGAGTGATCAGGCTCAGCCGCTCAGGCCGTTAGGCTGCCGCGCGCGGGGCGGGTGGGGACACGCTCAGGCCGTTAGGCTGCCGCGCACGGGGCGGGCACTGGTACATAAATTTCCAAAAACGACTTCCCCCTTGAAAATTGCGTCTTTAGCCTCGGTTGGTAACACTAACTGGGACTAAAAGTCCCCTTACCAACCGGGGCTAAAGGTCCACCTTGGGTTAGACTTTTAACCCCGGTTTAAGGCATAAATCGAGGCTAATTCGGGGTCTTTAGTCCCGGCTGTTTCTATGGACCGGGACTAAAGGTCCCCCTATTTGAACTCTCTTCCTCCCTGCCCGAGCCCGACAGCTCATTTCTTCCCCTCTCTGTTCTTGCTCTTGTTCTTAGTGTTCTTCATCTCCTATTCGGTCATTGCTTCATTTGATCACTTCTACGCCTCCATCGACTCGTTGAAAGGTTACTATCTTCAACATCTCATGTTTTAGCGGCAACATATATTGTTTCTTGTTCTAGATATGATTTTTCTTTATGATTTTCTCTTTTTTGCCATTTTAAGTTTCATTCACTTGACATTGTTTGAATATTTTGAATAAGACAACTAAAATTAGTATTCTAAGTATACACCTTTCATTTCTAGGGTATTATATATTCCACATTTCAAGATTAGTTTAGCTTAGTTTGTGAAATATATAGATTCTTATTAGGATATTATTAAATGATGAATTTATGGTGGATTGTTCTTGATTTATATATGTGCCACTTGGGCTCAAAATAATTATATATTTAGATAAAGAAGATAGCTACCTAGAATACTTTAGTTGTATACATGGTAAATTTTAGTTGTTTTATTTTCTTTGTTTAGAATATAAGGAATTTATAATATCTAGTTTGAAAAATGAGTATAGAGAGTAGTTGACAACTGCTTCGGGACACTCGGCCTCTGATCGGGTTCCAAAGAGACTAAGGCCAGACCTCCCTCTCATTACCTGTGGCAAGTGTATGTAAAAGATTGTGAAAGAGTACAGAGTGGGGAAGCCGGGCCCCAACAACGGTCGGATCTTATATAAGTGTCCATATCGCAATGTGAGTTATATATTTTGTCACATTTGATGGTTATGGTTAATTTGTATCCCTGATGATTTTGATTAAAGTGTTGATTTTTTATTTCTATTTTCAGTGGGATGGCACTGGATGTCGCGGCTGGTACTGGGAGGAAGAGTATGTTACACACGTCGTGAAGTATACGAAGGTTGATGAGGCAGTGGGCTAGCTCAAGAAGTCTGTCGATGCTGAGCAGAAGAATAATGATTTGTCTACTTTAGTTGGGATTGGTCGGAAGATCATTATGCTACTAAAGTGTATTTTAGGTTTTCTGTATATAGTGCTAGTGGTCTTAGCATACGCTATGTCGAGGCTTTCATAGAGCATACATTAGTATTTGTATGAATCGGAAATGACACATGATGGTGTTCCATCTCGATCATGTTATTTTAATGTAGACGACTTTTCGTTCGGTATTTTATAATTTCATTTTTTGACCAAAATGGGAAATTTAATTATGTTTTGGGTCATATAATGCAGACAATGACACGTGATTGGATGTACAATGTTGATCGCCGCTCCAAAGAGTTCTTTGATGGCGTGCATGGTTTCTTAAGAGCGGCTGAGGCAAACAAGCGGAATGGTAATTTCATGTGTTGTCCATGCACCTTGTGCAAGAATTTGAAGGAATATTCTAACTCAAGGACTGTTCACTCACACTTGTTGAAGTCAGGTTTCATGTCAAACTATATTTGTTGGACCAAGCATGGAGAAACCGGAATTATGATAGAAGAAGACGAAGAAGAACAATTGGACCCTGACGACATTATTGCTCAATATGGTGACTTCAATGATACTGGAATGGATGAAGCAGAAGAAGAAGAGGCAGGGGCAGGGATAGAGGACACACTATCTGAAGATGATGGTCTTGGTAAAGTCATTCGTGATGCACAAAGAGATTGTGAAAGTGAAAAAGAGAAAGCTAAGTTTGACCGCATGCTAGAGGATCACAAGAAACTATTATACCCGAGAGCCGAAGATTGGCAAAATAAGTTGGGTACAACACTGGAGTTGCTACAATGGAAGGCAAAAAATGGCATATCCGACAAGGCATTTGGGCAATTACTCAAGATTAATAAAAAGATGCTTCCGAAGCCTAACGAATTGCCGGCCATTACGTATGAAGCAAAACAGGTCGTGTGCCCTCTGGGATTAAAAATCCTGAAGATACATGCATGTCCTAATGACTACATCCTGTACCGTGGCAAGGACTACGAGAATTTGGATGAATGCCCCGTATGTAAAGCGTCGCGGTATAAGATCAGGCGAGATGACCCTGGCGATGTTGAGGGCGAAGAGCGTCCTAGGAAGAAAATCCCTGCCAAAGTTATGTGGTATGCTCCTATAATACCCCGCCTGAAACGTCTGTTCAGAAACAAGGACCATGCAAAGTTGTTGCGATGGCACAAAAAAGACTGTAAGATAGACAACATGTTGAGACACCCTGCTGATGGGTCCCAGTGGAGAGCAATTGACAGAGAATTCCCGGAGTTTGCAGAAGACGCAAGAAACTTAAGGTTCGGTGTGAGCACGGATGGTATGAATCCTTTTAGTGAGCAGAGCAGTAGTCATAACACTTGGCCTGTTACTCTATGTATCTACAACCTTCCACCATGGTTATGCATGAAGCGGAAGTTCATTATGATGTCGCTGCTGATCCAAGGCCCGAAGCAACCTGGCAACGACATCGATGTCTTCCTAAGGCCCTTAGTTGAGGAACTCCTGCTTTTATGGAGCAAACCAGGTGTATATGTGTGGGATGAGTACAAACAGGAACACTTCGACCTGCGAGCATTGTTGTACGTAACAATCAATGATTGGTCTGCCCTAAGTAATCTTTCAAGACAGACAAACAAGGGATATAATGCATGCACACACTGTTTTGATGACCTTGACTGTGTATATCTGAAAAAATGTCGAAAGGTCGTGTACCTTGGGCATCGTCGTTTTCTTCCTAAGAATCACCAAGCTAGAAAAAAGGAAAGCATTGTAAAGAAGAAGTGAAACGAACCAAGCCTCACAACCAAACTGGAGAGGAGGTACTTGATATGGTCAAGGCTGTGCAAGTAGTCTTTGGAAAGGGAGAAGGGGCCGTACCAGTTCTAAAATATGTTAATGGACGCGCACCCATGTGGAAGAAGAAGTCCATATTTTGGGAGCTACCCTATTGGCATGTCCTAGAGGTCCGCCACGCGATCGACGTGATGCACTTGACAAAGAATGTTTGTGTGAACCTGTTAGGATTCATGGGTGTGTATGGAAAAGACAAAGATACACTTGAAGCACGACAGGACTTGCAAGACATGAAAGAACGAGACAACCTGCATCCAGAGAAGATAGAAGATGGACACCATTATTTAAAGCCTGCTAGCTACACTCTTAGCAAAGAAGAGAAGGAAAGCATGTTTGAATGTCTAAGCAGCATCAAGGTCCCATCTGGATTTTCCTCCAATATAAAGAATATAATAAATGTGTTAGAGAAAAAATTCCTAAACTTAAAGTCTCATGACAGCGACGTGCTTATGACGCAATTGCTTCCGGTTGCGTTAAGAGGAATTCTACCTCCACATTTACGTCTAGCGACCGTGAAGCTATGTGCATTCCTCAATGCAATTTCTCAGAAGGCAATCGATCCAATGGAACTAGCTGTTCTACAGAATGATGTGGTTCAGTGCCTTGTCAGCTTTGAGCTGGTTTTCCCTCCACCCTTCTTTAATATCATGGAACACCTCCTAGTTCACCTGGTCAAGGAGATTAGTATTCTCGGTCCCGTGTTCCTACACAATATGTTCTCCTTTTGAAAGGTTCATGGGAGTCCTGAAAAAATATGTTCACCAACGTGCTCGCTCAGAAGGAAGCATCGCCAAGGGCTACGGGACAGAGGAGGTCATTGAGTTATGTGTTGACTATATTCCCGACCTTGACCCAATTGGTGTTCCTGAATCAAGACACGAGGGGATACTTAGTGGGAAAGGAACACTAGGGAAGAAAACATATATCGGTACGGGGGATGATTATTTCAACAAAGCACACTACACAGTTCTTCAAAACTCCTCCGTGGTGGAGCCGTATGTCGAGGTACACAAGAAGTTCCTACGATCCGAGTTTTCAGGGAAGAATGAAGCTTGGATTATGCGTGAACACATGAAAACTTTCGGCGATTGGTTGCGCAAAAAAATTGTTGGTGATGACAGTATTGATGACCAACTGTATTTCTTGGCTAGACAACCATCATGGCACATCCTCACGTACAAAGCCTACGAGATAAATGGAAATATATTTTACACGGTAGACTAAGATAAAAGGAGCATCAACCAAAACAGTGGTGTCCGCGTAGATGCCATTGACCCAAATGGAAAAATGCAAACATATTATGGCTGCATAGTTGAGATTTGAGAACTATACTATGCACCTAATTTTGAAGTCCCTTTGTTTAAGTGCCAATGAGTGAAGATGACCGGAGCCGGGGTAACAATTAACAAGGATTATGGGATGACAACAGTGGACCTCGACACTATTGGGTACAAAGACGAACCATTCGTCCTTGCTGCTGATGTGAATCAGGTGTTTTATGTAAAAGACATGTCTACAAAACCAAAGAAAAGAAAAAAAGATGACAAATCAAGCATCAATGAGCCCAAGCGTCACATAGTTCTTTCAGGGAAAAGAAATATTTTGGGAATTGAGGACAACTCAGACATGTCAGAACTTTACGAAAGGGATGACCGAATTGCGCCATTCAGTGTGACCAAAGACCCAAGCATAATTCTAAATGCCGAGGACACTCCATGGTTACGACATGATCATGACCAAGGGACATATGTCAAGAAGAAGATCACTAATGTGCCCGCTTGATGTAGCTAGCTTAGCAGTGATGTCGATCAAGTGACATGTGTATTGGTCATTTTGGTCAAATAAATAAAGATCTACATTTGTATTTGGTCAATTTTGCATTTAGTGACTAATTAATGGTTACTAATACTTCTTTTGTATCTTCAAGATTTTGTGACTAATGTTTACTAACACTTCCTCAAATAGAAATATGAACTACTAAAAAAGCATAGATATTGATGAGTTCTAAAACATTTGTATTCAAAAAAATTTCATATGAGGTCATTTAATGTCTCATTAATAATTTCCTATTTAATGGTAAACTTATTTGTCGCATAATTGGACAATTAATGGTGAAAAACAAAAGGATTAATGTTAAAATAATGCATAAACTAATTTTCTGTTGGTAACCAACCATTTTAGTTTTTTTTAATTGAACAATATACTTTTGCATTAACCCAATACTAATGGTTAGTTACATTTATATTTGATATTATACAAATGGTAAAAGATTTTATGTTATTCATTTTTCTAGTGTATAATAAAGCAAAAGGAAATGCAATGGTTATTTTTAAAACATGTGTGCCATGTATTTAATTTATACTGATTTTAACAAGAGCTAGAGAAATTTATAAAGATAAAACTATATACAATACCAAAACCCTGAAATCTGGAAAGTAAATTTGGTTTGGCACCTAAACATGACTTAAAGGTCTGACTTTTAGCCCCGGTTGGTAATACCAACCGCAGCTAAAGGTCCCATCCTATATAAGCTCGGCTCCCTCTCTTCCTCCCCCATAGCTCCCTGTTCTTCCTTCAACCGCTAGCGAGAGACGTCGTGGAGATCGAGCTCCTCCATCGCCGCCGCCGCCAACTTTTGCGTCAGCGCCGGCCGCCACCTCGATCCGCCTCCACACCGGCGTCCGCAACGGCCCCGCAACGGCCGTCTCCTCGCCGCCGCCGGCTGCGCCGTCGCGCGCAAATTCCGGCCACTGCCGCCCGCGAGTAGTCCGGCCACCGTCGCGCCCGCGCGCCCTATTCGTCTGCTGCCGCGCCCGAGCCCACCGCCACGCCCGAGCCTGCCGCTGGCCGCCGCCATTTGAAGAGACGGGAAAAAGCTAGAGAAGAAAGAAAAGAAGAAAGAAAGATCAGAAAAAGAAAGAAGGAAGAAAGGGAAAAAGAAAGAAGAAAGGAAGAAAAGAGGAAGGAAGAAGGAGAGAAAGAAAGAAGCTAGGGTATTATTTGATTTAATTTGTGCAAAATAATGAAGTGGTGATTGTTAATTATATTAGTAATATATTTTAGTTTTAGGAATGAAATTGATCTGATCTATGTTAGTAATGTATTTTAGTTTTTTAGGAAATTGATTTATGTTAGTAATGTATTTTAGTTTTAGAAAATTGATTTATGTTAGTAATGTATTTTAGTTTTAGGAAATTGATTTATGTTAGTAATGTATTTTAGTTTTAGGAAATTGATTTTGTTTGTATTTTAGTTTTAGGAAATTGATTTAGTTTTAGTAATGTATATTATGTGTGGACCACATTCATGCTTTTGATATATGTATTATTAGAGAAATTGATCTATGTTTAGGGTTTACACACAAATCACACACACAAATCATTATATTGCTAATAAAATATGTATAGAGCCCTCTTATTTGTTAGAGAAATAGATACGTTTAATTATTTGTAGTTAATTGTATAGATCTATCTTTTATTTGTTAGAGTGCAAAACTCTAAGTGTCTACCCCAAACCCTAATTGTATAGATCTTTCATTTGTTAGACCTTTCATTTGTTTAGGGTTTACACACACTCTAAGTGTGCCTACCCTAAACCCTTTTATTAGTCACACAAAGACTAAGTGTCTATACCCCAAGTGTGCCTATAAACCCCTAAGTGTCTACCCTAAACCCTTTTATTAGTCACACAAAGACATTGTGTCTACCCCAAGTGTGCCTAACTCTAAGTTTCTAAGTGTACGTCTACCCCTAGTGTCTACCCTAAACCCTTCACACACACACCCTAAACCCCTAAGTTTCTAAACCCTATAGGTATACATCATAAGTGTACGTCTACCCTAAACCCGGCGGCCTAAACACTTTTATTACACACACACTTAGTGTCTACCCTAAACCCCTAAGTTTCTAAACCCTATAGATATACATCATAAGTGTCTACCCTAAACCCGGCCTAAACACTTTTATTGCACACACTTAGTGTCTACCCTAAACCCCTAAGTTTCTAAACCCTATAGATATACATCATAAGTGTCTACTCTAGAGAAATATTGACCTTCCATTATTGCTAGTAATCAACATGTATATATATGATTTGATATATATATATATAGATATGGACGACCCGAATGATGACATGGAGGCTTTATTGTTTTCAATGATCAACGATGGTACTAATCAAGTAGTAGATGACGGAAGTCAGTACTTTGTGCCAGATGTTGAGCAAGAAAATATCGCGCAAGACAATGTTGCTGAGGTATATATATATATATGTCTACAATCTCTTGTGTATACTTATAGTTGTATAATTATATTTATAAGTTTTGTGTGTCTACATACATAGCTGTCTGCATCAACGACAACTACGGGGAAGAGAAAAAATGTACGAGGCCCGAAGAAGCCATTGGAGGGTCGGTACATTATCACGGAATTCGATGAGGAAACAGGGGCAGTACTTGGACCACATGCACATAGATTTGCCACCAACTGTGGTTACCTTGTAAGGGATAGACTTTCGATCAATGCTAGTGAATGGCGGCCAAGGAAAGGACGTCCTGGCATTAGTTTTGTCTCTGATCGTGACAAGGAACTAATTTGGCAAGAAGTCCTTCAACATTTCTCGCTGGATACAGAAGATGAAGCTTTGAAGAGGAGAGTTAGGGACTGGGCTATGAAGAGGATGGCAACATATTTCTAGGCCTGGAAGAAGAAATTGCATAATGATTTTATCAAGAAGAACCTTACTCCAGATTTCAACAATAAGGCCTACGTCAAGTTGAGACCGTTTTGGGATGACTTTGTATCTTTCAAGACATCCGAAGAGGGCAAAGCACGAGCGCAACTGAACCAACAGAATGCCCGAGAAAAGCAATACCATCATCAAATGGGATCAGGTGGCTACAAGACTGCCATTCCTAAGTGGGAAAAAGAATAAGAGGACCTTCAAGCTAGGGGAATCCAACCAGAAGCAGATGACTGGGCTGAACGCAGTAAGTGGTGGTTTTTTTGGTCACGGGGGAGGCAGGGACCCTCAGACCGAGAGATTAACGTATACCGAAGGACTCACAGAAGCAGCAAGGAAACTGGTTGAAGCTAAAGCTTTGAGGGACCAAGGAGTATGGTCACCAGATAGAGATAAGGATGAGCTAACATATGCCCTGGGGACTGCGGAACATGGTGGGCGAACGAGAGGTCATGGCGCGGTGCCATGGAAGCATGCCTTCCCTCAAGATAAAGATACATATAGAAGCCGCCACAAAAAGAAGAAAGAGGAGGAAGCTATGAAACTTAGCATGTCGCAAATGCTTAGTGAAGCACGCGAAGTAGCTATTCAAGCAAAAGAGCGAGAAGAGAAACTTGAAGCGAGAATGGCCGAGGAAATCAAAAAGCAAGTGGAGTTAGCAATGAGCCAAATGCAAAGTACTGGATCAGTACCGCAAGTCAACATCAGCCCATCAGCTCAGTTGAAAAGCAGTTGTGCTTCCACAGAAGTGCCTCAACCTAGTAATGACGCAAAGCTACACTTCCCCGTGGATGACATCACAGAACCAAATACACCATGTGAGCTGCACATTCCAGAGGTGGCTACCACAATCATGGTGGCTACCGGTATTGTATCTCCTATCGACCCTACGAAGACACCAATATGCCATGGGTCAAAAGTACCAGCTGGATATGCTCGCGTCTCGGTGGATAGAGTTGAAAAAGGTCATCGCGATGCTCTGCTTGACATTGAAGGAGGTGATGGGGAGACGACTTTAGGACAAGCGGAGAAGACATTTATTTGTTGGCGCAAGCGCTATATCATTTTTCCTAGGGCATCACCTCCTATTGTACCGTCGCCGCCTCCTCCTCCTCATCCCAAAGACCTAAGTCAACATTCATCACCTGCTGGTCATAGTGTTGCGAGGGATGATGATGGTGAAATGCATGACACGGCTTCCTCCCCAGAACCTCCACGACGTTCTCCAACGCCGACACCGGCCTCAGAACCTCCACGACGTTCTCCAACGCCGACACCGGCCCCATCGCCTATAGGACGGTCTCCAACGCCGCCACGACGGTCTCCAACGTCGACACCTGCCGCCCCATCGCCAAAGAAGAGGACCGCCACAAAAGCAAAGGTGTCGGCCGCCCAACCAAAAACAAAGAGGCAAGCTACAAGGAAAGTTATTGTTAAGATTCCTCAGAAACTTCCGTCTGAGAGAACTGAAGAAGAAATATTGGCTTCAATAAAGGTCGATGTTGCCGCACAATTCCAGAAATTTAAAGACGACAATAAAGCAAAGAAAGAAGTTGCACAGCCGTTCTTCGTACCTCAGTCAATTCTAAGGCAGAAGTTGGAAGAAAAGAAGAGAAAGCTACGTGATGCTCAGAAGAAATCTCCAATATCGGACTATGACCGCACTCTTGAAAAGATAATTATCGAGAAGAAAAGAGCAGGGAAGGGTGTCCTACAGCTCGGGGAACAATCGAAGCAATCAGTGCCCCCGCTAGTTGTTGGGAATGAATATGGTTCAAACATGAGCGTGCTAGAAGACTACAATGACCGCCTCAAAGGAATTCAAGAATCATTTGCTGGATTTTTTCTTGAAAAAGTGGTCAAATATGGAGGCGACTTCTATTACGACCCGGCCGTCCCACTCAAGCCAAATCAAGACGAACATCTGTATGATATTTAAGTGGCGAGAGCGTTCGTGTCTTAAGTCAAGTAACAATGAATAATGATGTAAATTTTATGTGCATATATATTATACTTATAGAGTTTCATAGTTTATTTTTGTTTAATGTTTGAAAGTATCTTATAAGTGCGTGAATATATGTATTAGCAGCGAATACATGTATTAGAAGCGTAGAATACACACATTTGAATACCTAATCTAATTGAAAAACTAAAATAAGAAATAGCAAAATAAAAAAAAGGGTCTTAACCTTTAGCCCCGACCTACGAACCGGGACTAAAGAGGGAGACATTTAGTCCCGAATCCTTAGCCCCGGTCCAGACACCGGGGCTAAAGGCCCTTACAGACCGGGGTTAAAACCCAGTTCTGTACTAGTGGGGTGAGGGACTGGGATGGGTCGAGCCACGGAGACGGGTCCGAGCATGAGCGTGCGCGGGGTTAGGAGTGTATAATCTGTACAAAATAGCTTATTCTGTAGCCAGACCATCCGGCCTCACCCCTAATGACCATCGGATCCAGCCAGCCAGCGCAAACACGTTACTGCTTTCCTGTTCAGCCGGAGTAATTACCAAAACAAGGCAACCGATCATGCGGCCATGCGGCGGACAACCAACAATTACGTTAATTAGTTATTTTTTGCAAAATCAATTACATTGATTGGTGATGGACCGCGGCGTTAACGCTACATCTAATTGTAGTAATTAATCAGGCCCCGGATGTTTTAGAATATACTGGAATAGTATAATAACACGCTTCACGATGCAAGCATGGGTTACGACTGCCCGGCCCTGGGGGGCGGCAGGGGCGTCGGTCCCAGGTCCAAAAGGATGGGCTTGTTTGGAATGCGAATTTTTTTTTGTTTCATGTATTTTTTTTTAGAAATAAACTAATTTCTGTGAAATTTCTGTGCAATTCCTGTAAAATTTCTGCGTTCTAAACAGACCTAAGTAGTAGTATAGGAATATACGATGGATCGACGCGACTCCGTGTTTCCTGTGCGCGAGGCTACCGCGACGATTGGTTTCTTTCGCATGGGCGGCGGGCGCTTCCGCGTGGTCGCGTCAGACCGTCAGTGCGTCACGCGACGGCGTGAGGGCCTTCCGGCTGGCTGCCGGCGGCGTAGATTTGTACATGCACGGCAGAAACAAGTACGTCAAGGCCCTAATCTGAATTGTCAATTTTTCTCACCTCATCGGCTGACTCTCCGCCTCCTTGTCTCCCTAATCGGCAGCACTCCAGCAGGATTCAGGAGCAGATCCCTCTCCCTCTGCTCTCGAAGTCTGAAATCTGATCCTATTCGGCAGCAGCTAGCAGGCAGTAGAGCACTACAGAGGCAGCGCCAGTGCTACTGCGGCAGCAAGGTATAAATCTAAATTTTAGTTATTAATTAATTAATTATTTATTTTTTCATATAATCCTACGATTTGAGATCTACAATATTGCAAGAGAGGTTAAATGGAGTGAATACATTAGCGCTTATTTTTGGATGAGATTGATATTAAAACTATCATCGATGACTTCGCATTAAGGAATGTTAGAAGAAAATTTTGAGATAATTTAATATGTATACAATTTATTCCATATGAATATTGCTTTTACGTTTAGTTTAAGTGCTTACTAGGAACATTTTATAATGTGTGCAAATACTATCAATGGGTTATGGGCTGGGTACTACCGGTAGTATTATTGTGTTCATATAAAAAAGGTCAAAAATTTTTACTTCGTTCTAGGTCTAAAAAAACTCAGGACCGACCCTGGTTACGAGAATACAGTACTATACATGAATCGAAGCTAGATGTACAGTAGATGGGTTATTGCAAGAATATACATGGAGCTATATGTAATCTTGCATGCAAGAATTACGAGAATATATGCTAAAAAGAAAGTCGTAGTTACGAGAATATATGCTAAAATGAAAGAAACATATTGTATTAAGTAGTTACGAGAAAAGAGCATGACGAGGCCAATTTACGCTAAACTAGGCATTTCTACCTTTACTAGTTATCGATACAGTAATAATTACTAGACTTTTAAAGTAATTTTTACTAGATATTTACGTACATAATTATTTACCAGAATCTATGCCTTTATTTATGCCCCAAGTGTAGTTACGATAATATATAAGTATTTACTAGTTTTTTTTGCAGACTTATTTACTAGAATATTAAAATATATTGGGTATATATACTATAGGCAACAGAGAATATATAGTTTATTTCTCATGCCTGGTGCGTTACGGCTTCTGCCCGGTCTGGCGCGCCTTAATTTAGCTGAGGGAACCAGGTGATTGAGCTACGACGGTCGACGGCCACCGTAATAATTGATTCGATCTGCTTGATTTGCTCTCGTTGATTTCGGCAAATCTAGTTGGCCGTACGTGTCACGGTATGCATGCAAAGCTAACAAGGCATCATATACACGCGTCATGCAACAATAAGAGATTTACAAATTAATCCGTTGGATGCCAAGCCGAGCCCGCAGCAGACATGCATGGCGCAAAAAGCTTTCGCTCCGTCCGCCATCGTCCTTCAACGCCGCCGTCTGCTCTTCGCTGCATCTAAAGAGAAGAGAACGTGTGGTAAAAACAGGGCCTCACCCTGGCCACGTCGCCCTTCTCGTTCCGGTCGTCCGATCGCGCCCGTGGATGGCTAGGATCACCCCCGCGTCGCCGGCGCTTTTGCGTAAAAGCCCTCCAGTTTACTTGAAATCAACCCGCGGTACAGCCAGAGCGGCGTGAACAGTAAATGTGTTTTATTTTCTTACGTCTAGGCCCCTGTATTATAGAAATCAGTCGGCCGAAGAAGAGAAAATTACGAATTCGTGGTTTTTTTATAGTTACACGTCCGCCTGCCTCTTTTGCAGAAAACACCCCCGCCCTCTAGCAACGTGAGGCGTCTCACCGGGACTGCGGTCCGCCCCCACTCTCCCCTCTCCCGCGCCTCTCTCCTTCCCTCTCCCTCCTCTCCACCCCGTCCCGAACCCTAGCTCTGGCCCTGGCGCCGGCCAGAGCTGGCCTCCGTCGCGGGCGGGCACCGCCCCAGGCGCACCTCCCGCACGTAGGCCTCGGCGTCTCCCCCCGCCAAAGCCGCGCGCTCCGCGTGCGCGCGTCTCTCCCTCCTCCCGTCCCCATCCCCTTCGGCAAAAAAAATCCCGGCCGCCGCTGCGCCCATGCCCGTCCTGGCCCCGGTCCCCGCACGGCCTCCTGCAGGTGCTCCGCCAGCTCCTCCTCCCTCGGCGGCGGCTCTTCCTCCCTCCCCGTGGTGGCACAGGCGGGGCTGCGTGCGACCATACTGGTCGAGCACGGCGCCCCCGGCATGGCGTTGTGGCGACGCGGGCCCGACGCGCCCCCACGGCGGGTTCCTTCCTCTCTCCCCGTTGTGCTGGCGGTGCGGGGCGGCGGCCTGGGCGTGTGGGCCCCTGGCGAGGAACCCGGGTCGGGAGCGCCTCAGCGCTGCGTCCTGGACACGACGCTGGCGTGGCCGCATCCGGTGCGGCAGGTTGGGCGTGCGCGGCCTTCCGATCCGCGTGCAGGGTGGTCGGATCGGCTTCTTCCCGCAAGTAAGTTTCTCTTGCCTCCTGTTCTGACGGATTTGGATCTGCGCAGCTGTTGTTTCAGAAACCAATTGGGGTGGTGGGCTTATTGATTTATTTTCTAGTGTAGGATATGTAATTTGGTTCCCCTTCATTTATGTAAACGGTTGTTCATGTGGGAAATGGGTTGTTGATGTGGGAAATGTAGCTAATTATTAAGCCTATTCAAACCAATTAACTGCCCCAACCTTGTTGCGGTGATTAGCAACATGTTATTTGAAGGCTAGTCACAATATTGCCTCTGAGATATGCCGATGTTTATCCATTTTTTTAGCTAATTAGGGAGATGAATGAGGTGAGACCACATCACATGATTAATTTGGTTTTAGAAATGCCCAGTGGAACATGAAAATCAGTTCGAAATCAACTGCAGAGGGCCAAGAATGCAATTAAAACTACAATAAAAGTGAAGAGAAATGGGGAAGAAAATGGGGTAGAAAGCTAATATGTGCTTTAAATGTGAGAGAAGAAGATAGCCTGGAAATCAAGAGTACCATGGTAGAAAGAACTAATGTAGAATTGAAAGGAGGTTATAGGATAAGCAGGAAGCTGAACTATGCAGTAAATCATACTACTCTAAAATTTTCAGGTTTTCCTTTAACAAGATTTTTGGTGTAATTCATTTACTTCTTTTTTCAGATTCGATTTGACTATCACAGGACGAAATTTAGTGAACTCTACAAATGGCTCCTCTGCAACGCTACATTTTGGTTTTGGTTCTTCAAAATCGAAACGACTCTCTTGGCATCCAAGGTATATTTCATCACGGCCCTTTATAGTTTGATAAACCAACCGCTTATTTAGTTTCCATGTTAATACAATGCATCTATTATCCTCACTGCAAGGTTCGTGAAATATCTTATCTTTGGATACTTATTATTTTGTGCCTGGAAATCTCTCTGTCTTCAAAATCATATGGCCCTGATTTGTTTTTTACTTCTGTTTTTTTTTACTTGGAGGAATACCTCGTTTCTTACCTTAATTCAGGTCTTCTTGTATGAAGGTTTTCTTTCTGACATGGAGTGCGACCACTTGATATCTATGGTATTCCATTCTGCTTATCACTGACAAATATGTTCTCACTGTCTTTGTGATTGAAGATGATATTTTCATTGTTGCAGGCACATGGTAAGAAGCAATCATTATTAGTTGTTGGTGGTAGTGCTGGAAATAGTTCCCAGGATGCAAGCATTGAAGTGTTCATGGATGGTGAACTATATGCAGGAGAGTTCAAACCTTCAGCATTGACAATCTTACGGAGACTCCAATTTGCTCAGTGGACATTCTTTGATAATTACAGGTGCTTCATTTGGTGATCTCCATCGGACATGCTCAGCACCCCATTCTGTTGGACCAAGATTGTCTGGAGTCTGGACCAGTTGTTCGTGCGGCCTGTTCCAAGGTTATGATCCTGAATGAATGACATTTTTTTCCTGACTTTCGGTTGCTAGACAAACCTTAGGTTCTTTTTGTTATTTCAACCGTGTCCTTCAATTGCGCTTTTCTAGGATTCAGTTGACGTGTATCCTGTTTAGTTTTGTGTGCCAACTAATGGTACTTTGTCTTTATTTTGATTTTGCAGTGCCAATCGAATACAACTGTTAGGAGGAGGCCCTTATAATACATGGTATGCAGTCCTGAGATCTAGCACAACTTACCATGCTTTATGAGAGTGTGTGTTTGTCACTAAAAGTTAGGTTCATCTAGCCAAAAGAATAATTGAATGGTTGTGATGAAATTGCTTGACACTATTAGGCCAGTCTCAATGTATGTTTCATGCACATTAATTAGGCTGCCACATCAGCTAAAATGAAATATTTGCTTCATTTGAGGAGAAGAGAGAGTGAATTCGTTTCATCCCCACGAAACGAACGCGCACTGTTTCCAACTCCTTGGAAACGACACGAAATGAGCGTTGAGGGGGAGAGTTTCATCGTCTTCGATCCCATGCGCGCGCCATCCTTCCTGCGCCCCGGCCGAATCCTTCCCGCGCCCACCCTGCCATTCCTTCCTGCGTGTGCGTTTGAGTAGTATTATCAATTAATATATTATACTATATTTGGATGTTGGCACGTGCGTGCATGAATGAGTTCCATTGATAGTGTGAAGAAGTGCGTTAGAACATAACAATAACTACATAATTTATCTTACATACTTGATCCCACAACACATAAGAATTAAATGATACAATAAGCCTATGAAATAGTGCAATGAAACTATCCAGTCTCAATGGACATTTCATTGGGAATTTCAAGTTTCAGCTTCCAAGAAAAATAGTATTAGAAACAGTGACATGAAACCAAGCATTGAGACTGGCCTTAAAGAAAACAGTATCGGCTGCTGACTTGATTATCACTATTAATTAATATTAAAATATAACATATGCAACAAACACCTTGAGGAGAGGAGAGATCATTTTTCAGGCTTTCTAATAGTGTTCTCTAGATGGCCTCCTTGTCCTTTGTTGCAAGGATATATAGCACGCTCATTCTCTGTTATCTGGTCTGCAGAAATAACAGTAATGCGATAACCAACACGCTACAAATGCCGTCTCTGTTACACACGCTGTCAGATGGGGTCTCAGTAATGCGATAACCAACACGCTAGATCATAGACACATATAACCTAAATATCTTTGTCAACGTATTGCTCCAATCCTGTTGTTCTATGCTTGCCAATGGCCCGCGCGCATGGGCGCGTGCAAATAGACTAGTGTGTCCATTCATCCACCAGTACTGTCGCGAGCGGCTGCCGCCGGTCTGGGCGTCCGGCCTGTGCTATCCGGCGGACATCTCTACACAGGCGCATGGAAGCTAGCTCCGATCCTGAGGTGACTTTAGCTGACATAATTTCACGTACTCATTGAACCTGGATGATGCAACTCCAGTCCATTAGTCGTACCTTATTCCATAGAATTTGATTATTTTTTTTGTTTCTTTCTTGTCATTCTATAATTCTGTTTCTCTAATGGATCATTGATTCATTGTACATCATATTTGCTATTTTATAAGTTCAGACTTTTCCATCCTGATCTCAAGTGTTTCAATCCATGACAAATTTTTTGTTCCGTATCAGTTGCACACTTATCCAATGATCCACAGATTAAATATATATTCTGCTTTCTTCTTGCCAGCATTATCAGAAATCAACGTACATGGAAATTAGGATACCTGATTATCGTAATTGTTGTTCCAAACAATCCTAATTATCGTAATTACTTTATGGTAAATTAGTCTCATTGTTAAAATAATTTGGTTTCATGGTACACAAAGCAACCAAATTTCGGTCACTCCTCATCAGAAACAATGTCACGTGCAAGTCATTTGAGTTATCGTAACAGTAAATTGGTCTAGCCATTTTTTATATATAGTAACCATAATATTTATTGGTAGCGAGAGTTTGTATTTAAGCTGCTGAGCCGCATGCCCGCATGCAACCAGATTAGGCTAGGTGAGTCATTAATAGGCTCGTTAGACTGAGTAAGTTGTACAAATTGGGTCTGGCTACAAAATAAGTTATTCTGTAGCCAGCTATGAAGTAATAGTTCTATATATATATATATATATATATATATATATATATATATATATATATATATATATATATATCCACATGTTATTCAAGTACCACCACTACTATTTAATACTCCCTTCATTCCAAATTATAAGTCATTCCAAGAATTTTGGAGAGTCAAAGTTTCTCAAGTTTGACCAAACTTATATAATAATATAATAATATTTATGATGTCAAATAAATATCATTAGTTTCGTTATCAATTATATTTTCATAGTATACGTATTTGATGTTATAAATCTTTATAGTTTTGTCTATAATTCTTGGTCAAACTTGAGATGCTTTGACTCTTCAAGATTTTTGGAATGACTTACAATTTGGGATGGAGGGAGTATAATCCATGCATTGTTCCTCAGTAGAATCGTTCACACAAAAATGTCTATGAATGAAATAAACAAAAGTATAGATCACCATGAGTTCATTTGTCAAAGGAAAGAAAGAGTAGAGAATTCGACAATACTTTGTTGGGCCAATTGTATAACTGCCCTTGTTTTGAGGTCTAACTATACGTTTACCACTATTTTTTTTAACTCTGCATGTTTGCCCTTGATTTTCGAAATTGAAGACACCGTTTGCTCCTGTTTCTAACACCATGAGATGGAGTTAAATAATAGACAAAAAAATGTTGGAAAAAAGAAAAAAGACTAAACTACCCCTTATCCAATTCAGCCAACTCCTCTCCTCCCTTCGATCCCCTGTTTCCTTGGCGCTGACCACACCGACAGCAGGCGCGACGCGGGTGAGGTGCGGGCGGGCAGCAGGCGTGGCGCGAGCGCGGGCCATGTGCAGCGTGGGGCGCGGCGGTGGGCTTGGCGCGGGGCGCTGCCGGACAGCAAGGCGCGGGCGCAGGCGGCGTGCGCGGCGCGAGGCGCTGCCGGCCAGCGAGGCGCGGTGCGCGGCAGTGGGCCAGACGCGGGCGGCCAGCGAGGCGCGTGCGCGAGCGGCGGGGCGCGACGGCGGGCCAGGCGCGGGGCGCGAACGCGGGCGGCGACGCGGCGCGGGCGTGATGTATGCGCGGGCCAGGCGCGGCTCGTGGGTGAACGCGGGCGGCGCCGCAGCGTGGGCGTGACGCGTGCGCGGGCCAGGCGCGGGGTGCTGCCGGCCAGCAAGGCGCGGGCGGCGGGCGCGGCGCGAGCACGGGCCATGCGCGGCGGCGGGCGCTCCTCGCGCGGTGCACTGCTGCGACTGCTGCTATGACATGGAACCGATTGGACAAAATATTTTATTTTAATATTTATTTATATAAAATATATATTGTCATTTGTCCAAAATAAATGGACGATAAGTCTGTACAAAAAAAATAATCAAATTGACTCCCAAGTCATTCGTCTTGAGGGTATTTTTATCTTTTCAACATGTACTTAACAACGTTAACTCTTTTTTACGGAATTGGGACAACTGGAAGCTTCAAATTCAAAAAACAAGCGTAAATATGTAAAGTTAGAAAAATAGGGACAAACTTAAAGTTAGACCTAAAAACAAGAGCAGTTATGCAATTGTCCCTACTTTATTCCCATAAAAAGAAAACTACAAGATTGAAACACAAGGTGAATAAGTGGGAAACGATGTCCTGCAAATCTCTACTGGATCAGATTAACATTGAACTAATTAATAAATATAAACAGAGAGGAGACAGATATGATATGAGGAAAGAATATACACGAACCTGCAGTAGCAGATGTTTGATCTGAATGCAGCAGGAGCACAAAAAGAAGACAGAAGAGAGTAGTAGTAACATGTTTCGTAGTCATCTTGTTTAGCATGGACCAAATGGTAGTAGGCGATGTATATTTATAGATAGCAGTAGCACTGATCGTGTGAGAGTGAAAGTGCTTGAGGACCGTTTATTTCCCTCATATACCTTGTAATTATCCCAACAAATTAAACTGACATCGAGATGCATGCTTTGACTTGGGTTCGTTCATAACATGCAGCCACCCATTGTATTCTAGATTCCTAGCTAGTCTAAGGCATTCCGTTTGTTGATCCGATTATATACAAGTTTTGTGAGTATGTCTTGAAAGCCGAGTTTATTTCCTCCAACAACTCGCCATGCTATATACATATACTTTTTTAGATAATGGATAAAACAATATCCGGCCTCTACATCCAGGGATGTCCACAACTCATTATTACAAAAGCTTTGGAGGAAATAAAAAGAGAAAGTCATAGTCTTATCGATCGACCAGGACACTAGTTCAAATAATATAAATGTTTTCATCTTTTATTGGAAATCTCTAAAGCAATTATTTTTAATTTCTTGCTCATCATTGAGAGTGCGTCCTTGGCTGTCTCATCACGCTCCAGCTTGGCCCAAAATACGCTCCTCTGAAAATTACCTTCATAATAGAGTTAGATTTCATTTGATTAAAAACAACATCATTACGACATCTCCAGATAGCCCAGCACATGACAGCCACCCCCACCCAAATCAAGTTTCTAATCCTTTTATTTTGATTTGTTAGCCAACTACCGAACATGTGGCTGATTGATCTTGGCTGGGTCAAACTAGTAGCAAAAAAGATAATCCTCCATATCATTTTGGTAAGGAGACAGTCAAGGAACAAGTGTTGGATAGTTTCATTCCTATTACAGAACCGAGTTTGTCTTTGGTTAAGACGACACCCCTTTGCAAGAACCAAAGAAAGATTTTAATTTTTAGAGGAATTTTTATCTTCCCGATCTTCCTATGACGAAAAGGTGTTTGTGTATCCATAAGATATACATACATAAAGTGGTAAGAGAATAATCCGGATTTGGTTAGGTTCCACCTGAACTAATCTGAACCTTCCACCAATTCGACATTTGAGATCCGTGCTACTAAACTAAGTCATTCTGTAAGTTTATTATCCACCAGAGACCTTCTAAAAGAGATGTTTAGTGGGTTGGTAGTCATTACTTTTGAGACAGTTGCGTGAGGATCCCGCACTATATTATATAAAGATGGATATTTAACTTGGCTTATCTCCTACCCATATGATGTCCCAAAATCTAGTGTTGGTTCCATCTTTAATATCGAATGAACCTTTAGCCAACACCTCATCTTTGAGATGCATGAGTCCTTAAAAAATGAGAGTCATAGGGTTTGGCTGCCACATGAGTTAGGCTCTTGGATCTTAGGTATTTATTCCTTAAAAGAGATTGCCACATGCCTTATGTGTTTAGCAAGTTAACCAACTATTTGGCTAGAAGGCATTTATTTTGTAATTGTAAATTTAGGATACCTAATCCTCCTTGGTCCTTAGGCTGACATAGGATGTCCCATCTGGCAAGCCGATATCTATGTTTATCTAAAGAGCCTTGCCAGAAAAACCTTGATCTATAATGATCCAGGTTTTTAATGACCCCCTTAGGATCTCAAAGAAGGACATCATAAACATAGGTAGGCTGCTTAAGACTGAATTAAGCAGAACTAGTCTTCCCCCATATGACAGGTACTTCGCTTTCCAACAAGAGAGTTTCTGTTTGAAACGATCTTCCACCTTTCTCCATTCAGAGTTCAGGAGTTGTCTATGGTGCATTGGGATCCCTAGATATCTAAAGGGATATTCCCCTGCGTTGCATCCAAAGAGACTAGTATAAAAGGATTCCATCTCTCTAGCTACACCATAGCAAAAGACTTCGCTCTTGTGGAAATTGATCTTTAGCCCAGATAGCTGTTCAAAAGCGCACAACAACAGTTTCAGATTTTGTGCTTGTTCTGGGTCGTGATCAATAAAGATGATGGTGTCATCTGCATATTGTAGTATGGATAGACCATCATCTATAAGGTAGGGGACGACACCTCTTATCTGACCATCGACTTTTGCTTTGTTAATAAGAAGAGCTAACATATCTGCAACGATGTTGAATAAGATTGGTGACATGAGATATCCCTGTCTGAGTCCACGTTTGGTTTGGAAGTAGGGTCCTACGTCATCATTGACTTTGATTCCCACACTTCCTCCTGTGACCATAGTTTCAACCCACCGACACCATTTGGGGGAGAAACCTTTCATCCGTAGCGTTTTTTGTAGAAAAGACCACTTCACTTTGTCGTATGTCTTTTCAAAGTCAATTTTGAAAATGACACTGTCTCTCTTTTTGGTGTGAAGTTCATGGATGGTTTCGTGTAAGATAACGACCCCTTCCATTATGTTCCTACCCGACATAAAGGCAGCCTCTACCCGGCATAAAGGTAGTCTGCGTTGGCCTCACCATAGTTTTAGCTACCAAATTAAGCCTATTTGTGCCCACTTTAGTGAATATTTTAAAACTCACATTAAGAACACAAATTGACCTATATTGCTGAATTTTTATGACATTATTCACTTTTGGGATTAAGGTAATAATACCAAAATTCAAGTTGTAGAGATCAAGAGCCTCGCATGCAGCTCAACAAATAAGGGTAGAATATCATCCTTGATGACTCCCCAAAACACCTGATAGAATTACGTAGGAAAATCATCCAGGCCCGGAGCTTTATTATGCTCCATTTGGAAGACTGCCTCCCGCACCTCAGATTCCGTGAACAGACTGATGAGGATATCGTTTTACTCCGGTAAAACCTGTGGGATATCTAGGTTTTGGTCTTCCCTAAGGGAGATTTCGGAATTTGCTAGCTGACCAAAGAGTTCTTTATAATAAGTCGTAATGTGACTTTTGAGATCATCATCACAAATCACAACACCTTGATCATTTTCAAGTTGATAGATATGTTGCTTGCGATGTTTCCCATTGGCCACTAGATGAAAGAACCGAGTGTTAGCATCCCCATTCAATAGGGTTTTAACTTTGACTCTCTCATACCATTTTAGTTCCTCCTCTCTCAGAAGGATAACTAAACGTTCTTTTAGATAATGCTTCAGATTAATCTCTTGATCAGATAAGGGAGAGATATCAACTTTCTTATCAAGATTCTCTAAAAGAGCTAGCATAGTCTTTTTTTCTTTTCGATATGACCCTGCAGTGTGTTTCGCCCAGCCCCTTAGATATTATCGGAGTCTGTGGATCTTGAATTGCCAACGTTCAAGAGGGGTTGACCTAGAGCATGGAGATTGTCAAATATTTGCAACCATGTCATAAAATCCATCCCGAATCAACCATCCTCTCTCAAATTTGAAAGGACGATTGTGGGTTTGGTGGGTCTCTCTCAAATTTGAAAGGACGATTGTGGGTTTGGTGGGTTGAAGCACCAGTGTTAAGCACTAGGGGAATATGGTATGAGATATTCCTATCCCTAGGTTCTACTATTATCAATGGGAACATGAATTCCCATCTCGTGCTAATGAGAACTCTATCTAACTTTTCAAAGGTTGGATTATCCCCTGGCCCCGCCTATGTATATTGACGACCTGCCATAGTAATCTCCTTAAGATCCAGAGATTCAATGATAACATTAAAAAGATTTGGCCATTTAGGGTCGAAGTCCTGAGAACTCTTATCTTCTGGGCTTCACATTATGTTGAAATCTCCTCCTATCATATATGGAAGGGTTTCTTTGGAGCACGTGTTGGCGAGTTCTACTAAGAAAGCACTCTTATTGTGGAGTTGTGCTGGCCCATATACCGTATATAGCACAAATTTGAAGTCATTTGATTTGATTCTTAGGGTGAATTTTACATAAAAATCTCCCTCAACAATGGCTCCAATGCCAAAAACATTCAAGTCCACACCTAGTAGGATGCCCCCAGACCTACCGTGGGGTGCCATGGTGTGCCAAATAAAATCATGTCCCCTACAAAGATTTTTGAGAACATGATCCTGGAATGAATCTCGGCCTGTTCAGAGAGAGCAATAAAATTAATTTGCTCTTCCTTAACTAATTCTGCCAAGAACCTGTGTTTAGCCAAGTCTGCAAGACCTTTGCTATTCTAGAAGACTCCTTTCATTTTAGAATAATTTTAGAGGGGGGTCTTTGGCTTCTTGGGAAATTTACCTTTGCCAATATTTGTGGCGTTATTATATTTTTTTTCTTCCGACGGATAGGAGAGAGGTCTATGATTTGATCACTCTCCATGTATAGCATATTCTCATTTAGATTTCCACAAGCGTGGCTGAGAACTGCCTCAAGTCGATCCTCCTGCTCGACATCACTTTCTAAGTTAGAGGACATAGGTTTAGGAAAACCCTTCTTTTGTTTAGCACAAAGAACTAACCTATCTACCTCTATATTTTTTAAAGCTACAACATCCGAGGAGCCTAGGTTGATGCCTACCGTACTAAGGTTTGAAATAACTTTCGAAAATGGGAAGGTAGTGAAAGAGTTACCTGGGTATTCGAGGTTCTTCTTCGCCATCAACCTTTCAGCCTTGTGTAGGATGTTGACGTCCGCCATTGCCGCGTTCCTGCTGCTGCGGCGCAGTTCTTTGAAAGGAGGGGAAGCATCCCCCCTGTTAGCACAGGGGGGTCTTCACATTCCTGAGCCGGTGGTTGTGGGGCATAGGGGATGGACCCCATGCCCGTATCCAGTGAAGCTGGAGTCGCAGTCATCGTCTCCGAGGAAGCAGCGGCCGACATGGCGTCGTCCCCCCCACCTCGTGCATAGCAGGAGCAGCGCCCCCACCATCAGCATGGTGGTCTTCGGTGCATCAGCATGGACGATCATCGACTTCTAAATGATGGGGGAACCAGGGGGGCCGCGCTGCCCTCCACTGTTGGCATGGTGGTGAAGGCAGCGGGAGCCGAGGGGGGCTCCCCAAACGGCTGCGTGGAGGAGGGAGCTGGGGAATCCCCCATCTGGTGCGCGGAGGAGTGGGGGGCAACCGGTGAGCTGGTACCCCCAGCGGCGATGTGGAGGGGGACAACAACATCGTGTCCCCCCACCCCCGAGCGTAGTGGGGGAGTCAGTCCTTGGAGCAGCGACCCCCGAGGCATGCGTGGGGGTCCTGTCTGGCAGCGTGGTGAGGACCACTGCCGAAGTCGCGACTGGCTCTCCCTTCCCCAGCTTGGGGGGATCCAGATTAGCAAGGGGGTAGCGAGCGATGTAGAACCTCCCATACTGTCCTAGATCACAGCAACGTCATCCTCCGAGCGGTGAGGGGTGTTGTTAGGAACGCCCCCACTCTCCACAGAATGCGTTAAAAATAGCAGAAGGTTGCAAATTGTTAGGGGAATTATCAAAGTTATTATAGACTGACAACTCTTCTTCCGAAAGAGGGGTATAATTCTTCCTTAATGTCCCATCATTTGGCTCAAGTATGACCCTGATACTGATTTCATTTATCAGTTCTTCACATACCGTGTCCAGAGCCTCATTCACCAAAGATGCTAGATGCTGATGGGTCATATTTTGAGAAGGTGATGGGGCCTTGTCCGACTTGCTATTACTATTTTCAGAAGTAGGATCAGGGTTCTCCGCATCTTCCATCTCCCGGTCTTCCCCCTCAGCACCCTTATCGACATCACCCAATAAATCATCATCCTCAGGGTCAAAAGCATCATGTTGCACCACTTCATTAAGTTTAAAGTACATGCGATAAATGTTGTTTATTTCACATACATCAGCCATCTTAGGGATACGAACCTGACCACTCGCCCGAAGGTGAACCATATCCACCTTTTAAGTGGCCCCTATGATGGATCCAACAACCCATAGGGGAAGAAAAGACCTCAGCGCATGGGGGACATTGGTGACCGTTATCCAGACCTTGTCCAAAACTCTAATGGGTTGGACGTCGTCGATGAACACTTCAAAGATAATGGTGCCCTCTTTGTTCTTAGTAGTGAATGTACGGATTGCAATCATACGCTCCAACTCTTCTGAGCTAGGAAAAGGGACAACAAAAGAATTGGCACCTTGCACTTGCACTTCCCAATCCCACCGAATTGGAATGATCCTGGCCAGTTTAGAACGGAGCAACTGCGCAAACACCTCGCCGGCCTCCACCGTGTGAGAGAAGCTACTGGCGACTGAGCGGGCAAGACTATTTGATTATTTCTTGTCGCCTAAATCTGGAAAAAACCCATCCCATCCTCAGCGGCGCCGCAATAGGCCACTGTAGGTTTGGGGCCTCGAAGAAGCGGGCACTGATTAGTGTAGTGTTCCTCCGTGCATATGCTGCATTCCAGCCTCACTGATTGTTCCATTCGCTTCTGCTTCTGCTTGCCTTGTTCGTCATCCAAGACAGTGCCTGAGGTGTCAAGAATGGCGTCGGGTTGACGCCGCGATCACGTCCACCGCCTTGTGATCTATGGCCAGCGCCCTGTCCACCCCTCGGCGCGCCGTTGCGACCAGGGGCGCTTTGAGCCGCGCCCTCGGGCGCCACCGTGTCGTCGTGGTGGTCGGAGTTGGCGATCGCGGGCTTAGGGCCCCCTCGACCACGATCACGTCCTTCAGCACCTTGGTCGACCGGGGAGGGGGCGCCCCACGTCCGCGGCCTCGTCCCTCAGCCTCAGCGGCAAGAGATCCTCCCCTTGCTCCCCAGCCTCGTCCCTAGCCACCGCGATCGCGGCCGTGGGCATCGCGATGGGGTCCACAGCCTCGGCCTCGGCGATGTTCCTGCGCGCCGCGGTCGATGATGGCTCGTCCTCGTGCGTAGCCGTTGTTCCTGGCCATGAGTGCGTCCCGATAGGAGGGCCTCGAGGAGGCGGCGGCATGGAGCACTGGGACGGCGGCTGTGTGGAAGGCGGTGATGTCGATCAAACGTCGCTTAGGTCCTCCTAGAACCGGTGACATGGTAGGGCTAGGTTGGGCGGCATGGGCCGGGGTGACCTGAAGCGAAGTCGCCTGCCTAGTCTGGCTCGGCTCGTTCGGATGTGGTTCATTTGAATTTTGAAACCCCTTAGATGTAGGATCTTGATCGCCTCCACGGACGATGTGGCGATCCCGGCCGGTGGTACGGCGGTCCTGGCCGCGGGCTGGCACCCTCCTTTGCAGAGCTGGAAGGATGAAATCCCCAAATGTTGCCGCCGGTGTGTCGCGACGCAGTGGAAGAGGTCCTTTCCATAGTCCCTTCCACGGCGCACGGACGGCCTTTGGGGATGTCGATGTCGTGGCCGGGAGCAGAGATTGGCGTTGCAGACTGCTCGTGACCTGCTCGTGTAGGTTGATCGGCGAGGTTGAAGCAGGCTGCTGGATCGTTGGGGGTACGACAGCGCCGTGCGCTAGATCCTCAGCATCCCCCAGGTCTTCGAACTCCGAATCAGAGTCGGTATCCCAAAATTTGCCGGCGACACCATTAACAGGAGCTTGAGGTTCCTTTGCCGTAGCTGATGGAGTGCTCTCCGTATCGATGGAGCAAATCGATACAGGAGCCATCCTCCATGAGGCTTCCTCTTCCTGATGCGGAGGGACTGACGACGAAAACGAAGTCCCCGCGCCGGCGGCCGGAGGCGGTGACGCGGTCAGAGAAGTCGCCGCGCCGGCGGCATGTACGTGTCTGGTGTCGATGATACAATGCAATCACCAAATCCTTAATGAAGTCACAAAAGCCACATCAGTCCTTTTGCCATTAGAATGCCGATCGTTAGTGGTCCTATATACATATACTTGAGCCATGGCATTCATGTTCGTTCACAGCCTACACAAAAGCTATATATACAATGAATCGGATGCTTGCCGATCCATGATTGTTTTTGTTTTTGCGAGATCCATATGGTTAGGGTAGGTCTTGTTCTGTAGGAGAGATAATCAAGGATATGTTTAACACAACTTAGTTTTACTAGTGAATAGTGAAGTTGTTATTTTAAGAAAATAACTTTATGAGTAACTTTTTAGATGAAGATAAGCTGTTTTGAAAAAAACTGTTTCACAAAACAGCTTCATGTATTGACGAGAGAGAATTGGGGAAGAGAGGTAAAATAAACTACTTTTTGAGAAGAGATCAAAAATAGGTTCACTCGTGAAACTATTTTAAAAATAGATATTTAATAAAAAAAATAGGTCACAACAACTCATGAAGCTACTGTGAACTGTACGTATCAAACAAATGTTTGCAACTCATGAGGCCCAAGAGGAAAACAATCCGGCAAGTTGAGAGCCTAATTTGGTTCTGGGGAACCAGGGACGGATCTAAAATGATGATGCCGTGGTAATTCCCTGCAATAACAAACTTTGTTTGCACAACAATAAATATATATAATGCATAATGTATATTGGTGTTAATGTGATTATTTTTTAGCATTAACTCGGTCCACAGCAAATTCCTGCGATCTCCTTTCGTTCTCAGCTTCTAGGCCGGCCTGCAAGGGGTAAGCGCGCAAGGCCCAATGGCACCACACGAGCAGCTAACAAGACCTAATATTTTATTTTGAAAAGTAGTTTAAAGAGCTAATATTTTATTGATACAGATGTATGCTCATGTAAGCTTCTAAACATGTTCTGGCTAATACGGAGTATCTAAGAAGGACTTGATGGCACATGTAGAAGCTTCAAACCAAAAAAAAAAAGGGAATTTCTATTCATCTATCACGTGTTCCGTCTCTTAATCAATCAGTTTTCTATTATGGCTGTGATCATATTGAGATTCGTGCTATTTTTCAGTGTGTGTTTGCGTAATGGGCTTGTTTTACTACATCGTCCCATTTTCAGTCCATTCTTAATTGCTGCTGTGTTTTGGCATTTCTTTTTTTGTTTTTTTTCTACTCAGACAGCTTCGTTGCTCGGCGGAGAGAGAGATAGAGTCTGATTGTTTCTCGCCGGCTTACCAAAGCTGAAAGTGCGTGTTGTCATCTGTGTTTCAGTTGATTTTGGATTTCATTCTTTTGGTTCATCAGCATTTTGTGCGTGCGTGGATACAGGAGGTCAAAATGTTTACCAAAGGAGGGTGGATGAGTTGGATTTGTTGACCAACAAGTTTTGGGCTTAAGGAGTGGAGGAGCGTGTGAGCGCCGCTGTCCAGCAAGTTTTTGACAAAATGAGTGGAGGAGAATTTACCCTGCCTGAATCACTGAAACAAGTTCGAAAGGAATATGCATGTTTTTACTATATTTTAATTTGCTCTGCTAAATGTGCCTATGTATAAGTCTGCAGTCTACTTATGGATTTCCTTATTTGTTCATTGTAGTGCTGTCCAATATGCTACTTTGATTTGGTATTTTAGTTTTCTCTGCTTATTAATGTGCTGATATCAAGTGGTATATATTAGGGTTAAGTATACTTTTCAACCTCCAACTTGCACACAAGTTCAATTTCCAACCTTCAACTATGAAACTGGGTAAAATACACCCTTCAACTATCGAAACCGGACAAATTTGACTCTCGGCTGGTTTAAAAGTAGTTTTTATTTTTATTTTTATTTTTATTTTTATTTTTATTTTTATTTTTGAGAGGCGTTAAAATTTTATATTTTTGTTTGAGGATCTTAAAATTCTCAAATGAAAAAACTCAAAACTACAAAGTTGTATATCCCATTGAGAGCTACAACTTTGGTATAAAAATTATTTTCATTTGACTCAATACGAAATATATATTATTTTTTAAATATGGCAAGCGGTAGAACATGATTATTTTTAATATTCTCAAATGAAAAATATTAAAACTATAAAGTTGTAGATATTTTCGAGATCTATAATTTTCATATAAAACTTATCTTCATCCGACGTCTTATTGAAGACTTATAACTTTTTAAAATGTTGAGTCTTGTCATGCCTCAATATTATTTTATCGTGTGATAAGACTCCACTTTTAAAAATCATAACTCTTCAATACAACTTCAGATCAAGATAACTTTTATATAAAATTATAGATCTCCATGATATCTATAACTTTATAGTTTTAATGTTTTTCATTTAAAAAGGTTAAGATGTTCTAAAAAATAATATAAAATTTCAGCACTGTAATAATCGCGTTCTATCGCTTGCCTATTTAAAAAATAATATATCTTTTGTATTGAGTCAAATGAAAATAATTTTTATATCAAAGTTGCAGCTCTCAATGAGATATAAAACTTTGTAGTTTTGAGTTTTTTCATTTGAAAATCTTAATATCCTCAGAATAATAATATAAATTTTGGTGTCTCTCAAAAAATAGAAAACCACTTTTGAAACCAACCGAGGGCTAAATTTGTCCGGTTTTGACAGTTGGAGGGTGTATTTTACCCGGTTTTGTAGTTGAAGGTTAAAAATCGAACTTGTGTGTAAGTTGGAGGTTGAAAAGTGTACTTCACCCAATATATTATGGGTAACCTGACGTTGAATTTGAGCTTCAATGGTATCGTGTTCTCAATATATCTTTTTTTCTCCAACGCGCAGGAGAACTATGCATCAATATATTAAGAAGAAATACGAGGGGTCGGTGACACACCCTAAATAAACAACACTAAACCTTACTAGAGAAATAGACCGGGACTTGACCACAGGACCCCAACAAAAGCTAGGAGGCAGTAGACAGGGCAAGGAGATAAGACACTCCTCGAGCCCTGCTTCTGACCACTGTTATGCTTCTTCCCTAAAAGCCGTGATGACCCTCATCATGTTAGGAGCTCCTCCATCAAACACACAATAATTGTGATGCTTCCAAATTAACCATGCACCCAAGATAATGATGGAGTTGAACCCCTTTTTTACTTGACCAAAGAATCTGCTGCCAGCTTCCTCCCACCCGTCGACAAATACCAAATCATCCATCTGGGGAGCCACAACTTGCAGTCCAAAAATTTGGAGGATGGTATACCATATTTGTCAGGAGAACACACAAGAGATCAAGAGGTGGTTGATTGATTCACCATCCTGATCACAAAGTGGGCACTGAGAAGGGTGGTCCATGCCCTGACGAGCAAGTCTATCAGCTGTCCAACATCTGTTATGAGCAACTGTCCACATAAAGAACTTGCACTTCCCATGAGCCCAACTCTTCCAAATCATCTCCCAAGGATTGAAGTGAATGGCTCCCACGAACAAGGCCTCATAGGCTAATTTATTTGAGTATAGGCCGGAGGCTGAGAGTTTCCAGATGTGTGTATCTTCCACTTGAGGCTGCAGCACCACACTTGAAAGAAGACCCCAAAGGTGAATGTACTCAATCAGAACAAGCATATCTAGAGCACCTCTTATATTAGAGATCCATTTTCCCCCCGTAATAGCATCATAAACAGTTCGATTCCTAGCTCTGGCTGCTATTGAATTGTATAGGTGTGGAAGGGCCTGTTGCAAACTTTGACCAATTAACCATCTATCGGTCCAGAAACGAGTATTTTTCCATTACCTACAACAGTCTTGACAGCCATGGCAAAGAAAGCTTGGACTTGAGCCTGAGCTTGGACAGGGAAGAAAGCCCAGGCTTTGTTGGGTTCTGTTTTCTGCAGCCATAACCATCTGAGCTTCAGAGTCCATCCCAAGTTCTGAAGGTTAGAGATACCAAGACCCCCCAAAATCAGTGGTCTAGTAACTTTTGGCCAGGCTAGCAAACAGTGTCCCCCTCTAGCATCCCTTCTACCTTTCCATAGAAAACCTCTTCTTATCTTGTCAATTGCCTTCAGAGCCCATGGGGGTAAGTCAATTGCCATGATGCAATATATCAGCATTGAGGTGAGGACGAACTGTACCAAGACCATTCTTCCCTTTTTATTAAGCAGATCAACCTTCCAATTTGGGAGTCGGTATGCTATTCTATCAATGATGGGCTGAAGATCTTGTTTGGTGAGTTTATAGGGAGAAAGGGGGGGCCCCAAATATTTACAAGGAAAGTCAGAAAGCTGGCAAGGCAGAGCTTCATGCAGGATTGTTCTATCATCCTCATTACACCTAATAGGGAGAACACTAGATTTCTGTAGGTTGGTTGTAAGGCCAGAGGCATTACCAAAAAGCTGCAAGATACCCAAGATTATTTCTATTTCACTGGCTGCTAGTCTTAAGAATAAAACCACATCGTTTGCATATAAGGAGATCTTATGCTCAAGTGTCCTTCTAGCAAGTGGTTGCAGCAAACCTTCATCTGTAGCTTTCTTTACCAAGTGACATAACACATCCATGACTAAAATGAAGAGCATAGGTGACAAAGGGTCCCCTTGTCTGAGGCCACACTGATGTTGTATCCTTTCCCCAATAGAACCATTCAGGAGCACTTGAGTGGAAGAAGTGGCGAGCAATCCGCTGATAATATCGCACCAAACAGAACCAAAACCCAAGTGTCTCAGAACCTCCAAGAGAAAAGGCCAAGACACTGAATCAAAAGCCTTATTGATGTCTAACTTTAAAAGGACACGAGCTTGTTTCTGTTGATGTAAGAATTTTGTAGTATGATGAACTAACAAGAAGTTGTCAAGAATGAAACGACCTTTGATAAAAGCACTCTGATTAGGGGAAACCATCTGGTTTAGATAAGCCGCAAGCCTGTTAGCTAGCATTTTTGTTATGAGCTTGGCAAAAGAGTGCACCAGACTGATAGGTCTGTAATCCTTGACGTTCAGAGCATCCTCTTTCTTCGGTAGGAGAGTTATGAAGGCTGAATTGAGTGACTCAAAATTAGCGAACTTTCTGCACCAGACAGCCGATACTGCAGCCATTATATCAAATTTTATGGTCTGCCAGCATACTTTATAAAATTTCCCTGTGAAGCCTTCAGGGTCGGGAGCTTTGTCTGACGGTAGGGACGAGTTTACTGTTTTCCAGACTTCCTCTTCCGTGAAAGGTACTTCCAGTTCGCTGAGATCAAAATTTGGCATGCCTATTTCTGTCAATTTAACTGTCACTTCCCTGTCAATGCTTCTTCCCAAAAGGCTGTTGTAGAAGTCAAAAATAATCTGCTCTTTCTCCTCATGTTTGGTGAGAACTACCCCCTCATCACTTAAGTTTGCTAATAAAGTTTTTCCTCTTACGAAAACAAAGCCGTATTGGCATCACCCTCTCTAAGCCAACTGATGCGAGATCTGCTTCTTGCAATGGTGCACTGCAAGGAGGAGAGAGCTAAAGAGTGAGGCATGAGCTTGTTCTTTAACCAAAGCTCAAGCCTGGAGAGACCTCGAGCATCCTGAGCTATTTCCAGCTGATGGAGAATCTCCCTGGCGAGAGCCAACTTGTTGTATGCTTCCAATGGAAGTTATGGTTGTAGAATTCATGGCTATCTGCGGTCATTGTTGAGGCCTGCTATGTATTTTCAGCGCGTAAATGAAATTATTTTAGTTCATTCATAGATTGTTTTGAGAGGAAAAATAGTAGAAATTTAGAGTGCAAATTGAAGTTAGTCTTTCGGACTCTGTTTGCTAGCACAAACAATTCCATATGTGTCGATTGTTAGTAGTATTCCGTGTCTATAATTTTTTTTGTCTATGCTCTCCTCTACTTCCCATTTTCCGTCATCTTATTTTATTCAGTATTCATTGTATTTTTATTTACATTGAGTGCTATGCTTGTCATTTTAGTTTTTTGCTTTTCTAATGTATTTTTTATTGTGAGTAATATCCTGTTATTTTAGTTTTCCAGTGTCTTCTCTCGTGCGTGCCTGAAGAAATGCCAATGCTGACTTGGTCCAGAACTCACACATGAACTCATGTGTCGTTGCTGTGTGTGTTGATTCTACTTTTGTTCGTACAAGTGTGAACCATTTTATTTAATTTTTGCTAAAATCCCAGTTGTTAATAACTCTGAGCCATGATGTGTCCTCTGCATATTGCGTCTATGTACGACAGGCTTATTGCATATTGCCTATCTCCATTTGATATTTTGAAGGACCTGCTTGGATAGGGTCTTGTTTGTTCTATAAAGGACTACAAAGTAAATAAGATGATTCATGGTGCCATGAATATAGGGACACTGTTAGTCTAGGATATTATTGGTTTGATGAACTGAAGACACAAAGACCGAACTAGTAATTTGAATCCTTTGAAAGGGAGTAAATTTATTTTTAAAATGCCATCTAGAGACTGTCAGTTATTTAGAATGTCTTTTTAAGTTTGTTCCTTATATTAATGTGAGTAATATCCTATTCCTATTATTTCATTTTTTCAGTATGTCATTCTATTGATTCTCTTTAATTGTTTGTTGTCTTCTCCTGAATTTGGAATGTCAGTTTGTGTTGTATTTGTGTTTTATTAGAAAATATTGTCTTCAGTTTGTCCATAAGACAATCTTCAGCTTTATTTATCTGTTGCCAATCTGTTGAGCTTCAGCCATTCATAGTTTCAGCAATCTCAGTTTAGTTTGTCAATCAAACGGATTTTTATCTTTGCACCGCCCTATTCACTTGGCTTATCAACCCGGTTTATCATGGTATAATATTTTTCTCTCACAATAAAACAGTCAAAAACAACATCAGTCGGCTCATCAGTATTAGCCATCGAAACAATCAGCTTAACAGGGGTTTGACCATTGGATGATATGCTTTTTAACCATTCAGTTATATGTACCAGCAGGTTTCTATCATTCTGTTTGATGATTCATAGCTTTAGATTTTGCTGTCTTGCCTCATTTCAGGCTTGCATCTCACCATGTCGTCTACTCACGGATAGCTCCAACAACTTCTGCCTTGCCAACAACCATGGCTCGCCTCTTGACGGCAGTACCTCTCTGCTCATCTTTGTTCTTAATCTGGGAGGAACCTTCTAGTCTTGTAACATACATGTTCACATAGAGGACATTTCAGTCCTAATCATTCAGAAAAACACTACTACAGAATCGGCAATCACTCCCGGCCCATAACTGCCGGTTTTATTTGGGCCGGCAGTGATTCCTCATCACTGCCGGTTCATGCTCTGACAGACCCCCCAATTATTTGGGGCAGAGGTAGAACCGGCAGTGAAACACCACATCACTCTCGGCCCTATCACTGCCGGTTCCAGCCACCAACCGGTAGTGATGTGGTGTTTCAGATGTTGTGTATAGTTTAAAGGCTTCGATCTCCTCTCCCTCCTCTGTCCCAACAGTACAGAACAATGCGTGAGGAGCCCCCTCTCTCCATTGTTGCGGCTGATGGATTTCTTGACCTCCATTGTTGGTTCCTCTTCACTCTTGGATACTCACATCTTCTAGCTCTTGGTTAGTAACAAGCATATTTCTTTAGAATTGTAGGTTTACATTGCTTTTGTGTGTAAAGCCATAGTTTAGAGCTATACTGTTTTTCATGATCAAGAAGAGGGTTGTTGCAATTTGTTTCTATTTTTTCTAGCTTTTCGATCCAAAATTACTTGGAAAAATTGTAGCACTTTGTTTTTATTGGGTAATTATTGTCCATAATTGAGTAGCTAGGTTCGAAAGATTCGTCTCGAAAATTATGGATAAAATTGGTAATTAGTTATATTTTTTACTTACATTTAATACTCCATGCATGCATTTAAAGATTTGATGGGATGTCAAATATTGTCGGTGTTTTGGAATTTGGAAGGGAATTAAACAAGTGCCTACATTGTTGTTCAAAAAGAGTATGCAATTAATGTTGTTTACGATGAAGCCTCCATTGTTATCTATTTGTTGTCTCACTTTTTATAGTGCGACCAAATTCAAATTATATCGAATAATACATTATATATGCTTATGTGCTTCAAATAATATTGTTCAAAAATGCTCCTACATGTCCGCGACAGATCATACATTATGTTTATGTGCTTCATCTATTAATATTGTTCAGAAAGACTCTTATTGATATGTTCATATGTTTCCTCTGCTCTGCCAATTTTATCTGTGCAGACATGGCTCGAGGGTAGATGTACGATCTGTCATGTACAGACCCACTGTACTCGACGGGCATCGACGATTTCATCAAGCGAGCTAGAGCCAATGCTAGGGACTTACATCTTGTATTCTGTCCATGCAAAGACTACAAGAATAAGAGAATATGGGGCGATGTGGAGCATATACGTTTGCACTTGATCACAAGGGGGTTCATGAGAAACTACACGATTTGGACTTTGCCTAAGGAGATTGGTCAAAATGTTGCATAAGAAAGCAATGATTATGTGCCCATGCCTAGTGTAGCATTATTGTCTGTTCATGATTACATAGAACATGTGCCTACCAATGATGATGTGTTTATGAATACATTAGCTGACGGCACAGAGGAAAATGATGGCATTTCGCAGCTTCTACATGATGTGCATGGGGGATTCCTTAGTGCTTCACAGTTGAAAAAACTGGAGATCATGAGAAAGGATGCAAAAACACCATTGTATCCGACCTGCCCAATAAGCAAACTGGAAGCCAACATCATGCTATTGGAGTTCAAATCAACGAATGGGTTGAGTGATAAAGGCTTCGATAACTTGTTAGGTATACTACATAAACTGTTCTCGAAGGGTACCGAGTTAGCAGAAAAGACTTACCTGGCCAAGCAAATGATTTGCCCAATTGGCCTCGAGGTTGAGAAAATCCACGCGTGTTTCAACGACTGCATATTGTACCATGGAGAGAAATACAAAAGACTTGGATGCATGTCCCAAATGTAAAGCTCCCCGATACAAGGAAGAGCCATCAAATGAAGGAAGCAAGACCAGAGGAGGGACCGTAAAGTCCATGTGGTATTTTCCTATAGCTCCACGAGTGCATAGGTTGTTTGCAAATGCAAAGTCAGCCAAGCTGTTGCGTTGGCACGACGAAGAGCGAAAGAAAGATTCAATGCTGAGGCACCCCGCCGATGGGTCGGACTGGAGGACTATCAACACTATGTTCTATAAGAACATCGGTGGAGAGGTAAGGCATCTGTGGTTAGCTTTGAGCATGGATGGGATGAATCCGTTTGACCAGGTTAGAACCAATCATAGCACTTGGCCAGTGACGCTATGTATGTACAACCTTCCACCCTGGCTTTGTATGAAACGGTCATACATCCAGATGCCATTACTAATCCAAGGGGCAAAACAACCTGGTAATGATATTGATATGCTTCTAGAACAAGTGATCGATGAACTACTACAAATGTGGGAGACGGGTGTGAAGGATGTTTGGGATGAGTACAAAAAAGAACATGTCACGATAAAGGCTATACTTATCGCTACAATCACCGACCTGCCAGGGCGAGGTTGCTTGTCGGGAGAGAAGACAAAAGGATACACTGGGTGTGTCGAGTGCTTGGACGAGACTGATGCTACACATCTACCAGAAAACAAGAAGATGGTCTACATGGGACACCATAGGTTCCTACACCGGGATCACCCTTACCGCAAGAATAGGGACTACTGAGAAACGTGGACCTCCAAAGTATCGAGACGGGAAACAGATGCTTCAACAATTAAGCAAACTCAAAGATGTTGTCCTTGGGAAGGGGAAGGGGCAGTACTAGCGCCAACCGATAGTATCTGGAAGAAAAAATCAATCTTTTGGAAACTTCCTTATTGGACACTTTTGAGTGTACGTCACTGTCTTGATCCAATGCACATAACTAAAAACGTGTGCGGTAACACACTTAACATGCTGATGAACACCAGAAGAACAAGCAAGGATTCTCTCGCGACACGCTTGGACATGCAACACTTGGGCCTCAGGAAGGAGTTGTACCCAATAACTCTTGAGGATGGCCACTTGAAACTTCCAGTGGCATCATGGACACTGAAAAAAGGAGGAAAAGGAAATGCTTATTTCTTTCTTCAATGATCTCAAAGTACCGAGTGGATACTGTGGGAACCCGAAGAGGCTACTTAACATGAGAGAACTTAAGTTTAACTATGGTTCTATGAAGGCCCATGACTGTCATGTCATTATGACTCAGTTGCTCCTAGTTGCCCTACGAGGTATCCTCCCTGACAAGGTCCACGCTCCAATCATAAAGATGTGTTCGTTCTTCAATGCGATCTCTGAAAAGGTCATTGAAGGGGTCAAGCTAGACCACCTGAAATAGGAGATAACTGAGATTCTATGCAGGCTTGAGATGCATTTCTCACTGACTTACTTCGATATTTCAGTGCATCTACTTGTTCATCTTGTGGATCAAATAAAAGCCCTTGGCCCAATGTACCTACACTAGATGTTTCCTTTCGAGAGGCTGATGAAAGTTTTCAGGCGGTATGTTAGGAATAAATTCAGACCAGAAGGGATCATGGTATAAGGACGGTCAACAGAGGAGGCTATTGAGTTCTCCACATATTATCTAGACATCAAGCGGGTCGGAGTTCTAGTATCTCATCACGATGGAAGACTAGGGGGCAAAGGAACAATTGGTGAGAAAGCTGTCAAAATAGACGAAGTGGTCTCCTTCAGACAAGCACACTTCGTTGTTCTCTAGCAGGCAAATGGTGTGATGGCATACATTGATGAGCACAAGTAGTTACTGCAAAATAAGCACATCGGTAGGTCACATGCTTGGCTTGAGAAAAAACATAAGGAGGAATTCGGTGACTGGTTTCGATGCCTACGCTAATGATCTCTTAGCCCCCGGACCTTTGACTACGCTAATGATGTACCAAGGATATCAAATAAATGGTTTTACATTTTACACAAAAAATAGGACGGAAGGAGCACCAACCAAAATAGTGGTGTTCGTTTCGACGCCTAAGGCTAGGAATGGTGACGAGATGTCAGCTAGATCTCTTAGCCCCCGGACCTTCGACTACGCTAATGATGTACCAAGGATATCAAATAAATGGTTTTACATTTTACACAAAAATAGGACGGAAAGAGCACCAACCAAAATAGTGGTGTTCGTTTCGACGCCCACGATGAGTATGGCATGCTAGAGGCAACAAACTATGGTTTCATAGATGAGATATGGGAGCTAGACTATGGACATCAGTTGAAAGTTGCTCTTTTCCATTGTCTGTGGGTCCGGCTGAATGAAATCAACACCGACAAGTATGGGTTCACTACCGTTGATCTATCCAAGACCGCATACAGAGATGACCCCTTCGTCCTTGCAAAGGATGTTTTGCAAATCTTCTATGCAAGGGATAAAAATACAAATGGAAGACTACATGTAGTATTGCAAGGAAAAATGAAGATTGTCGGTGTCGACGGAGTGACAGACGAAGAAGAGTACAAAGGGTATCAAGAAATGACTCCTTTTGGGGCGGACGTTACCCTACATGTCCTTGAAGAGGATGACGAACCTGCTTACCTCCAGAGTGATCACGATGAGGCCATCATCGTGCCTGCACCGTGATTCCGTGAAAAGTTAGAGTATCATAAACTATGTAATCCTTAATGAAATGTTGTTTTAGTAATTTGCATCGAATTTGAGATCATATGGAGTTGTAGAGATTGATGAGTTGTACCATGTTGTTGATTGATGTATGCCATGTCAAAAGGGAATTCAAAAACTATAAAGAATTAGACCATGAGTGTATAAGCAATAATGTAGAGCTTCTCAAAACTAGCAAAAGCTATTTTGGAAGATTTTCAACTTTTATTCAAATTTTTGGAGTAATTACGAAGGAGGTAATTGAATTTTAAACCCTTATTCAAATTCAAAATGGAATTAAAAAAACTATAAAGAATTAGACCTTCAGTGTATAAGCAATAATGTAGAGCTTCTAAAAACTAGCAAAAGCTATTTTGGAAGATTTTCAACTTTAATTTAAATTTTTGGAGTAATTACAAAGGGGGTAATTGAATTTTAACCATTATTCAAATTCAAAATGGAATTCAAAAACTGTAAAGAATTATACCTTGAGTGTATAAGAAATAATGTAGAGCTTCTCAAAACTAGCAAAAACTATTTTGGAAGATTTTCAACTTTTATTCAAATTTTTGGTGTAATTACAAAGGGGGTTATTGAATTTTAAACCCTTATTCAAATTCAAAATGGAATTCAAAAACTATAAAGAATTATACCTTCAGTGTATAAGAAATAATGTAGAGCTTCTCAAAACAAGCAAAAGATATTTTGGAAGATTTTCAACTTTTATTCAAATTTTTGGAGTAATTACAAAGGGGGTTATTGAATTTTAAACCCTTATTCAAATTCAAAATGGAATTCAAAAACTATAATGAATTTGAATATGCTCCTTTAGCAAAAGTTGTATAGAATGAAAAATTATGCAACTTCTATGTTTGGAATTTTTCAAGTTATATTAAAAAATCTAGAGTAATTTGAATTCTAAGGCGCATGGCAAATATGGAAAAATGCCCCATATCACTGCCGGTTATTAACAAATTGGCAGTGATGTCCACTATCACTGCCGGTTTTAAATACCAACCGACAGTGATGCCCCACCATCACTGCCGGTTCATACAAACCGACAGTGATGCAACACATCACTGCCGGTTCCGGCCACAAACCGGCAGTGATAGTGGACATCACTATCAGTTTGTGGCTAAATTCGGCAGTGATGGTGCGGTGTATAAAAGTAATGGCGCGTGTCTGAAATTTCCAGACGCGTGCCAGTTCCTGACTTAGCCATTCTGCTCGATGCTACCGCTCTGCTCGCCGCCGCAGGAGCTCGCCACTGCACGCCGCCGTCGCCCCCTCGACCTCGACGACTCTAGTGCCTCGCTCCTCGACGACCTCAACGCCGCTCTGCTCGACACCGCTCTACTTGACGTCGGCAACCGCTCTGCTCGCCGCCGCCTAGGACCTCCCCCGCGACGGCACCCAGGACCTCCCCCGCGACGGCCAGCGACCTCGCCAGGGACCTCGCCGCCACCCAGGAGCTCAGAATCCACCCCCCGACCTCCACAGCGAGCTCCAACCGCTATGCAACCAAGGTGTTTGAGGCAATGCCGCAGTGGACTATTAGCGTCAAAGGAGAAGGAGGGATAGGGAGGAAGGAGGAAGAAGGAGGGAGAGGGAGGAAGAAGGAGGGAGAAGGAGATAGAGAGAGATTGATTCATAGAGAGATAGAGATAGAGAGAGAGAACCGCATAGAGATTAGAGAGATAAAGAGATTAGAGAGATATGATATAGAGATAGAGATTAGAGATATAGAGAGATAGAGAGAGATAGAGAGATATAGAGATATAGAGAGATAGATAGATGTATAGTACTTATAGATAGATGGCAAATTTCATACCATATATACATGGCTTTAGATAGAGAGATATAGATAGAGATTAGAGATATAGATAGAGATTAGAGAGAGATATAGAGATAGAGATTGGAGAGATATATAGAGATAGGTAGATAGAGAGATAGATGTATAACATGACTTATAGATATATACATGGCTTTAGAGAGATGTATAGCATGACATGGCACATTTCATATCATATATATACATGGCTTTAGAGAGATGTATATCATGACTTATGTATAGCATGACTTGGCACATTTCATATCATATACATACATGAATTTAGAGAGATGTATAGCATGACTTATGTATAGCATGACTTGGCACATTTCATATCATATATTTATATATGGCTTTAGAGAGATAGCATGACTTATAGGTAGTTCACTTATGTATAGCTAAATGAACCCACTCGACTTCTGTATGGCTTTTGAGTCTATCTATCTACCTATGAGCTAATACCAATAATCGAAATGCATGTCTAGATTATGAAAATTAAGCGTCGATTCACCACCCGTCGCCCTGCGGCCGAAGCGCCACAGGATCCAACTAGTGGTGGCGGTGACAGTGACCAAGGAGATGATGACAACCAGAAAGGGGATCAAAGACCATGGAGCCCTAGCCATATGCTAGACCTAGAATAAGGAGACGAGGTAATAACTTAGGTCATACCTAAAAACACGGTAGAGCTAGCTAGAAAAGTTTGATGGGGATTAATTATAAATTTTGAAGCAGATTCCGTTGGAAGGTCCAAGTACTGGTGAGGGTACCAGAAGGACTAAGCGTGGTGCAACAAAGCTCCCTTAGACAAGTAGACACTGACACATCTCTCAGTTCGACCAAGTAGGGGAGTCGGTGGAGCCTATTAAAGCATTAGGCCCATACAAGAGTACCATCGGGCACTTGTTAGGGATTTCATCCTGATCAAATACAAGAAGTGGAATGGCAGTGAGCAAGACCTGTGGAGGCTTCCAGAAAGTGAGAAGGAACTAGTTTGGAATAAGCTCAGAGGGTATTTCACTTTCCCTAATGATTGTGATGAGGCGACAGTCAAGAAGAAGGCCAAGGAAATCATGGGTCACTCCTTCAAGAATTTTAAGGGAAAGTTGCACAAGCTAATGAAGGAGGAAAAAGAACCAAATTTTGCGGGAGGTGAACTCAGCAACCAGGGAGATTTCTGGGAGGAGTTCAAGGCTTACAAGCTATCAGAAGAGGCCAAGGCATCAAGCGAAAGAAATAAAGCAAACTCTCTTAGGGCAAATAATCCTGACCGCCTAGGATCACGTGGGTATGTAAGGACGGTTCCGGAATGGGAAGCCCGAGTCAATGAACTAGAGCGGAACAGCATTATGCCTTAGACAAGCGATTGGTAACCCAAATCAGTGAACTACCTACTCGCAAGAGGGGCACAATACAATGCTGATGGGAGCCTTTCTGCCAGCGCTGAACCTGTCACCGATCTCCTCTAGAAGATTTCCACGCTCACTGAGGAAGTGCATAGAGTGGCCCGCAAGTCTGATGGAGAAAATGACGTGCTCACGCAAGCACTTGGAAACAAGGAGCACCCCGGTCGCACTAGAGGAGCCAGGGTAGTTCCTTGGGAGAAAACATTTGAAGGTGAATCCGCTTCCTATAGGATCCGGGCGAGGGCTAGAACGCAAAGAGAAGAGGAGTTCCAAAGGATGCGATAGGAGCTAGAACAGAGCATGGAAGCACGGATAGCTGCTTAAGTTATGAGCGTTATGCAAACCATGTGTTCGAGTCAAGGGCTGCATGCAATCCCAACTTTGAATAGCCCAGTGCCCGACAAGGGCCGTAGTAGCTATGGCTCAACCCCTATGCCTGACGACAAAGAGGTCAATGCTCCTCATTTGGTGGACAACATCAAAGAACCTGTGAATGTCAGGTTGTACATCCGTCATCAGTGGACCAAAGACAAGGTGGCGGTCGGACAAGCATTTCCTAGAGGAGAGAACATCATTCATGGCAAGCCAGTGCCACTCGGGTATGCCAGCGTCAGCATTGATAAGATCTAGGACAAGAAGTACAATAAGATACATATTGATTTCCCAGTGGAGGAATATAGGCCGCGTCTAGTTCACAACTTGGGCACTCATGTCACCAAGCGCAAACGCTTCATCAAGCTAGATGAGCAGCCATCTTTGGATGATGAGGATGACAGTGAATCATCCAGGTCGCCTCCGCGAAGAGGTTTCTCTTCTCGTCAAGATCCATGGTCAAAGGAGAAGACTCCTCCTCCACCGTCGAAGGAGAAGACTCCTTCTCCACCGCCAAAGGAGAAGACTCCTCCTCCACCACCACCACCAGCTTCAAAGTCCTTAGGACTGGGATCTCGATGACCTAGCGCTAGATCAGGTTCGACTTCGCATCAGAAGAGGTCATCAGCTTCGGTTGGTAAAGATCCCAAGACGGTAAAAGGCGGAAGCCGCCATCGACTAAGGACGATATTCTACGAGCTCAGATTGCACAAAAGGCCGCAGAATTTGCCTTATTTGAACGATTGGCTTATATACCTGAGCACTTATCACAAAGCCAATTTGAAAGGCAAAGAAAAATTCCAAGTAATCAAGAAAGAGCTAGAGAAATACACACCTTAGATTTGCTATAGATACAGAAGTTGTCCATGGAAATGAACATAAGCATGGAGGAGGCCAAAAACCTCTATTACGGAAAAACCAAATTTCAAAACGCCACGGTTGTATACAAGTTTGAACTAGGCAAGCCTATGGTCACCAGCCAAGAAGAGTATAGAGATTTGGCAGCAAACATGTGCCAATTGCATGATTATTATATCATAGATAGTAACAGCAACAAAGACAAGAATGCAACTTTTGAAGTATGCATCCTTTCCCGTCTGATTTTTAATCATCCTGAAGAAGTTGTGCATACTATTTATTGTGAAGACCTCTTTCAACTCTTTCAACAACGCTCGCTGGATGCGCAGATTATGATGTTATGGACTCTATAAGTACCATACCCTAACAACGTTATAATAAACTACGTGATCTGCATTTGAATATTGTTGGGGATATTACCTCGGCATATCCCCAGGGACCCTATGGGCCTGCCGTCCAGGAGACGACCAAGCCCACGAGGCCTTGCGGCACGCGACCAGCCCGTCGTGCCCGCCAAGGACTCCGAAGAAGCCTTGCTCATCAAGAAGGATCCTAGTAGATATACTCAGAACCCTTACCTAAAGGGACCGATCGTAGTCTGTTAGGATATGGAAACTGTAACCCTGCTCCCCGGCTATATAAGGTGAGCAGGGACCCCCTCCAAAACATACGCATACAATCCCCTAGATCACATCTACGAGTCTTGTAACCTAATACTCATATCAATCCAGCCACCAAAACACAGGACGTAGGGTATTACGACGATTTGCCGGCCCGGACCTGTCTAAATCGCCGTGTCTACGCTCTCTATGTTACACTTGATCGCCGTCGCCACACATCCGCCTACAATATACTACCGTGGTGTACCCCCTAGGTAGACTACAATCTCCCACACCTATGCTCTCTATATTTCATCGATAGTTGGCGTGCCAGGTAGGGGGTGTGTGCATTGACTTCATGGCTCGTCAAGCCGTTACGTTCCCAAATTCGATGGTCCTCCCGACGGCCGGCACCGTGCTCCAGATCGGATCTATGTCTTGGGCCGTCGGATCTACTCCACACGGGGCGGACGCGCCGCCGCTCGCACGTTGTCCCACCACGCCGATGTACCGCCCACGAAAAAAGATCAGCATCGGCGACTTAGTCGATGCCATCGACCGTTCCAACGCCGGCATTACCGAGTGCGTCAACCTTGTTCAGGCTGCGTGACGCCGACTGCCCGACCATCACGGCCGCCGACCACGCAATCACTGAACCATGACGAAAGCGACGACTGTGGTGACCAGAGGTACCCATCTTCCTCCAACGATGCCTCATGGGCTCAGCAATCAGGCGACGCTCCTTCAACGCCAGATGTTCCGATTGGTCTTCAACCAGATCTCGACGGCCCCCATCGTGAACACCGTCATCATCTCCGCGATTCCCAGCGACTCTGAGTAGGCAGTGTCCCTCGACGGTACCATCTCCCCAGGCTCGACCACTAGCGCAGGGACCGAAGTCGCCAGCCCATCTAGATCAACCGACATCTTCCCAGAGTCCCCCCGGGCTTCGGAGGGATGATTTTGCATGTCTTCGCCGATATCGTCGCCCCCGACAACGAAGCAGACGCCGAATGCGCCGCGAGGGAGCAGCGCAACGCCGACCGGACGTAGAGGCGCGATGATGAACACCGCGAGCAGGAACGTATCGCACGAGAACAACACAAGCAGGATCAGAGGAATCACGGTCATCCGCCACGACACAATCTCCAATAGGAGTTCGAGATGATGGGCGACGTCCCGGTGTACTCAACCCCCAGCGCCATTCTGGCGGCAGCCGCCTGCGAGCTATCGAAACTTCAAGGCACGCCCGTGGTCGAGAAGATAGATGCCCACATCAAGGCGGCTGCGGTCCAGGTAAAACGAAAAGGGTAGGTTTTGGAGTCCTCCGACCAATCCCACAACAGGAACCATTCACGAACCCCTCCGAGGGAGCACCACCGAAGATCTCCAAGACGTGACGAGGAAGACCACGACAGGGCCCGCCATGGTCGAACACCAGAACCTGCGCACCGGAGCCCTCCGAGGGACCACAGACGGAGACCCCCTCGGGATGATGACGGAGAGGACGACAGGATCCGGCATGATCAAACACCGACGCCATCGTGCTGGAGCCCTCCAAGACAGCACCGACGAAGATCACCGAGGTACGACGATGGCGAGTATCACAACCCCAGACGCGATCAAGCACCAAGACCCTGAGCTACGGGGGGCTACGCCTCTTTTCATCCTGTCTACGCGCCATCCGGTGGCCCCAGAACTTCAGGGTAACGTCGATTGAGAAATACGACGACAAGGCAGACCCAGAACAATGGGCATCCGCGTACGAGATCGCCATACACGCCGCTGGAGGAGACCAGGACATGATGGCCAATTACTTACCGGTAATGTTGTCAACCTCCACCATCAGTTGGCTCCAGAAGATCCCGGAAGGCACCATCGACAGCTGGGAAGATCTCAAGGAAATCTTCATCAAGACGTACAAGGCTACATGTGTTCAGCCGGGGACACATTACGACCTAGATAGCGTCCTCCAGAGGAGTAATGAAAGCCTCTAGGAGTACATCATGCGTTTCTCCAACAAGCGCCTAAGCATAACAGAGATCTCCGACCCGGAAGCTATCGCTATCTTCTCCAACGGCCTGTGGGCGGACGACCTCCAAAACAAGTTGGCGCGGAAAAAATGCAACAACGATAGAAGAGATAATGACGATCGCGAACCCTTACGCCAACCAAGATGATGCCACCCGCAGCAGAGACAACAGACGACGCCATTCCCGTTCTCTGGAACGCGCAGGGGATAACAATCGCCGACCAGACCACCGAAGCGAAAGAGGGCACAACAACCACCGCGACTACCGGTCAGGTAACTCCGAACGCTGTCCGCAGAAGTATGACTACATGCAAAACAATCGCTACGTCGCAAGCATGGACGCCCACCTAGAGAAGAACTACGACGACGGCTACGAGAAGATACTCGACGGGAAGTGCCCCATATATAAACACGCCAAGCATTCCCTACGCGCGTGTCATCTCCTCGAAGAGACCATGAGAGAAAGAGCTGACAAGAGGAAGAAGGAAGACAGCACCGACAAGGGAAAGGATAAAGAACCACCGGCACCAAGATTCCGAGCAGCCTCAACAACGTACTCAATCTTCGGAGGCAGAGTGGTCGTCGAAGGGGAGAGACGAGGCCGCCAAGTCTGCAAGGACGTCTATTCAGTCGCCGTTGTAGGAAATGATAAGGCTAACTCTCGCTACCTCGACTGGTCGGAACAAACTATCAGCATCTCTGGGGAAGATGAATGGATGGACTACAGATACCCAGGTCGCTTCCCACTCATCATCGACCCCACCATCACCACATGCCGTTTCAGGAAGGTACGGGTCGACGGTGGTAGCGCCCTCAACATACTCTTCACCAACGCATTTCACCAGCTCGACTATTCGAAGAAAGACCTCCTACTGGAGAATTTCCCTTTTTGGGGGATCATCCTAGACAAGGCATCCAAACCAGTAGGACAGATCACCCTGTCCGTGAAATTCGGTGACCAGGACCACTTCAGGGTGGAGAACATCAATTTCATCATCGTCGATTTCAAAACAGCCTACCACGCAATCCTCGGTCGTCCAGCGCTCGCCAAGCTAATGGCGGTCCCACACTACACCTACATGGTGTTGAAAATTCCAACACCACAAGGCATCCTCAGCCTCCGCACCAACCTGAAGATCGCGTATTAATGTGAGCAGCAGACAATCAACACCATTGGAAAACCCCGTGCCCAGGACACATACAACTCCGGTCCCAGTGACAAGTCCGCCACAAAGAAGCCAAAGGAAGCAGGATCAACGACGACTAGTGCCGACGCCTCCCGCAACCACATATAAAAGCTATCGGCCCTCGGGGCGTGATAAGTCAAAACTGATCCAATAAATTATGTAATATGTCCTTGTCAATGAATAAATAAAAGTGTCGTGTTTTACCATACATTGTTCAAACCCCTACAAAGCGCCCACGACATTCAGCGACCATTATTAAGAATTAACGGCATCCGACGACCTCTCCAAAACACTCCCATAGTGTTCGAGGACCTCTCCAAAAAATGCACTATGACGTTCTCTCCAAACAGCCTGGCCATAACCGGAAGCTTTAGAATCTGGTCTACCGATTTAACAGCGCATGGAAGTAGCTACCCCATACGCTATGATCATATCGATAGGCCTCTCAAACAAAGTCATGAGGTTATGTGCCCAGAATCTGTACACGACCACGATACGGTCGACGACTCTACAAGCAGCCTACCCCCCTAGTAATCCTTACGGTACCTACGCGTGCAAAGGCTCCATACCCTACGATCCGGGCCATAGGGAACCCAAGGCCGAACAATTCATTGCTACGGCTCACGACTTAGCGGACACGATAGAACATACAAGTGAACCAAAAGCTCACCGTCCGGATATATACAGCTTTGCAGTGTTCACTTACAAGATTGAATTCTTGTATCTGGGATACAACTTACTTCTTTTCAGCAGCAAAAAAATCGACATCCTTAACAAGGAGCTCCGCCACACGATCAACATAAGCCTCAAGATGGTCCGCCTCCTCATCAGTCACCCCTGATGCAAACCCAACCGCAACCCGACCAATCTCAACATTCAGATAGTGCGACTGCAATATGGCCACTCCATGACCAGCCACGTTTCGCGCCGCCAGAATGGTAAAGGATCGGAGCCTGGCCCACAAGTCACGGGCTTTCGTCAGCACACCATCAACGGCCGCTCATTCAACACGCTCAGGAGTTAGCGCCTGGCCATCAACACACTCCTTCACAGGAGAGACCTCCCGTGCCAACGACCAGAAGCCATCATTGTAAACATCCGCCCTTGCGTGCAGGTTTGCAAATTGAAGTTGTACGCGCTCCCGATAAGCTGGAAACACAGCAGACACCGGATCGATAAGGCGTCCATACAAGCCAAATGACGAGTAAAAAACCACTACCTTCGTGCATTGCCCGTATTTTATAAATCTCCTGTTCGGCAGCGGCAAATTTCTCTTCCGCAAGATGTTTGGCTTCGCAAGCACCAGCAAGCTCTGAAAAGAAGAACAAGGTCGTCACACGACCACAACGACAAGTCGTCAAATCAAATAATGACAACGACTTACGGGTTGAAAGCTCCTCGACCTTCTCAACATGAGACTGAAGCTTCGTATTTTCACGCTCATGCTCCTGGACTTCAGCCTCCAAAGCTTGCGAACACCGATGCGCTGCCTCCAAGCTATCCTCCAGCCCCGTAAATTGTCTCTCAACACGAGCAACTTCACCACGCAGGCGCTCATTCTCATCAACTAACTTCGCAAGCTGGTCGGTCATTATCTTCCGCTCCTTTTCGGCCCTGAAAAGCCCCTGCAACCACCCAACGACTGCTAAGCAAAAAGAGACACGACGACAAAGCCAGACCCAAAAAACCACACCAAGTCACCTTGGCTCGTCCAAACAAATTGTTCACGTCATTAAAAAAGACCTTCGCCTCCGCCTCCGCCTCAGCTTGACCATCCTCAACCACAACGAAGTCCTCGCCGTCACGACGGAATGTCAGAAATGGTGTCAGCCCGAGGCCGCCTCCTGTGCACGGAATCTCCTCCATCGACTCCGGCTCCTCCAACAGCACAACCACCCTCTTCCGCTTCACCGGCCTCGGGCCCAGCACCGAAGCTGCAGAGGAACCGATCTCCGGGACAACCACCCGAGGACCCTCCACGAATGACAGGGCATAGCCAGAAGGATCACCAACCAAAACACTTCCAACATCAGGTTTCTCTTGGCGCTCCGAAGGATCCACAAAATTCGAAGCACCACACCATTCCGGGACAGGAACAACACCCGCAAGAGTGGAAGCTCCCGACATATCATCATAGGGGGCGGATGGATCCTCGACGATTGGTTTCCTACCAAGAGGCATACCGTAAGTAAGTTGGTGAAATCACTGGTGACACAAGCAAACAAAGACAAAGCGCTTACAAGTCCGACTTCCGGCGCACCTTTTGTTGGTATTTCTTATGACTATTGGATAAATCCGCAAGCGCACAGATTAAACCGTTGTAGCACTTCACCAGGAGTATTCCAGGTATCGTATTTTCCACAGGGAACGATAAGTGAGTTAACTACGATTATGGATATGTCCTATGATGGATCAAGGGAGATTATTATAAATGGTTGAGAGGTTCGATATAGCAAAGATATCTAACAAGGGATAGCTGGTTATACTGGCTTTATCAGCCCTTCTCTTGCAGGAGGCGATGGGATAGATTAGAAAGAGGACAAAACTCTAACCCGACCGCGCCATCAAGTTGTATTGAAGCCCTAGCTTTTAAGAACTTATCTGACACATGTGGTGGAATACAAAGACTAGATAGAGATGTCACCTACTAGCATCCACAAACAATCCACGCGATAAGCGGTTTACAAAGGCAAGATCTAGTATAGACACCACGTCTACACTATTCTTACTACTGTAACCCTAGCTAAGGACTAAAGCACTCTACTTAAAGTAAAGCGATGAACAAGCGTGAAAATATGTATAACAGCTATGCCAGAAGTAGAGTATCAAATAATATAAAGAACTCAGATGTATCACTTACAAGTGCTAAACTTACAAGAGAATCGCATCCGCTAAGGAACAACTCGGAGAAGATGCCAGACATGCCCGAATCTCCTCCAGGCGCTCCTCACTCTTGTCCAATTAGCATAGCACTACTAAAGAGCTCCGCTAAGAGACTAAGGAGTAGTGTTTCTCCAATGAGGCATGAGTTGAGAGTGAAGGCCTAGGGGGTATTTATAGCTAGAGGTGGAATAGGGGCTACTCCGGTGCCACGTCAGCGATCCACGCCACCTCCATCAGCCACTGTAGGATCAAACCGTCATTGTAATCGCCTTAGATCAACGGTGGAGATGAAGTCGATGCATGTAGGCATGCAGGAAGGCGGTGGGAAGCTTGGGGGAGACTCTGGGTACATGTAGGCGGTTGGCCGACCGCCCTATGAAGGTGTCCCCACAGGTCAGGGAGCCTGTAGGTGGCCTGTGGGACCATATCCATGGTCAGCCAATTGTGAGTTGTGGCCTTTGGACTCCATCTTTCGTGTGGAGCATGGCCCACATGTCATAGATACCTTGGCAATAGTTTTGTATTTTTCCGATATAGTTTGTGGGCCCATGTATCCTCGTGCTTTGATCTAGAGCCATTGATAAGAACCATAGAGGAGATCCAAGGGTGAATCTTCACTCAGGAGGTCTCTTATGGATCATGGACACGTGGGAGGCCTTGGTGGTCCCTTAGTGGGGTCGGCCGACCCCCTAAGTGGGCCCACAGGTTCCCAAGTGTCCCTATTTGCTGTTACCTACATAGAACATACTCAAGGTACATGTGGAACCAATTATTGATAAAATGCTCTAGCTATGTTATTAGACTCTTGAATATGAGGATGTTAACAGTATTTTGATGGTGATAAAATAGCTCATAATTACCGTCAACAAGATCCCCCATACTTACCTCTTTGCTCGTCCTCGAGTAAAGTATAAAAGTAAACATGACTATGTTATTCAAAGTATAAAGCAAGCATAAAGATTCACTCAAGACATTTTGTCATACAAGTGGGATATGTGGTGTTGGCTAACATAAATCCTTGAGAGGTTGAGAAATGGAACAACTGTCAAAGCAATGTCATCTTCCCAAATCATATTTTAGTACTTGGAGTTTTTGATAAGTTTTTCAAAAGAAAGCTCATAAGTCAACTTACTCCTCATATAGTACTCTAGATCACTCATAAGGTGTATGATTCCTCACCAAGGCATATGTTTGAAATTTGCCTTATTTTCATCTTCCTATTTCTAAAAAGGCTTATGTGGAGCTATGGTAGGGATAAACAATGTAGCATACTTACCTTGCATATATTGTAAAGTCATTTTACTAGCAAAAAAATGTCTCATTTACTAGCACATTCTAGAGAGAGGATTTTCTATTAGAACATGGAGCATGAACTATGTGGAAGTGTAAGACATGTTTTTGCGTACTTCCAGTGTAGAAGCAACATATATATGTGGCGTGCATGTGATCTTGATCTTGGGAGCATGATGAATCTCTCAACAAGGGTCACGGAGCTTGACCAAACTCAACACAAAGCAAGCAGCTTATGTAGGAAGCTTATATCATGTAAGAATATATGGCTTTGGTAGTAATTTTCACCATTGAGGAACAAAAAGTGTTTTTATCATTTTAATAAATAAAACTCCGATAGTCATTCTTGTTTGGAACCAAATTATAGCAGCTCTTGTCTTGTTATATCATGTCTCACAACAACTTAGACTTAGTTACAACATTTGCAACCCACAAAGTTTTAGGTTCATGATGGTTTCAATTAAGCCAAGTAATCCAAACTTAGAGTGTGAACACATGGTGCCTAAGTACCCATGTAGTTCATTTTTGTGATGAGTGATTGCCCAACACTTGAGCGTTTTAGTTTGAGTGACTTACTTCTAACCCGTGCGAAAGCATGTGTGTGCCTGTCTATCGGCTTGTGGTGTGCAGGTGCTATGCCTAGTGATAGTGGTCAATGGCGTGGAGAAGGTCCAGTAGAGGCTTGTCGTGCCGATGGACTGAGAGCGGTGAAGGGCGGAAGCGGGGCTCGGACTGAGGGACCATGGGCACCGACGAACTAGCTATGGTGGCTAGTACTTGGCACCGGCGAGTGCGACAAGACATGGAGGTAGACCGAGTTGACCAAGTCAAGATGACAGAAGAGCAGGTCGAGCAGATGCTCATGGGACTCGGAGTCCGACCGGGCGAGGACACGGTGGCTCGAGTCGAGCTATTTGGTGGTTTGGGCCTCAAAACCATCGGAGGACGGTTTCCGAGTTTGGGCCTCAAAACTCGGGGTTCGGTAGTTGAGCCCAAAGCTACCGGCGGCGGGTTTCGCGGGTTTGGGCCTCAAAACCCGGGCGGAGCTTCTGAGGAAGCGGGGATGGCACGTGGCGGAATCCTGGAGGTTGCGTCGAGGGGACGGCAACTCCCGGCAGGAAGCGGGGCTGTCCATTCAATGCTTAGTCTAGTAGTTCACTCATGTATCTAGGGGGGTCTTAGGGAAATAGCCAAAGCCCTGATAAATAGGGGATGAAGGGGTATCCTCATCCCACCTCTTGAACACCTTTCATTTGCACCAACTCTCTCTCTCTAACCTCTCTCTAGTTCCTGAGGTCCCTAGGTTGATCTCTCCAACCTTTGTAAGGATTTTCACTTTGTTTTTGGTGGGAATCGGAGGCCTTACCCTCCGTAAGCCATGGCGGCTTTGATTACTTGATCGCGTCTCTCGTTTTGCTTGTGTTCTTCGTGTTTTGCTTTTGCTCTCTGTTTGTTCCCGAGATGAAATCTCTTTGTAGGGATTAGCTCTTGCAATTCCGTTTGAACCAAGTTGTTCGTAATCGTGAGGAGCATCTTTGCACCGGAGGGTTTCTTCTCAAACCTCACGAGTACGTAGATCGGGCGATTTCTTTGCGGTGTTCTTCGTTCTTGAGCTTTTCCCCAAATCCCTTCTCCCCCATTACTCTAAGCCAAATTGAGCGATGATTTCTTCGGGATAGCTCCCCAACTGTACAAGGATCATGCCTACAAAGTTTGGTTGCAGTTAGAGTTCATTTGGTTGAGTTTTGGGAAGATTTGGCGTCGGACCACTTTGCACATGCTCCGGACCATGTCCCATTGGTCCGGTGGTCTTGCCAGTTTCCAGCAGTACAGCCCCTAGCACTGGACCATACCACCGGACCACTCGCATTGGTCCTGTGGTACCGTCGGACCACTAGTCCGGAGCTCAGGTGCTTCTTGCGTTGGCTGATTTTGAGAAGAAAAAGCGTCGGACCACCTGTCGGACCACCCACCGGACCATAGCGAGTGGTCCTGTAGTCTGGCCGAAAATCTGCAGGGAAGCACCTAGCTCCGGACCTTAGCGTCGGACCACTCGTCACTGGTCCTGTGGTCACTGACTGAAGTAGTCATGTGCTCGTTTCTCTCTCGTCCGGACTCCGAATCAAGTTCCGTTTGTTGCGTTGGATTCGTATTCATGTAAGGAACATGATTAGGTACTTTTGAGACCCGTTCTCATTAGTTTTGGGTGTTTTCTTGCAGCTTCTCTCTAGGGGTTGAGAGTACCGCTCTCGGTGTATCAGTTTCGAGTTGTGTGCTTCGATCTTTCTCCATCTTCTCCGACTGCTCCGCTGCACCTTTAGGGGTCTTTCTAAGGTATCCACCTACTTGTTAGGTCGTGTGCGAGTCGGTTTTTCCGAGGTCAAGTTTTGGGTGTGAGTTTGGGACAAGAGCCAAGTCTTTGAGTTGGATTTTATTTGGCTAAACTTGACTAAACTCAACACAAAGCAAGCAGCTTATGTAGAAAGCTTATATCATGGAAGAGCATATATGGCTTTGGTAGGAATTTCTCACTATAGAGGAGTAGTGACGTTATAGTTTTATAACATTTTCAAAAATTAATCTCCAAATACTTTAAATAGATAGGGTATGAATCATGAGCTGAGAACTATATCACATAAATCAACAACTTAGTCAATATGATTTTCCTATCAAAGAGTTTTCCCACTAGCATAAGCAAAAAGTAAGAATTCATCTTTATGATGTTTTTGCCCTCAGAACGTCATAGATCATGTCACTTTTCAAATTTTAGTTTCAAATGCGATCTTCTTATTTTTATTCAATATTAAAAGAGAAATAAACTAAGAAATTTATTTTATGAAGAAATAAATTTTATTTTATTTTATTATTATTTATATTTTTTTTAAAATAATTTATTTTATTTTATTTTATTTTTATTTATTTTTATTTTTAGAAGGGAAATTAACTAAGTGATTACTTTCATGAAGAAATTATTTTTATTTTGAAGGAGAAAATGAGTAAAACAAATGAAAAGTATAGAGGAAAAAGGGAGTGACGTGGCAAACCAGTCAGAATAGACGTTTGAAGTTGAACGAATGCTGGCTGGTGGGCCCGAGCCCTATAAGCACGGTCGGCCAACCGCCCCTTGGGGCCGTTTGGCCACTTCGAACTCTGTATTCAGATCCCTTACATCTGAATATTGATTTGCTCTGTCTTTTCTAAATTTTGGCCTCCAAGGTGCATCGGTCGATGCACAAAAGTGGCCGTTTCAGTCCAACTTTTCTGTGGAACGTATTATGGATGTGTACAACATGATTCAGTGGCCGTTCTAGTGTTTTGACATGTTGGAGTGTCAACCGACCTCCCTCATACTTGTTTCAGGGCATGCTAAATTCAGTGACAGAGACTTATCAAATGCAGGGGTTCTGCTGGGGTAAGATACCAGCAGAACCAAGAGTTTCATTTTCTATTGACAACTTAGGCATAAGTTTGATTATTCATGAGTGATATAATAACAAGCCTAAGTGACAAGGATGAAGGTGGAGAGAGAAAGTCTTATCGCCTTAGTATAAGGGATGTCAAGCATCTTGCCATGCTTTCTTCTATTAGAACCATGATGAAGGTTGTGTCGATGGCTCTAGAGGATGGCTAAGGAGAAGGAGGGGCAAGGAGATACTTTCTCTCAATGGCTGTGGATAAGTGCTTGAGCTTTACATTAGTGATAATACGAAGATCATTAAAGCTATCTTTGGCAACAACACGTAGAAACTTTTCCATATCGCTCTTTTGATCTTCTTCTTGATGAAACCATGGTGAGGTCAAGGAAGGTGAGAAGGGAAGTAAGAGAAGATGGAATTTCTTGAAGAAGAACAAGGTAAGAAGAGGAAGAAGGAGAGAGAGAGAGATTAAGAAGAGAGAATCCAATGTCCTTTGTCTCTATTTTTACTTGGATCATGCCGGAAACAGGATAGGAATATTGGTCTAATGATGAGGACATGACACCTTTGGATACAACCACAACCATAGATTACAAGGTGAGCTCATTCCTACATTTACACAATGGTCATTAGTACAGCTCACTTGGTTCCACATGTATATGTCAATATTTGCTTGTAGATACAAACATGTCTCAATGTGCATAGTCTTCAAAGTTCAACATTCAGTTCGTTGGCAGCCTAATATCGCTTCATTGGGAAGGACATAACTAATCCATCCAGAGTGCGATTGAGGTCAATGAAGACTTGATGGATAAGCTTTCAAATAGATCTGGTCCTACATCAATATCACGTCGGCAAGGTCTTCAAATCATCATGACACTCAACTACTATTTCTGCGGGATGCTACGACGTCATCATGGGCTTGTCATGCAACCTTGGGACCCTGGCCCAAGTAGGACAACGTCCCAAACATGTGGAGAATACCCCAAAGATGATCCAAGACGTCCTTCTCCTTGGACACCACCTTAAGAGGGCAGCAAGGTCGTCCAACCCAAGTTGGAGGCCCAATCCAATTCGAGTTCGAGTCCCTCTCGGGTTCCAAGAGCAGCCAATGGTAAAACGGTCGCCCAGGTCGCATACGGACTCCGTTTTCAATGAAACACACATGGATGGAAAGATAATTTGATAAGGAAACCAACCCAATTGGTTTGATGTGAACTAGGGTTCCCGATCTTCTGTCAGTTCAAGATAACTATCGATCTGAAGCCGGATCGGTGTGTCTCTCTCCGACCAAATCGATAGTTATCTTGAACTGACGGAAGATCGGGAACCCTAGATCACATCAAGTGGTAATCAAAGCTTCAGGTATACCGTCAAGTTCATATCTACCCTTAATTTCGAGTGTTTTCACCTCCGTCCCATAGTACAGTGCCATATCGTTTTTCCTATCCTATAACCCTTCCGCGCCATAGCCTTTGCATAATCAGTTTCAGAGTCTGTAGTGTTGAGTTTGTGTCCTAGGACAACGTCTTGTTGTTGTTTTAGATCGTGTTGTTTGTTCGTTTGTGTTGATCCCCCATCCATCGTCATCTCGTATCTCCATCTGTGCATCTTGTGTCCACATAAACCCTCATTCGTACTGCCTTCCATAAAACAGTCATAACTTTTGCTTCCAAACTCAAAACGGGGCGAATTTTTTTTCCACAGAGAACGCGAAATAATTTTAGATCTGTTTCATCCTAGACTTGCTAGGTTCGCAAAAATTAGAATTGCGAAATTCGATCAGGAACATTGATTTTTCAGGCCCACAAGTTTTGGTATGCTTTTTAGAGCACAATCTTGATTGTCCATAGGCCACATCTTTTTACCATTTGAACTCAAAATATTTTGTGGTTAGCTCTTGTGTGATCCTTGCTAAGAAAAAAAAATATAAAATAGCAAGATAAAAAAAAGACAAAAAAAGAAGAAAAATAGTTAAAAAAAAGAGAAAAGGGGCACATAAGAAACATGCAGTAGCTCTATAATTTGTGGTCTCTTTTTGCCTTGTTCATATCCGTTGCTACCTTTCATATTTGTTTCCTTTCATCATTGTTTCACTTTCTTGTTTGTCACAATTGGTGCTAGGAACATGTATAGACCAGCAACTAGGACAAGTGCTCTGGACATTTATTCAATATTGCTATATGTTACTGACTTGTGTGCCACATACATATATATTTCATTTTGTGTGCCTCCCAAGCTCCACATATATACTTTCGATCAGTACAGAAAAGACCCTTGCAATCTTGGTGCCATGCTCTCATAGGTATCACAATCGACCGCCGGTTGTACCGTCCACTGCTTTGCGTTGGTAAGAACACTTGTAAGAATTTGATAAGGTGTGTGAGGGTGTGATTCCACTGAGCCATCAATAGCCGTTAGGGAATTTATTTGGATTTTCTAACAATGTCAAACAACAAGTTTATTTTTAAGAATGGATTGCAGGATTTCATGGACCGACTCTCTACAAAGTTGGATGAAACAATTACAAAAGTGGGCAGTGCAGCCTCCTCTATTGCTACAACGACATCGTCATCGCCAGCTCTCACATGTACTATGGAGTTTGCACAGCGAGTGCTCAGCTCTCAAATGGAAAAGGCGGATCAAAACCAGTTGAACAACTTGTTCCAAATATACTTTGTTGTGAAGAAACTACGTTCTCGTGTTATGATTGATGGTGAGACCTACAACAACCTTGCAAGTTTAGAGTTGGTTGAGAAGCTTGGTTTGACAACAAAGCCACATCTACATCCATACTATATTCAATGGGTAAATTCTTGGGATAAGATAAAGGTAACTGAAATTGCACGCATTGAGTTTTCTATTGGTTCTTATAAGGATAGTGCAGAATTTGACATAGTACCTATGCAAGCATGTCATTTATTGCTAGGAAAACTTTGGATATCTAAAATTAATGCAGCGCACAACATTATTTCTAATGAATATCGTTTCAAATACAATGGTAGAAAAATTACTATGGTACCTATGACCGCTGCTGAAATTTTTAGAGAAGATCTTGAGAGAGCAGAGAGAAGAAAGAATGAGCCTTTTAGAAAAGAATGGATTATTTCAGAAGTCACAATTCCTTCATCTAAATCTGAATTGTTCGATAATAAAGATATTGTTTTGCCTCTTGTCGGTACTAATATTTTGCAGCATATATCCAAGCAAGAAGACAACGTGACACAGATAGAACAAGTAATTGACTCTAGTAAGAGCTCTATTGATATGTTGAATTTGTGCACCAACGATGCTAATGCTATAGTAGAACCTTCTATTGGTCTACCTTTATCACATGATAATGATTCTACTGTTCTTTGTGATAAAAAAGAGTTGTGTGATAGTGCTATGATTAATGGTGGTTCTGTTTCGGAAACAAATAATGTTGTTGAAAATAGAAATTTACTCCCAGTTGCAACTGAAAAATCTAAACTAAAATTGTTATCTTCTTTAAATACATTGGGTTACATTGAGTTTGATACTTTGTGTGCTCTAAGTAGTTTGGAAGATAAATTTAAATATGCTGAATTGTCATGGTTGTCTAAATGTTCATATCACTTTATTGGCAAATATAATTATAAAGGAGAGTATATGGTGCATCGTGTCTATATTTGTTCAAATCTGAAATCTTCTTTTATTGTGCAACAATATGATCCATTAGAGTGCTGCAATCTCTATAACCATGCCATGTCAAGATCCCCAAGTTTTGTTATTAAGAAACAGGTTATATTTCAAGAAGGGGATCAATGTTGGCTACTACCTACAACCTATCCTCTAGCTACACTCAAACCGAGAATGGTTTGTTGTGAAGAAGGGGAGAATGATGAAGACATGACACCTTCGGATACAACCATAACCATAGATTATAAGGTGAGCTCATTCCTACATTTACACAATGGTCATTGGTACAGCTCACTTGGTTCCACATGTATATGTCAATATTTGCTTGTAGATACAAACATGTCTCAATGTGCATGGTCTTCAAAGTTCAACATTCGGTTCATTGGCAGCCCAATAGCGCTTCATTGGGAAGGAAATAACTCATCCATCCGGAGTGCGATTGAGGCCAATGAAAACTTGATGGAAAGCTTATTTGATAAGCTTTTAAATAGATCTGGTCCTACATCAATATCACGTCGGCAAGGTCTTCAAATCATCACGACACTCAGCTACTATTTCTGCGGGATGCTACGACGTCATCATGGGCTTGTCATGCAACCTTGGGACCCTGGCCCAAGTAGGACAACGTCCCAAACATGTGGAGAATACCCCAAAGATGATCCAAAACGTCCTTCTCCTTGGCCACCACCTTAGGAGGGCAGCAAGGTCGTCCAACCCAAGTTGGATGCCCAATCCAATTTGAGTTCGAGTCCCTCTCAGGTTCCAGGAGCAGCCAATGGTAAAAAACGGACGCCCAGGTCGCATACGGACTCCGTTTTCAATGAAACACACATGGATGGAAAGATAATTTGATAAGGAAACCAACCTATTTGGTTTGCTAGTCAAAATGCCTTCGGAGTCAACGGGAATCGTTGAAACAAGTTGACATCCAGAATCTGTTCAGACGCTGCGTCGTCGTCTTTTGGGTCGTTGGGCTTTGTAACGAGTTGGCCCACCTTAGGGACGTGAGTGGCTTCCCTAGGACGCCTCTTATACCATATAACCAGCCGCCGTCGCCTACGTTAGGGTTTGGTTTTTTCTTTAGATCAATCTGCCGTTGAACAGTCGCCATTTTCGGTTTGTGAGACCCCAACTTGTGATCTTAATCATATATCTGCAATTGTCACTTCACTTGAGTTGCATTTTATCTTGTTCTTGCTTGTGTTATTCAATTCGCAGCAAGGATTAGCCTTCTTGGCGAGGTCAACCGGATTGTAACACGGTTGATAACCAGAGGAGACCTGGTGCTAAGGTTGCAGGGTTCGGTCTTTGTGATCTGAAGCCAGATCGGTGTGTCTCTCTCCGACCAAATCGATAGTTATCCTGAACTGACAGAAGATCGGGAACCCTAGTTCACATCACAATTGAGAGCTTCTATATTGTGAATAATATAAATACACAAAATAACTTTCTGATTGCGTTAGTTCCTATATAATTACATATACAGAAGAAAAACTATAAATTAATGTTGGTGGATTGTCTGACTCGTTGACATGAACAAAAAAATGGTCACGTGTCTCGCTGATGTCACTAGTAGAAAAAAGACATTTAATGGCGGTTCGGAACGTATTTGTACAGGCGTTTTTCCGAACCGCCTGCACTGGGGGCCAGTAGAAATGGATCATTTCTACAGCCGGTTCTCTTCCTGAATTACCACTAACACCACAGTCACGGGGACTGGATGCACGATTTTGTTATGATTTTCTTATGGCAGGATCAGTAACAAAGCTATAGTACAACAGTTAACAAGTCCCGTAGGATCTCTGCTACAGAGTCACTCGGAGACTTCGCCGACTGTAAACGACGATTCAGCCACCTCCTCGCAGACTCGACTAGGCTCGAGGATTCCGTCCAGGACTACACTGAGCAAGGCTTGGAGACTGCCTCCATAGAACAGAAGCGACGGCACCAGACAGAAGAACACTCGGGGACTGTAACTCGGGGACTGCGAATAAAGCAATGTGATCCCGACGCAAGAACATTCCACCTTCTCGCATCATGCTCGGGGACTACGGGTATTCGCAGTCGTTTTTGCCAAACTCATAATTCAACATTTTTCTATAATCCTGATACAAGAACCTTACAGTTCCTTACATCAGGCTCGGAGACTGCGGGCATTCACACTCGTTTTTTTTGCAAAACTCATGCTTTACTCATTAGCTACGCTTATCCATGAATCCTTTATCTTTACTATAAAGCTTGGCACAACGTGCATACTTCACCTACTACCAAGCTCTGGGACTAAGTGGGTACACTTCACTATGCGGTAAATGTACTTGTTTTCTTCTTGACAAAACTCTGTTGTTTCTATTGTCTTTTTTGCAGAGCCTAAGTGGGTACACTTCACTAGGGAACAAGCCGTTCAAAAAGTTTTTTCTTCTTCAGCACGTCACATCCTCCTGACGAGTAGCCGCAGGATCCATCGAAGGCGACCTGCTCGCACATCAAGCTACGACGCTCTCGACTAGCTCGACCTGTCGGGAGGCTTCTCCAAGCTGTGCCCCAACCAGCTAGCCTGGTCGGGAACCTGCAACGACGACTTCATACGATGGAGACCAGATGTACACGTCCAAGGACGATGTACACCTCCAACATGCTCAGGGTCTTGTTGGGGATATTACCTCAGCATATCCCCAGGGACCCTATGGGTCTGCCAGCCAGGAGACGGCCCAGCCCACGAGGCCTTGCGGCACGCGACCAGCCCGTCGTGCTCGCCAAGGACTCCGAAGACGCCTTGCTCGTCAAGAAGGATCCTAGTAGATAGACTCGGATCCCTTACCTAAAGGGACCGATCGTAGTCTATTAGTCCACAAAAGGTTGCTACATTTTGAGATAATAGGATTTTAAGAAGAAATAACGGCTCTTATCCTGGACGAGATAGTGTACAAGGAATTAAGGATCTTTAGCCATTGTGAAGAGTTAGAACTTCAAGAAGAACTACGGAAAAGACCGCCTCGAAAGGCTATTGTAATGCGACAATTAATTCTATACTTTAAGTTTTGTTTGGATGTTTTGTAATAATTATTATAAATGTGTGATGGGTTTATTGTCGCTAATCCACAACCACCTTCAATTCACATCGATATCAAATGGTTCGATAGAAAACACCTCCACGACCTCCCACCCCACCACCTCTACCATAAACCCTAAACCCCATGAAAATAAAACAATTAATAAAATGCAAATTTAAAAAATAATATCACTGCCGGTTCAATTAAATCGACAGTGATATGCCTACCTTCACTGTCCGTTGGTGTCACAAACCGGAAGTTATGGCTCAAGCACCACTGCCGGTTTGTAACACGAACCGACAGTGATGCTGGAGCCATCACTGCCGGTTTGGCATAACCGACAGTGATGTCATGGGCTCATCACTGCGGAATTGGTTGTGCCGGTTAAAAAACCGCCACTGATGGGGGTTTTGAACCGGCACTGATTTGGTTTTCTAGAGTAGTGAAGAAACATTTTCTCAGTTGTCTATGTTTAAATGGGTACATATCCTAATACTTGTGCTACCTCCTACTGTTTATATATAAATCTAGGGAGTAATAGCTTCAATCTTTGATGTGGGTTACTTTTCAGTCTAGAGAGTAATAACACAACTCAACCCATTTCATAAGCTATATATGCAACACCATCGATATTTTTATTTTAGATGACTATTGTTCAAGATTTCTATTCAGAATAGCTTGTGGAATGATCAAGAGGATAACACAATGGACTGAAGTTATAATATGAATAGCCTGTGCTATAATAGTCAAGTATTAAACTATAGACTAAAACTCATCCCGTAAAGTTTTAGTTCCCTAGTCGTCGAGGTTTACTGTTACCTTCCAGTCTAACTATACAGAGAAGTTCTAGCCATCGGAAGCAGATATATGTTTCTTATAGGATCCAATGTTTTGAGTGAAGCAAGCCCACATTAGGTGAAGCTGGTTCACTGAAGTGTTATGATTTAACGATTGAATGGTAGCACAGGGCTGTCTATGTAGCATTTATTAGTAATCAAAATTTTGTGCATTGTTGTTCTTTTCTTCTTATAAAAAATGTTCAATTATTGTATTTCTCGAAAGCAAAAGAAATCTCTTTACTTCAATGATTGTCTCTATTTTATCTCGCGTACCACATTTGGTGTTAGGTGACTTGCATTCACGTTGATTTTTGATTCACTCAAATCAGGTGATCAGGCCGGTAATTGAGCTGTGCACTCAGATCATTCAAAGTTTCAAATTAGTTCAGTTTTGGGAGGGAAGGTTTTTGTTTCAATTTGGTGTACCTCTATTAATTTTTTCTCTTATTTTTAGGCTTTCATGCTAGGAATGAATGAATGCTCCTGCATACCAGGCTTTCATTTTTGCGTCATGCAATGGTAAAAAAAACTATATATAGCCCTCCCTCCGTTCCAAATTGCAAGTCATTCCAAGAATCTTGGAGAGTCAAAGTTTCTCAAGTTTGACCAAACTTATATAACAATAAAATAATATTTATGATGTCAAATAAGTATCATTAGATTCGTTATCAATTATATTTTCATAGTATACCTATTTGATGTTATAAATTTTTATAGTTTTGTCTATAATTCTTGGTCAAACTTAAGATGCTTTGACTCTCCAAGATTCTTGGAATGACTTACAATTTGGGATGGAGGGAGTAGATTGTAACAAACGAAATCTATAATTTTAATATAAAATATATGTAATAATGGTAGTATGAGAGAAAACTAAAATTCAGATACCTGAATTTTAGCAAATCCCTCTCTATTTGTTCCAGCTGTACCATGATGCTTAATCCTTCAAAGAAGAAATCTCTTAGTTTTGTACTGGTACAAAATAAATGATTATTTTTTCTCCAACGCTGAAATAGTTAATTAATTTGCTTCTCTTGGTTCAGTTTAATTTGTCAAGCAGAAAACGGAACTTGGCGTACATATGTACATCGGAGTATAGCAGAAATACCATGAATATATGCCCAATCGTTAATTAGATTTTCAATAATGAACTGTTATTTTCTATATTAGATAGTGACAACAATGCAATCAAACATGATAGTGCTGGCGTCTCGCAGGCATCACATGCCATTTATTTATTCAATACATACATACATATATATAACCCTCTAGATAGGGCTACGTACTAGCTAGTAGTTGGTATCCCAGAACTGAGACTGGAGCCAGTCTATGAGTTTCTTTTCCACCTGGAACGCCTTGGACAAAACATCATCCGAGATGGGCGGCTTCGATCCAAACACCGCGCTGGAGATGGTGATAACACCAGGGTTTTGGCTGCTGAGCGATGACAAGGCAGCCGCTGGCTTCTCATGGTCCAAGTTCATCTGGAAGTGGATCATGGCCTTGGGGAAGACGAAGACGTCACCCTTCTTGACCACTTTGGAGAAGAGCTTGTTGGGGTTTGAGGTGACGAAGCCAAGGTAGAGGGTTCCCTCGAGCACGGTGAGGAGCTCGGTGGCGCGGGGGTGGATGTGGGGCGGGTTCACGCCCAGGGGCGCGTAGTCGATGCGCGCCAGCGAGATGCCCAGGGTGTTGAGGCCGGGAAGCTCTGCACGTTGACGATGGTGACGTTGGATCCCACCTTGTTGTTGGTGTCCCTGCGCTTGTCGATGATCATGGCTGCGTTGAAGAAGTCGTCCGAGGTCACCACCATTGGGTCCTTGCAAGGAAACCCATTCACGCGCACTGCATGCATGCCACACAATTAAAGCTGCTCAGAAACTATGAATTAAGCTTAACAGTATATATATTCTGCTTCAGAAATATATGTGCATATGTATCCTATATATATATATAGCTTTTATACTAAGAATTTTAGCATCGTCTCACTGAAATTTAAGCAGCATGAATATATACGTCAGTATATACCAGGCGAGCTCTTATCTGCAACGCAGAAGTCTTGGAGAGGGCTAGGATCGTAGGCGAGGGCCTGCTGCCATGAGGCCAGCGCAAGGAGGGCCGCCGCTGCAAGGAGGATCAAGGAGGAGGAGGCCATCCTGTGTGCCGTTTGCATGCAGTGGATGAGTGAGTGAGGTGTGCATTGGCTAGCTGGGTAGATGTGCTGCTTTTATAGCTAGCTGCAGCTAGCAGAGAGAAGGACCGATCGAGAGGTGGCGTACGTAATGGCGCAATATATATACTTACTTTATAATTTGGATATATACAGTACTACATGTGAGCTTGCATGCGATAGACAGAACGATCGAGTCAGAGGTAGTACTACGTGAGAGACTAGCAATAGTACGTAGACTGAAATGGTATCTATCTGACTGCTCGAAATTGAATGCTTACACTATATGTTTATCAATCTATCTACCAGTCAACTAATCTATAATGTATGTGGCATGTACCTTGGCCTTGTGACGTTTGTGTGTGGGGATTGCCATCATGTGATGTGCCACCTAATTAGCATAGGTGGATCGATTAGCCATGGTGGTACGCATACTGCTATATACAAAAATGTGGATCATTCGATGAGATTTGTTTGAGAGGTTAATAATCGCTCTTCCTCTCCATGGTACTCTCCCTCTTAGACCTTGTGATGTGAAAGCACATTCAAATAGAAAAAATAAATTAGTGCCACTTTTTTTTTTTTGTAAAAACAAGAGCTATAATGCACTACTGGAAACTCGATTATGCGAAAAATGAGTATAAACGGACAGACTAGAATCGAGTCGCTCCTTACAAATAAAAAATCTTTCCAAGAAACGAAAGGAAAGGAAATTCATTTTGCGAATAAACTATAGCGGACGCGGCGGCGAGAGGAAGGGCAAAAAAAAAAAAATGTTCGTTAATCTTGCACCCACGACTGGTTTGCGGATTAGCTGTGCAGTGTACACATGTGCACCTACACAAACTAGCGCTGTTGTCACTTTCCAAGGCTGACGCAAGGCACTGACTTATCACCAGTTTTTCCTGGGTGTGGTTTCCTTGCACGAAATCAGTGAATGCGAAAAATCCACATGTACAACTATTCTCGATCGGCAAGGTAATCAAAGACGAATGAAATTACCTTTTCGGTTGAATTGTCCTTAAGGAAAACAGACACATACATGCATGTAAATTTTCAAGTGGTTTAACTCCATCTTGTCTGCAACGTAAGATATGAAGCTGAAGATTACTGAATGGAACACGAAAATATAGTTCAATCATCAGACGACATTTTGCTCAATTATTTTTGTCTTCACATGTTTAGTTAATAGTGCACCAAAACTTCTGACACACCCTTTAGGACATTCTTTAACTTCCTGTGTGTGTCACCACGCAAAATCAAACACAAAATTTTGCATTCGAAATTTATCAATTAGCACCAAAAGAAAGGTGTGAAGGTCATGCGTGGCATAACTTATAATTCACAAGTTGTGCGTGTGTAGGGGCACATCATTTTGTTAAATGTAAACCAAGTGGTGGATAAAAACATGGATTGCTTACTTAAATGGACCTACCCCATGCTAATGTAATAAGAATTTTCATTTGGTGCTTTCATTTGTTATCCATCATGAATCATATAGACATTATCTTATGTAAGATCGCATTGCATGTTTAAACTTGTATATATTGTCTACATTTTGTGCCCCAATTACATGACTTTCTCCCTAATTGTTGTGAAAAGCAATGTGAATACCAAAATAGTCCCTATGGATGGTGCTCTTACAAGGAAAATTGGTAAGAAATTCACCTGAATAACTTTGTTACAAATACCCCTCTTTTTTAGCCCTTTGGAGATTAGATGACAAAGAGACATAGAAAGCAGAAAACTAACTCACATTTCCATGGAGAGATAGCTCAAAGAAGCTAGGTGACAAAGAGTTAGAGCCTTGACAAGAGGAAGTTCAGGCAGAGGAGGAGGTCAAGGACCAAGGGTGAGTGCATATGCCTATAGTTCAATAGGGGATTGAATTGGAAATTTTATCGTATATACCGTGGAATTTTTTTTCAATAAAGGATATTCAATATCCGGCCTCTACATCCGCCAACAAATACAAAAAGAGATAGAAAAACAAAAGAGAGAAAAGCCATAGTCTTATACAAGACCAGGACAATTACAACAAAACGATAAATGCTTCTACCCTCTATTTGATCGACGAGAGGGCGTCCTTGGCTTGCTCTTGACGCCGCAACTGAGTCCCAAATGCCGCAGTGCAGGCATGGCTAGGAGCGGGTGTGCTTGTGTTGACGCCTTCAAGAAGGTAAATGACGTTCGCAGACGCCATCATCAACGAAAGGAAGAGGGAACTTCAGCGACGCCTCCAAGGGGAAAATGACGTTGATTGTGTCAACGCCGCCGGCCCAGCACCGCCATACGAAGATGCCGGAGAAGATCGGCAGGTCTTCACCAGCTATAGTGAGGCAACAGAAAAACAGGGGACGCCGATGTCCTTTGATGTTGACGTCGGAGCCGATTTACGGGCCACCTGGGAGCGACGTGGTCTGTGGGAGGGCGGGTTGGACGGCTTGTCGCGATGGCCAGTGCCAACACTGCCATCCCCATCTGGTGGCCGGGGGTCCAAATCGACCCCCAAGCTGCCGCATGGGGAAAGTCCCTGACCCGAGGCAAACGCCCGTCCGAGTCCGCATCGTCGGAGCACCACCCGCACCGAGAAGGGGCAGCACGGGGCAACAGCCGGCGGATCCAGGCCTGAGATACCCAGATCGGTCCGCCGCCGCCAGACCCCTTCACCGGTGTAGGTACGGCGGCCGTCCATCCATCAATCGGTGGAGAGAACGGTGCCGTCGTCCGCGTCGCGTAGCCCACCGGGGCCCGTGCCAGATCTGCTGCCACCCGAGCAGGTCGCCACCTCGCAGCACTGATGGGCGAATCGCAGATCCGGTGGAGGATGACCGGATCGGTCACGGCTCCTCCCGGTGGCAGCCGTCCCCGCCGCCGCCCTAGACCTTCCGCCGGTCGATTCAGACGTGGAAGGGCCAGGTCCTGGCGCGGAGGGAACAAATCTAGTTGAGGAGGGCCGGATCGGCCGCGCCTCTGCCTAGGGACCACCAGTACCGGAGAAGAAGGGTATGGAGGAGGCACGGAGGTGCACAGGAGGCCTAGGGAGGCGCGGACGGGGAAGCTTTTGGGGGCCGCCGCTGGCCGCCGCAACCGCGCGTAGGGAGGCGGCGACGGCGGCTGAAGAGGACGCGCGGAGGGCGGCTCCGGGTAGGCGGCGGCGGGTGCCCCCAAGTCACCCGTCGGGGGCGACACGAGGGCCTGGTCGAGGCTGCTGTTTTATTCACATATATACCATGGACATGGGAGGATCATGCATGTACATTCAAGTAATATCTATGATGGTATGATTTGCATTTAAGAAGTTAGGTCCAATGCCAAGGATGATAGTCTTTAGTTGATGTAAATATCTTGAAGTCATTTATATGTGGTACCAAGACCATGAGCCAAAATAAGGGAGGTTGGATGGTTGGTAAGGCATCCAATTAATATTATAGTTAGTTGAATAAATTTACTCATCAATTATTTCAATTTTGTGCATTTTTATGCTTACATGTGCAAGACATGGGTGCTTGTCAAGAACATGGGTGCAGTTACCATACTATTGTGGTTTTGTTGAATATAATGATAATCAAATAAAAAATACTAACATGTGCGCGTGTTAGCTAGGTCTATTTAGATCCTATGGATACAAGGAAACAAATGGTGAAAATTCTAGAGAAGAAACATGAATGTATAGGAGATGACCCATGGGTATCACCACAATATGCGCATGTCTAGCCCCTGGGGCATAGGGTGGGCTACACTAACTAGATAGAGAGCCCATGGGTCATCTCCTATACATTCATGTTTCTTCTATGCATTCGGTTCAAAGACCTATTCTCTACTAGTGCTGGCATCTCCAGTATCATAAAGATATTATATTGTGCAACATTTTGTGAAATGTATCAGTAAAATAAATTAGGGGCAGCATGTCCTTGTATCCCCCCTTTATATATGAAGCAAGTAGGGAGCCCCCCTAATCATGTCCCATCATCTACCTCACACATAGAGTAAAAGCAATACAATACCAAACATAGAACAATGGTTACGTGCTCGGAGCCTCAGAGTGGCCCAAACTAGTATAAACGTCAAGGGAGCCCCCCTTATCAGTGTCCCATCATCTACCTAACATACAATGTTACAATGTACAAGAAATACAACAACAAACATAGAACACAGGGTATTACTTGCTCATAGTGACCTAAATTGGTTTAAACTTCATATGTCATGTGCTACCAACTAGCTTTGTCTCGAACAAAATGGGCCATCATAAATCTTCCACTGACAAAACATCGATAGCAAAGAAATAAGATATTAAAGTAAGCATTGAACATCAACCCACTAGTACACAACTGTACTGTAGCGGCGGTTCGGAACGCATTTCTACTAGCGTTTTTCCGAACCACCTGTGTGAAAGACCAGTAGAAATGGACGATTTCTACAAGCGGTTGCTTGTGAACCGCCTGTAGAAATATTTGTCCAGAAATCGGTTTTTAAAAAGGAAAAAAAAAGAATTAAATTCTGGGAGGGGCTGAGAAGCGAGCCGCCCCGGCCGTCGAAGTCGCAAGTCGCGCATTTTTTCGCGTCAAATTCGTGAACGCGCTCTGTCAGGGATTCAAACCTCAGAGCTCAGCCTCGTGTGGTACATCCTCTAACACTCCACCCATCCGTCACTTGTGTCTAGATTCAGTAGTACTTCCTCATATTCTATAATAAATCAAGTGTAAATTGATTGTTTGAGCCACTAAACGAATTCAAATGAAAAAGTTGTGAACTACAAAGTTTCATAACTTTTCGAGACCTACAACTTTCATGTAGCAAGTTTGTTCATCCGAGGTTGTTTACAAAAATTTAAATTTCAAATTTGACACATTTGAACGTATTTTTCAATGACAAGACGATTTCAAATGAAAAAGTTGTGAGCTACAAAGTTTCATAACTTTTCGAGATCTACAACTTTCATGTAGAAAGTTTTTCCATCCGAGGTCGTTTACAAAAATAAAAAAAATGAGTGAAAAAAATCCGAGGTCGATTTTTAGTGGCGGTTTTCTTAAGGAACCGCCACTAAAAACAGGGTATTTTTACAGGCGGTTTTCCTAACAATACCGCCTGTAAAAATCAATTTTCAGTGGCGGTTCATAACCGCTTTTTTCTACTGACGGTTGATAATCCAAACCGCCTGTGCTATTTTTTTGTGGCGTAGCCAAAAATCGTTTTTGTACTAGTGACCGGTTCAAAAATAAATTTACTTTTCTACAAGTTAGTTATTAATTCATAAAGCCATAACTCTTATTTCCATCAAACCCATCTTCCAATTAACTTGTAGTATTTCACGTATAGTTTATAATTTATATAAACCATTATGTTGTATAGGTTATGAAATTGTTTGGTTCTTTTTACGAGTCTTTTTTACTTATAAAAAATGTGTTTTAATTTTGTTCTTTGTTCTACCTATGTGAAAATTATATGACTGGCTATGTACATTTGGTATAAGTTGTTTAGGTATTTAGGGCGTGTTTGGTTCTCCGCCACAACCTTCGCGTATTTGGTTCTCCGCCACAACCTTCTAGTATGTGGCATGCCACTAGCACAACACTGTTGCTTGGTTCAGTTTTTGGATATAGCAGCTACAATCTTCTCAGTTACCGATTTTAACCACCACAGGTCAGACGCTACCACACTCGCCACCAAATTTGTGGCCGTGAACCAAATATGCTCTCAGATAGTGGCCCTAGACGTAGAAATTGACCAGCTCCGCCACTGGTGAAGACCAGAGAGATGTCCACTGTGCATTTGCACCACTAGGTGTCGCGATGATGCATCAGATAACACCATCGAATGAATGACATTAGTAGTAGACGCAACACCTAATGCTTACCTCATAGTTTGATGATGGAAAAATGAGTTCCACAAAACCAGTATGTAGACTTTTCGTCAGCCTTTGCACCCAATGTATGTTAATTATTTATATGGCAGTGACACGGTCTCCAAAACACAACTTTAACCTCTTTGTTTTAAAAAAAATATTTATGAAATGATGATATATGTATACTTTTATTAAAGTATTTTTGAAGACAAATCTATTCATATAATTTTCATGCATTCAAAATCTCAACAACTTAAAAGTTATTGATGATTTATATTCTCAATCAATGTTTGACCCAAATCTTGTCCAAAACGACATCTAAATATGATATGGAGGGAGTACGAATTAAAGACTGTGTTGGAGTACCTATAAATTATGCAAAAGCTAGTGTAGGTGTTGTAACACTTCATCCAGTATATGGAAACTTAGTGGCCATATCCAACACTAGGATTTGTACTTAGTGCCATCATTAGTGTGAGTTATTAGGACTCAATTTGAGAGAGGAAGTCAGTCGGACTATTGCCTTTGTAACCTTCGTGTGCGGGAACACTTCGGCCTTCCGAGCATTGTGTGGAGTATCGATTACTTGGTGTGCTTGGGACACACATGGAGACAACCCTTTCCTTTATCGAGAAACTCCGTAGTGGATGGTGCTAAGGTGACTGAAAATGTCAAGTGTTAGTGGTAAGCCCTAATGGCTTGGCTCACTTGCATGGTTGGTAACATGGTATGATTGAGCCTTTGTAATAATGGCCACGTAAAGACATTTCTCTTTTTATTGAGATTGATGACCACGTGAATACATTACGAAATAAACAAAATGCATTGTCCTATATGTCTTTCTTGTGATAAACAAAATACAGTGTCGCGAATATTGGATTAAAAAAATTACAGTTGCTAATTACTTACTCTAATTTGATATATATATATATATATATATATATATATATATATATATATTGGACAAGGCGTTTATTAGATTTTGATAATAACAAACACTTATTCGTCCATAAAAATAACAAACACTGCTGGGTTATTTATAAGCTAAAAAGGGTTTGCTATGCAGATGGTCTTTGGTCTTTGCAAGAAATAGGAGGCACCTGTAAAAATTTCTATGGGCTATAATCGTGAAAATATGGGTAAAAATTTGAATATGCAAGGTTGAAATTTCTTTCCTTTCTTCTTGGCTAGATCCCTTTGTATGCAAGGTTGAAATTTTTGTTTTCGATGATGTAGATCCCAATTGAGAGCTTCTATAATGTGAATAATATAAATACACAAAATAACTTTCTGATTGCGTTAGTTCCTATATAATTACATATACAGAAGAAAAACTATAAATTAATGTTGGTGGATTGTCTGACTCGTTGACATGAACAAAAAAATGCTCACGTGTCTCGCTGATGTCACTAGTAGAAAAAAGACTTTTACTGGCGGTTCGGAGCGTATTTGTACAGACGTTTTTCCGAACCGCCTGCACTGGGGGCCAGTTGAAATGGACCATTTCTACATGCGGTTCTCTCCTGAATTACCACTAACACCACAGTCATGGGACTGGACGCACGATTTTGTTATGATTTTCTTTATGGCAGGAACAGTAAGAAAGCTATAGTACAACAGTTAACAAGTCCCGCAGGATCTCTGCTACAGAGTCACTCGGAGACTTCGCCGACTGTAAACGACGATTCAGCCACCTCTTCGCAGACCCGACCAGGCTCGGGGACTCCGTCCAAGACTACACCGAGCAAGGCTCGGAGACTGCCTCCATAGAACAGAAGCGACGGCACCAGACAGAAGAACACTCGGGGACTGCAACTCGGGGACTGCGAATAAAGCAATGTGATCCCGACGCAAGAACATTCCACCTTCTCGCATCATGCTCGGGGACTACGAGTATTCGCAGTCGTTTTTGCCAAACTCATAATTCAGCATTTTTCTATAATCCTGATACAAGAACCTTACAGTTCCTTACATCAGGCTCGGAGACTGCGGGCATTCGCAGTCGTTTTTTTGCAAAACTAATGCTTTACTCATTAGCTACGCTTATCCATGAATCCTTTATCTTTACTATAAAGCTTGGCACAACGTGCATACTTCACCTACTACCAAGCTCAGGGACTAAGTGGGTACACTTCACTGTGCGGTGAATGTACTTGTTTTCTTCTCGACAAAACTCTGTTGTTTTCTATTGTCTTTTTTGCAGAGCCTAAGTGGGTACACTTCACCAGGGAACAAGCCGTTCAAAAAGTTTTTTCCTTCTTCAGCACGTCACATCCTCCTGACGAGTAGCCGCAGAATCCATCGAAGGCGACCTGCTCGCACATCAAGCTACGACGCTCTTGACCAGCTCGACCTGGTCGGGAGGCTTCTCCAAGCTGTGCCCCGACCAGCTAGCCTGGTCGGGAACCTGCAACGACGACTTCATGCGATGGCGACCAGATGTACACCTCCAAGGACGATGTACACCTCCAACGTGCCCAGTGTCTTGTTGGGGATATTACCTCGGCATATCCCCAGGGACCCTATGGGCCTGCCAGCCAGGAGACGGCCCAGCCCACGAGGCCTTGCGGCACGCGACCAGCCCGTCGTGCTCGCCAAGGACTCCGAAGAAGCCTTGCTCGTCAAGAAGGATCCTAGTAGATAGACTCGGATCCCTTACCTAAAGGGACCGATCGTAGTCTATTAGGATATGGAAACTGTAACCCTGCTCCCCGGCTATATAAGGCGAGCAGGGACCCCCTCCAAAACATACGCATACAATCCCCTATATCACATCTACGGGTCTTGTAACCTAATACTCATATCAATCTAGCCACCAAAACACAGGACGTAGGGTATTACGGTGATTTGCCGGCCCGAGCCTGTCTAAATCGCCGTGTCTACGCTCTTTGTGTTACGCTTGATCGTCATCGCCACACCTCCACCTACAATATACTACTGTGGGGTACCCCTAGGTAGTCTGCGACGCATACTTCGTCGACAAATATATCCATGTTTATTTTGCAGGTGTGTGGCAAAATTATGCCTTAAACAGCGAAAGAGCAATTTTGACTTCTTGGACCCCATCTTTGTAAACGAGACAACATGCAAAGCTGGTCTCACAGATCCCTATGTATCAAAAAGTTTGAAGATTGAGTTTGAAAGAATGTTCGTAGTCTAGAAATCAAACGCACTGCTAACCTACAACTGCGAGTATGTGTTCTCAACCCTTACTTAAGTGTTTTTTTCTTGATATGTCATTCAATAACATGTACTTTGTGATTGCAGCAATCATTACGTCCTCGTAGATATAAGTCTTAAAGATTCAACCATCGAGGTGTGGGACTCAAGGAAGAAGCCACTTAAGCTTATAGACCCCCTTGTCACAGTGATAAATAAGTAAGTGAACCCAATATCATAACACTTTTCAATCACATATGATATTGTAATTAATGTCCTCAGCCTTCACACTTCATTTACATTGTCACATAGAATGAAAGCGTTACCTGATTGGAGAAATGTGGAGCCCAGTAAGCAAAATAAATGGATAGCCCCATTCACAGTGAAGTACATGGAGGGGGTGAGGACCATATATCAACCAATGGGGAATAACGAATGCGGGTTCTATGTGATGTAGGCAATGCTTTGCTACTTTGGCGCAAAACTAGGAATAGGAGATGGCATGGTACGTATGCGTCTCATTTTAATTCTATTATTTTGTCTTACGTATGTGCATCTCAATATCGTTTTGTATCAATTTACAGTGCAAAGAACATAACCACAAAAGGTTGCTACATTTTGAGATAAAAGGATTTTAAGAAGAAATAACGGCTCTTATCCTGGACGAGATAGTGTACAAGGAATTAAGGATCTTTAGCCATTGTGAAGAGTTAGAACTTCAAGAAGAACTACGGAAAAGACCGCCTCGAAAGGCTATTGTAATGCGACAATTAATTCTATACTTTAAGTTTTGTTTGGATGTTTTGTAATAATTATTATAAATGTGTGATGGGTTTATTGTCGCTAATCCACAACCACCTTCAATTCACATCGATATCAAATGGTTCGATAGAAAACACCTCCACGACCTCCCACCCCACCACCTCTACCATAAACCCTAAACCCCATGAAAATAAAACAATTAATAAAATGCAAATTTAAAAAATAATATCACTGCCGGTTCAATTAAATCGACAGTGATATGCCTACCTTCACTGTCCGTTGGTGTCACAAACCGGAAGTTATGGCTCAAGCACCACTGCCGGTTTGTAACACGAACCGACAGTGATGCTGGAGCCATCACTGCCGGTTTGGCATAACCGACAGTGATGTCATGGGCTCATCACTGCGGAATTGGTTGTGCCGGTTAAAAAACCGCCACTGATGGGGGGTTTTGAACCGGCACTGATTTGGTTTTCTAGAGTAGTGAAGAAACATTTTCTCAGTTGTCTATGTTTAAATGGGTACATATCCTAATACTTGTGCTACCTCCTACTGTTTATATATAAATCTAGGGAGTAATAGCTTCAATCTTTGATGTGGGTTACTTTTCAGTCTAGAGAGTAATAACACAACTCAACCCATTTCATAAGCTATATATGCAACACCATCGATATTTTTATTTTAGATGACTATTGTTCAAGATTTCTATTCAGAATAGCTTGTGGAATGATCAAGAGGATAACACAATGGACTGAAGTTATAATATGAATAGCCTGTGCTATAATAGTCAAGTATTAAACTATAGACTAAAACTCATCCCGTAAAGTTTTAGTTCCCTAGTCGTCGAGGTTTACTGTTACCTTCCAGTCTAACTATACAGAGAAGTTCTAGCCATCGGAAGCAGATATATGTTTCTTATAGGATCCAATGTTTTGAGTGAAGCAAGCCCACATTAGGTGAAGCTGGTTCACTGAAGTGTTATGATTTAACGATTGAATGGTAGCACAGGGCTGTCTATGTAGCATTTATTAGTAATCAAAATTTTGTGCATTGTTGTTCTTTTCTTCTTATAAAAAATGTTCAATTATTGTATTTCTCGAAAGCAAAAGAAATCTCTTTACTTCAATGATTGTCTCTATTTTATCTCGCGTACCACATTTGGTGTTAGGTGACTTGCATTCACGTTGATTTTTGATTCACTCAAATCAGGTGATCAGGCCGGTAATTGAGCTGTGCACTCAGATCATTCAAAGTTTCAAATTAGTTCAGTTTTGGGAGGGAAGGTTTTTGTTTCAATTTGGTGTACCTCTATTAATTTTTTCTCTTATTTTTAGGCTTTCATGCTAGGAATGAATGAATGCTCCTGCATACCAGGCTTTCATTTTTGCGTCATGCAATGGTAAAAAAAACTATATATAGCCCTCCCTCCGTTCCAAATTGCAAGTCATTCCAAGAATCTTGGAGAGTCAAAGTTTCTCAAGTTTGACCAAACTTATATAACAATAAAATAATATTTATGATGTCAAATAAGTATCATTAGATTCGTTATCAATTATATTTTCATAGTATACCTATTTGATGTTATAAATTTTTATAGTTTTGTCTATAATTCTTGGTCAAACTTAAGATGCTTTGACTCTCCAAGATTCTTGGAATGACTTACAATTTGGGATGGAGGGAGTAGATTGTAACAAACGAAATCTATAATTTTAATATAAAATATATGTAATAATGGTAGTATGAGAGAAAACTAAAATTCAGATACCTGAATTTTAGCAAATCCCTCTCTATTTGTTCCAGCTGTACCATGATGCTTAATCCTTCAAAGAAGAAATCTCTTAGTTTTGTACTGGTACAAAATAAATGATTATTTTTTCCCAACGCTGAAATAGTTAATTAATTTGCTTCTCTTGGTTCAGTTTAATTTGTCAAGCAGAAACGGAACTTGGCGTACATATGTACATCGGAGTATAGCAGAAATACCATGAATATATGCCCAATCGTTAATTAGATTTTCAATAATGAACTGTTATTTTCTATATTAGATAGTGACAACAATGCAATCAAACATGATAGTGCTGGCGTCTCGCAGGCATCACATGCCATTTATTTATTCAATACATACATACATATATATAACCCTCTAGATAGGGCTACGTACTAGCTAGTAGTTGGTATCCCAGAACTGAGACTGGAGCCAGTCTATGAGTTTCTTTTCCACCTGGAACGCCTTGGACAAAACATCATCCGAGATGGGCGGCTTCGATCCAAACACCGCGCTGGAGATGGTGATAACACCAGGGTTTTGGCTGCTGAGCGATGACAAGGCAGCCGCTGGCTTCTCATGGTCCAAGTTCATCTGGAAGTGGATCATGGCCTTGGGGAAGACGAAGACGTCACCCTTCTTGACCACTTTGGAGAAGAGCTTGTTGGGGTTTGAGGTGACGAAGCCAAGGTAGAGGGTTCCCTCGAGCACGGTGAGGAGCTCGGTGGCGCGGGGGTGGATGTGGGGCGGGTTCACGCCCAGGGGCGCGTAGTCGATGCGCGCCAGCGAGATGCCCAGGGTGTTGAGGCCCGGGAAGCTCTGCACGTTGACGATGGTGACGTTGGATCCCACCTTGTTGTTGGTGTCCCTGCGCTTGTCGATGATCATGGCTGCGTTGAAGAAGTCGTCCGAGGTCACCACCATTGGGTCCTTGCAAGGAAACCCATTCACGCGCACTGCATGCATGCCACACAATTAAAGCTGCTCAGAAACTATGAATTAAGCTTAACAGTATATATATTCTGCTTCAGAAATATATGTGCATATGTATCCTATATATATATATAGCTTTTATACTAAGAATTTTAGCATCGTCTCACTGAAATTTAAGCAGCATGAATATATACGTCAGTATATACCAGGCGAGCTCTTATCTGCAACGCAGAAGTCTTGGAGAGGGCTAGGATCGTAGGCGAGGGCCTGCTGCCATGAGGCCAGCGCAAGGAGGGCCGCCGCTGCAAGGAGGATCAAGGAGGAGGAGGCCATCCTGTGTGCCGTTTGCATGCAGTGGATGAGTGAGTGAGGTGTGCATTGGCTAGCTGGGTAGATGTGCTGCTTTTATAGCTAGCTGCAGCTAGCAGAGAGAAGGACCGATCGAGAGGTGGCGTACGTAATGGCGCAATATATATACTTACTTTATAATTTGGATATATACAGTACTACATGTGAGCTTGCATGCGATAGACAGAACGATCGAGTCAGAGGTAGTACTACGTGAGAGACTAGCAATAGTACGTAGACTGAAATGGTATCTATCTGACTGCTCGAAATTGAATGCTTACACTATATGTTTATCAATCTATCTACCAGTCAACTAATCTATAATGTATGTGGCATGTACCTTGGCCTTGTGACGTTTGTGTGTGGGGATTGCCATCATGTGATGTGCCACCTAATTAGCATAGGTGGATCGATTAGCCATGGTGGTACGCATACTGCTATATACAAAAATGTGGATCATTCGATGAGATTTGTTTGAGAGGTTAATAATCGCTCTTCCTCTCCATGGTACTCTCCCTCTTAGACCTTGTGATGTGAAAGCACATTCAAATAGAAAAAATAAATTAGTGCCACTTTTTTTTTTTTTGTAAAAACAAGAGCTATAATGCACTACTGGAAACTCGATTATGCGAAAAATGAGTATAAACGGACAGACTAGAATCGAGTCGCTCCTTACAAATAAAAAATCTTTCCAAGAAACGAAAGGAAAGGAAATTCATTTTGCGAATAAACTATAGCGGACGCGGCGGCGAGAGGAAGGGCAAAAAAAAAAAATGTTCGTTAATCTTGCACCCACGACTGGTTTGCGGATTAGCTGTGCAGTGTACACATGTGCACCTACACAAACTAGCGCTGTTGTCACTTTCCAAGGCTGACGCAAGGCACTGACTTATCACCAGTTTTTCCTGGGTGTGGTTTCCTTGCACGAAATCAGTGAATGCGAAAAATCCACATGTACAACTATTCTCGATCGGCAAGGTAATCAAAGACGAATGAAATTACCTTTTCGGTTGAATTGTCCTTAAGGAAAACAGACACATACATGCATGTAAATTTTCAAGTGGTTTAACTCCATCTTGTCTGCAACGTAAGATATGAAGCTGAAGATTACTGAATGGAACACGAAAATATAGTTCAATCATCAGACGACATTTTGCTCAATTATTTTTGTCTTCACATGTTTAGTTAATAGTGCACCAAAACTTCTGACACACCCTTTAGGACATTCTTTAACTTCCTGTGTGTGTCACCACGCAAAATCAAACACAAAATTTTGCATTCGAAATTTATCAATTAGCACCAAAAGAAAGGTGTGAAGGTCATGCGTGGCATAACTTATAATTCACAAGTTGTGCGTGTGTAGGGGCACATCATTTTGTTAAATGTAAACCAAGTGGTGGATAAAAACATGGATTGCTTACTTAAATGGACCTACCCCATGCTAATGTAATAAGAATTTTCATTTGGTGCTTTCATTTGTTATCCATCATGAATCATATAGACATTATCTTATGTAAGATCGCATTGCATGTTTAAACTTGTATATATTGTCTACATTTTGTGCCCCAATTACATGACTTTCTCCCTAATTGTTGTGAAAAGCAATGTGAATACCAAAATAGTCCCTATGGATGGTGCTCTTACAAGGAAAATTGGTAAGAAATTCACCTGAATAACTTTGTTACAAATACCCCTCTTTTTTAGCCCTTTGGAGATTAGATGACAAAGAGACATAGAAAGCAGAAAACTAACTCACATTTCCATGGAGAGATAGCTCAAAGAAGCTAGGTGACAAAGAGTTAGAGCCTTGACAAGAGGAAGTTCAGGCAGAGGAGGAGGTCAAGGACCAAGGGTGAGTGCATATGCCTATAGTTCAATAGGGGATTGAATTGGAAATTTTATCGTATATACCGTGGAATTTTTTTTCAATAAAGGATATTCAATATCCGGCCTCTACATCCGCCAACAAATACAAAAAGAGATAGAAAAACAAAAGAGAGAAAAGCCATAGTCTTATACAAGACCAGGACAATTACAACAAAACGATAAATGCTTCTACCCTCTATTTGATCGACGAGAGGGCGTCCTTGGCTTGCTCTTGACGCCGCAACTGAGTCCCAAATGCCGCAGTGCAGGCATGGCTAGGAGCGGGTGTGCTTGTGTTGACGCCTTCAAGAAGGTAAATGACGTTCGCAGACGCCATCATCAACGAAAGGAAGAGGGAACTTCAGCGACGCCTCCAAGGGGGAAAATGACGTTGATTGTGTCAACGCCGCCGGCCCAGCACCGCCATACGAAGATGCCGGAGAAGATCGGCAGGTCTTCACCAGCTATAGTGAGGCAACAGAAAAACAGGGGACGCCGATGTCCTTTGATGTTGACGTCGGAGCCGATTTACGGGCCACCTGGGAGCGACGTGGTCTGTGGGAGGGCGGGTTGGACGGCTTGTCGCGATGGCCAGTGCCAACACTGCCATCCCCATCTGGTGGCCGGGGGTCCAAATCGACCCCCAAGCTGCCGCATGGGGAAAGTCCCTGACCCGAGGCAAACGCCCGTCCGAGTCCGCATCGTCGGAGCACCACCCGCACCGAGAAGGGGCAGCACGGGGCAACAGCCGGCGGATCCAGGCCTGAGATACCCAGATCGGTCCGCCGCCGCCAGACCCCTTCACCGGTGTAGGTACGGCGGCCGTCCATCCATCAATCGGTGGAGAGAACGGTGCCGTCGTCCGCGTCGCGTAGCCCACCGGGGCCCGTGCCAGATCTGCTGCCACCCGAGCAGGTCGCCACCTCGCAGCACTGATGGGCGAATCGCAGATCCGGTGGAGGATGACCGGATCGGTCACGGCTCCTCCCGGTGGCAGCCGTCCCCGCCGCCGCCCTAGACCTTCCGCCGGTCGATTCAGACGTGGAAGGGCCAGGTCCTGGCGCGGAGGGAACAAATCTAGTTGAGGAGGGCCGGATCGGCCGCGCCTCTGCCTAGGGACCACCAGTACCGGAGAAGAAGGGTATGGAGGAGGCACGGAGGTGCACAGGAGGCCTAGGGAGGCGCGGACGGGGAAGCTTTTGGGGGCCGCCGCTGGCCGCCGCAACCGCGCGTAGGGAGGCGGCGACGGCGGCTGAAGAGGACGCGCGGAGGGCGGCTCCGGGTAGGCGGCGGCGGGTGCCCCCAAGTCACCCGTCGGGGGCGACACGAGGGCCTGGTCGAGGCTGCTGTTTTATTCACATATATACCATGGACATGGGAGGATCATGCATGTACATTCAAGTAATATCTATGATGGTATGATTTGCATTTAAGAAGTTAGGTCCAATGCCAAGGATGATAGTCTTTAGTTGATGTAAATATCTTGAAGTCATTTATATGTGGTACCAAGACCATGAGCCAAAATAAGGGAGGTTGGATGGTTGGTAAGGCATCCAATTAATATTATAGTTAGTTGAATAAATTTACTCATCAATTATTTCAATTTTGTGCATTTTTATGCTTACATGTGCAAGACATGGGTGCTTGTCAAGAACATGGGTGCAGTTACCATACTATTGTGGTTTTGTTGAATATAATGATAATCAAATAAAAAATACTAACATGTGCGCGTGTTAGCTAGGTCTATTTAGATCCTATGGATACAAGGAAACAAATGGTGAAAATTCTAGAGAAGAAACATGAATGTATAGGAGATGACCCATGGGTATCACCACAATATGCGCATGTCTAGCCCCTGGGGCATAGGGTGGGCTACACTAACTAGATAGAGAGCCCATGGGTCATCTCCTATACATTCATGTTTCTTCTATGCATTCGGTTCAAAGACCTATTCTCTACTAGTGCTGGCATCTCCAGTATCATAAAGATATTATATTGTGCAACATTTTGTGAAATGTATCAGTAAAATAAATTAGGGGCAGCATGTCCTTGTATCCCCCCTTTATATATGAAGCAAGTAGGGAGCCCCCCTAATCATGTCCCATCATCTACCTCACACATAGAGTAAAAGCAATACAATACCAAACATAGAACAATGGTTACGTGCTCGGAGCCTCAGAGTGGCCCAAACTAGTATAAACGTCAAGGGAGCCCCCCTTATCAGTGTCCCATCATCTACCTAACATACAATGTTACAATGTACAAGAAATACAACAACAAACATAGAACACAGGGTATTACTTGCTCATAGTGACCTAAATTGGTTTAAACTTCATATGTCATGTGCTACCAACTAGCTTTGTCTCGAACAAAATGGGCCATCATAAATCTTCCACTGACAAAACATCGATAGCAAAGAAATAAGATATTAAAGTAAGCATTGAACATCAACCCACTAGTACACAACTGTACTGTAGCGGCGGTTCGGAACGCATTTCTACTAGCGTTTTTCCGAACCACCTGTGTGAAAGACCAGTAGAAATGGACGATTTCTACAAGCGGTTGCTTGTGAACCGCCTGTAGAAATATTTGTCCAGAAATCGGTTTTTAAAAAGGAAAAAAAAAGAATTAAATTCTGGGAGGGGCTGAGAAGCGAGCCGCCCCGGCCGTCGAAGTCGCAAGTCGCGCATTTTTTCGCGTCAAATTCGTGAACGCGCTCTGTCAGGGATTCAAACCTCAGAGCTCAGCCTCGTGTGGTACATCCTCTAACACTCCACCCATCCGTCACTTGTGTCTAGATTCAGTAGTACTTCCTCATATTCTATAATAAACCGAGTGTAAATTGATTGTTTGAGCCACTAAACGAATTCAAATGAAAAAGTTGTGAACTACAAAGTTTCATAACTTTTCGAGACCTACAACTTTCATGTAGCAAGTTTGTTCATCCGAGGTTGTTTACAAAAATTTAAATTTCAAATTTGACACATTTGAACGTATTTTTCAATGACAAGACGATTTCAAATGAAAAAGTTGTGAGCTACAAAGTTTCATAACTTTTCGAGATCTACAACTTTCATGTAGAAAGTTTTTCCATCCGAGGTCGTTTACAAAAATAAAAAAAATGAGTGAAAAAAATCCGAGGTCGATTTTTAGTGGCGGTTTTCTTAAGGAACCGCCACTAAAAACAGGGTATTTTTACAGGCGGTTTTCCTAACAATACCGCCTGTAAAAATCAATTTTCAGTGGCGGTTCATAACCGCTTTTTTCTACTGACGGTTGATAATCCAAACCGCCTGTGCTATTTTTTTGTGGCGTAGCCAAAAATCGTTTTTGTACTAGTGACCGGTTCAAAAATAAATTTACTTTTCTACAAGTTAGTTATTAATTCATAAAGCCATAACTCTTATTTCCATCAAACCCATCTTCCAATTAACTTGTAGTATTTCACGTATAGTTTATAATTTATATAAACCATTATGTTGTATAGGTTATGAAATTGTTTGGTTCTTTTTACGAGTCTTTTTTACTTATAAAAAATGTGTTTTAATTTTGTTCTTTGTTCTACCTATGTGAAAATTATATGACTGGCTATGTACATTTGGTATAAGTTGTTTAGGTATTTAGGGCGTGTTTGGTTCTCCGCCACAACCTTCGCGTATTTGGTTCTCCGCCACAACCTTCTAGTATGTGGCATGCCACTAGCACAACACTGTTGCTTGGTTCAGTTTTTGGATATAGCAGCTACAATCTTCTCAGTTACCGATTTTAACCACCACAGGTCAGACGCTACCACACTCGCCACCAAATTTGTGGCCGTGAACCAAATATGCTCTCAGATAGTGGCCCTAGACGTAGAAATTGACCAGCTCCGCCACTGGTGAAGACCAGAGAGATGTCCACTGTGCATTTGCACCACTAGGTGTCGCGATGATGCATCAGATAACACCATCGAATGAATGACATTAGTAGTAGACGCAACACCTAATGCTTACCTCATAGTTTGATGATGGAAAAATGAGTTCCACAAAACCAGTATGTAGACTTTTCGTCAGCCTTTGCACCCAATGTATGTTAATTATTTATATGGCAGTGACACGGTCTCCAAAACACAACTTTAACCTCTTTGTTTTAAAAAAAATATTTATGAAATGATGATATATGTATACTTTTATTAAAGTATTTTTGAAGACAAATCTATTCATATAATTTTCATGCATTCAAAATCTCAACAACTTAAAAGTTATTGATGATTTATATTCTCAATCAATGTTTGACCCAAATCTTGTCCAAAACGACATCTAAATATGATATGGAGGGAGTACGAATTAAAGACTGTGTTGGAGTACCTATAAATTATGCAAAAGCTAGTGTAGGTGTTGTAACACTTCATCCAGTATATGGAAACTTAGTGGCCATATCCAACACTAGGATTTGTACTTAGTGCCATCATTAGTGTGAGTTATTAGGACTCAATTTGAGAGAGGAAGTCAGTCGGACTATTGCCTTTGTAACCTTCGTGTGCGGGAACACTTCGGCCTTCCGAGCATTGTGTGGAGTATCGATTACTTGGTGTGCTTGGGACACACATGGAGACAACCCTTTCCTTTATCGAGAAACTCCGTAGTGGATGGTGCTAAGGTGACTGAAAATGTCAAGTGTTAGTGGTAAGCCCTAATGGCTTGGCTCACTTGCATGGTTGGTAACATGGTATGATTGAGCCTTTGTAATAATGGCCACGTAAAGACATTTCTCTTTTTATTGAGATTGATGACCACGTGAATACATTACGAAATAAACAAAATGCATTGTCCTATATGTCTTTCTTGTGATAAACAAAATACAGTGTCGCGAATATTGGATTAAAAAAATTACAGTTGCTAATTACTTACTCTAATTTGATATATATATATATATATATATATATATATATATATATATATATATATATATATTGGACAAGGCGTTTATTAGATTTTGATAATAACAAACACTTATTCGTCCATAAAAATAACAAACACTGCTGGGTTATTTATAAGCTAAAAAGGGTTTGCTATGCAGATGGTCTTTGGTCTTTGCAAGAAATAGGAGGCACCTGTAAAAATTTCTATGGGCTATAATCGTGAAAATATGGGTAAAAATTTGAATATGCAAGGTTGAAATTTCTTTCCTTTCTTCTTGGCTAGATCCCTTTGTATGCAAGGTTGAAATTTTTGTTTTCGATGATGTAGATCCCAATTGAGAGCTTCTATAATGTGAATAATATAAATACACAAAATAACTTTCTGATTGCGTTAGTTCCTATATAATTACATATACAGAAGAAAAACTATAAATTAATGTTGGTGGATTGTCTGACTCGTTGACATGAACAAAAAAATGCTCACGTGTCTCGCTGATGTCACTAGTAGAAAAAAGACTTTTACTGGCGGTTCGGAGCGTATTTGTACAGACGTTTTTCCGAACCGCCTGCACTGGGGCCAGTTGAAATGGACCATTTCTACATGCGGTTCTCTTCCTGAATTACCACTAACACCACAGTCATGGGACTGGACGCACGATTTTGTTATGATTTTCTTTATGGCAGGAACAGTAAGAAAGCTATAGTACAACAGTTAACAAGTCCCGCAGGATCTCTGCTACAGAGTCACTCGGAGACTTCGCCGACTGTAAACGACGATTCAGCCACCTCTTCGCAGACCCGACCAGGCTCGGGGACTCCGTCCAAGACTACACCGAGCAAGGCTCGGAGACTGCCTCCATAGAACAGAAGCGACGGCACCAGACAGAAGAACACTCGGGGACTGCAACTCGGGGACTGCGAATAAAGCAATGTGATCCCGACGCAAGAACATTCCACCTTCTCGCATCATGCTCGGGGACTACGAGTATTCGCAGTCGTTTTTGCCAAACTCATAATTCAGCATTTTTCTATAATCCTGATACAAGAACCTTACAGTTCCTTACATCAGGCTCGGAGACTGCGGGCATTCGCAGTCGTTTTTTTTGCAAAACTAATGCTTTACTCATTAGCTACGCTTATCCATGAATCCTTTATCTTTACTATAAAGCTTGGCACAACGTGCATACTTCACCTACTACCAAGCTCAGGGACTAAGTGGGTACACTTCACTGTGCGGTGAATGTACTTGTTTTCTTCTCGACAAAACTCTGTTGTTTTCTATTGTCTTTTTTGCAGAGCCTAAGTGGGTACACTTCACCAGGGAACAAGCCGTTCAAAAAGTTTTTTCCTTCTTCAGCACGTCACATCCTCCTGACGAGTAGCCGCAGAATCCATCGAAGGCGACCTGCTCGCACATCAAGCTACGACGCTCTTGACCAGCTCGACCTGGTCGGGAGGCTTCTCCAAGCTGTGCCCCGACCAGCTAGCCTGGTCGGGAACCTGCAACGACGACTTCATGCGATGGCGACCAGATGTACACCTCCAAGGACGATGTACACCTCCAACGTGCCCAGTGTCTTGTTGGGGATATTACCTCGGCATATCCCCAGGGACCCTATGGGCCTGCCAGCCAGGAGACGGCCCAGCCCACGAGGCCTTGCGGCACGCGACCAGCCCGTCGTGCTCGCCAAGGACTCCGAAGAAGCCTTGCTCGTCAAGAAGGATCCTAGTAGATAGACTCGGATCCCTTACCTAAAGGGACCGATCGTAGTCTATTAGGATATGGAAACTGTAACCCTGCTCCCCGGCTATATAAGGCGAGCAGGGACCCCCTCCAAAACATACGCATACAATCCCCTATATCACATCTACGGGTCTTGTAACCTAATACTCATATCAATCTAGCCACCAAAACACAGGACGTAGGGTATTACGGTGATTTGCCGGCCCGAGCCTGTCTAAATCGCCGTGTCTACGCTCTTTGTGTTACGCTTGATCGTCATCGCCACACCTCCACCTACAATATACTACTGTGGGGTACCCCTAGGTAGTCTGCGACGCATACTTCGTCGACAAATATATCCATGTTTATTTTGCAGGTGTGTGGCAAAATTATGCCTTAAACAGCGAAAGAGCAATTTTGACTTCTTGGACCCCATCTTTGTAAACGAGACAACATGCAAAGCTGGTCTCACAGATCCCTATGTATCAAAAAGTTTGAAGATTGAGTTTGAAAGAATGTTCGTAGTCTAGAAATCAAACGCACTGCTAACCTACAACTGCGAGTATGTGTTCTCAACCCTTACTTAAGTGTTTTTTTCTTGATATGTCATTCAATAACATGTACTTTGTGATTGCAGCAATCATTACGTCCTCGTAGATATAAGTCTTAAAGATTCAACCATCGAGGTGTGGGACTCAAGGAAGAAGCCACTTAAGCTTATAGACCCCCTTGTCACAGTGATAAATAAGTAAGTGAACCCAATATCATAACACTTTTCAATCACATATGATATTGTAATTAATGTCCTCAGCCTTCACACTTCATTTACATTGTCACATAGAATGAAAGCGTTACCTGATTGGAGAAATGTGGAGCCCAGTAAGCAAAATAAATGGATAGCCCCATTCACAGTGAAGTACATGGAGGGGGTGAGGACCATATATCAACCAATGGGGAATAACGAATGCGGGTTCTATGTGATGTAGGCAATGCTTTGCTACTTTGGCGCAAAACTAGGAATAGGAGATGGCATGGTACGTATGCGTCTCATTTTAATTCTATTATTTTGTCTTACGTATGTGCATCTCAATATCGTTTTGTATCAATTTACAGTGCAAAGAACATAACCACAAAAGGTTGCTACATTTTGAGATAAAAGGATTTTAAGAAGAAATAACGGCTCTTATCCTGGACGAGATAGTGTACAAGGAATTAAGGATCTTTAGCCATTGTGAAGAGTTAGAACTTCAAGAAGAACTACGGAAAAGACCGCCTCGAAAGGCTATTGTAATGCGACAATTAATTCTATACTTTAAGTTTTGTTTGGATGTTTTGTAATAATTATTATAAATGTGTGATGGGTTTATTGTCGCTAATCCACAACCACCTTCAATTCACATCGATATCAAATGGTTCGATAGAAAACACCTCCACGACCTCCCACCCCACCACCTCTACCATAAACCCTAAACCCCATGAAAATAAAACAATTAATAAAATGCAAATTTAAAAAATAATATCACTGCCGGTTCAATTAAATCGACAGTGATATGCCTACCTTCACTGTCCGTTGGTGTCACAAACCGGAAGTTATGGCTCAAGCACCACTGCCGGTTTGTAACACGAACCGACAGTGATGCTGGAGCCATCACTGCCGGTTTGGCATAACCGACAGTGATGTCATGGGCTCATCACTGCGGAATTGGTTGTGCCGGTTAAAAAACCGCCACTGATGGGGGGTTTTGAACCGGCACTGATTTGGTTTTCTAGAGTAGTGAAGAAACATTTTCTCAGTTGTCTATGTTTAAATGGGTACATATCCTAATACTTGTGCTACCTCCTACTGTTTATATATAAATCTAGGGAGTAATAGCTTCAATCTTTGATGTGGGTTACTTTTCAGTCTAGAGAGTAATAACACAACTCAACCCATTTCATAAGCTATATATGCAACACCATCGATATTTTTATTTTAGATGACTATTGTTCAAGATTTCTATTCAGAATAGCTTGTGGAATGATCAAGAGGATAACACAATGGACTGAAGTTATAATATGAATAGCCTGTGCTATAATAGTCAAGTATTAAACTATAGACTAAAACTCATCCCGTAAAGTTTTAGTTCCCTAGTCGTCGAGGTTTACTGTTACCTTCCAGTCTAACTATACAGAGAAGTTCTAGCCATCGGAAGCAGATATATGTTTCTTATAGGATCCAATGTTTTGAGTGAAGCAAGCCCACATTAGGTGAAGCTGGTTCACTGAAGTGTTATGATTTAACGATTGAATGGTAGCACAGGGCTGTCTATGTAGCATTTATTAGTAATCAAAATTTTGTGCATTGTTGTTCTTTTCTTCTTATAAAAAATGTTCAATTATTGTATTTCTCGAAAGCAAAAGAAATCTCTTTACTTCAATGATTGTCTCTATTTTATCTCGCGTACCACATTTGGTGTTAGGTGACTTGCATTCACGTTGATTTTTGATTCACTCAAATCAGGTGATCAGGCCGGTAATTGAGCTGTGCACTCAGATCATTCAAAGTTTCAAATTAGTTCAGTTTTGGGAGGGAAGGTTTTTGTTTCAATTTGGTGTACCTCTATTAATTTTTTCTCTTATTTTTAGGCTTTCATGCTAGGAATGAATGAATGCTCCTGCATACCAGGCTTTCATTTTTGCGTCATGCAATGGTAAAAAAAACTATATATAGCCCTCCCTCCGTTCCAAATTGCAAGTCATTCCAAGAATCTTGGAGAGTCAAAGTTTCTCAAGTTTGACCAAACTTATATAACAATAAAATAATATTTATGATGTCAAATAAGTATCATTAGATTCGTTATCAATTATATTTTCATAGTATACCTATTTGATGTTATAAATTTTTATAGTTTTGTCTATAATTCTTGGTCAAACTTAAGATGCTTTGACTCTCCAAGATTCTTGGAATGACTTACAATTTGGGATGGAGGGAGTAGATTGTAACAAACGAAATCTATAATTTTAATATAAAATATATGTAATAATGGTAGTATGAGAGAAAACTAAAATTCAGATACCTGAATTTTAGCAAATCCCTCTCTATTTGTTCCAGCTGTACCATGATGCTTAATCCTTCAAAGAAGAAATCTCTTAGTTTTGTACTGGTACAAAATAAATGATTATTTTTTCCCAACGCTGAAATAGTTAATTAATTTGCTTCTCTTGGTTCAGTTTAATTTGTCAAGCAGAAACGGAACTTGGCGTACATATGTACATCGGAGTATAGCAGAAATACCATGAATATATGCCCAATCGTTAATTAGATTTTCAATAATGAACTGTTATTTTCTATATTAGATAGTGACAACAATGCAATCAAACATGATAGTGCTGGCGTCTCGCAGGCATCACATGCCATTTATTTATTCAATACATACATACATATATATAACCCTCTAGATAGGGCTACGTACTAGCTAGTAGTTGGTATCCCAGAACTGAGACTGGAGCCAGTCTATGAGTTTCTTTTCCACCTGGAACGCCTTGGACAAAACATCATCCGAGATGGGCGGCTTCGATCCAAACACCGCGCTGGAGATGGTGATAACACCAGGGTTTTGGCTGCTGAGCGATGACAAGGCAGCCGCTGGCTTCTCATGGTCCAAGTTCATCTGGAAGTGGATCATGGCCTTGGGGAAGACGAAGACGTCACCCTTCTTGACCACTTTGGAGAAGAGCTTGTTGGGGTTTGAGGTGACGAAGCCAAGGTAGAGGGTTCCCTCGAGCACGGTGAGGAGCTCGGTGGCGCGGGGGTGGATGTGGGGCGGGTTCACGCCCAGGGGCGCGTAGTCGATGCGCGCCAGCGAGATGCCCAGGGTGTTGAGGCCCGGGAAGCTCTGCACGTTGACGATGGTGACGTTGGATCCCACCTTGTTGTTGGTGTCCCTGCGCTTGTCGATGATCATGGCTGCGTTGAAGAAGTCGTCCGAGGTCACCACCATTGGGTCCTTGCAAGGAAACCCATTCACGCGCACTGCATGCATGCCACACAATTAAAGCTGCTCAGAAACTATGAATTAAGCTTAACAGTATATATATTCTGCTTCAGAAATATATGTGCATATGTATCCTATATATATATATAGCTTTTATACTAAGAATTTTAGCATCGTCTCACTGAAATTTAAGCAGCATGAATATATACGTCAGTATATACCAGGCGAGCTCTTATCTGCAACGCAGAAGTCTTGGAGAGGGCTAGGATCGTAGGCGAGGGCCTGCTGCCATGAGGCCAGCGCAAGGAGGGCCGCCGCTGCAAGGAGGATCAAGGAGGAGGAGGCCATCCTGTGTGCCGTTTGCATGCAGTGGATGAGTGAGTGAGGTGTGCATTGGCTAGCTGGGTAGATGTGCTGCTTTTATAGCTAGCTGCAGCTAGCAGAGAGAAGGACCGATCGAGAGGTGGCGTACGTAATGGCGCAATATATATACTTACTTTATAATTTGGATATATACAGTACTACATGTGAGCTTGCATGCGATAGACAGAACGATCGAGTCAGAGGTAGTACTACGTGAGAGACTAGCAATAGTACGTAGACTGAAATGGTATCTATCTGACTGCTCGAAATTGAATGCTTACACTATATGTTTATCAATCTATCTACCAGTCAACTAATCTATAATGTATGTGGCATGTACCTTGGCCTTGTGACGTTTGTGTGTGGGGATTGCCATCATGTGATGTGCCACCTAATTAGCATAGGTGGATCGATTAGCCATGGTGGTACGCATACTGCTATATACAAAAATGTGGATCATTCGATGAGATTTGTTTGAGAGGTTAATAATCGCTCTTCCTCTCCATGGTACTCTCCCTCTTAGACCTTGTGATGTGAAAGCACATTCAAATAGAAAAAATAAATTAGTGCCACTTTTTTTTTTTTGTAAAAACAAGAGCTATAATGCACTACTGGAAACTCGATTATGCGAAAAATGAGTATAAACGGACAGACTAGAATCGAGTCGCTCCTTACAAATAAAAAATCTTTCCAAGAAACGAAAGGAAAGGAAATTCATTTTGCGAATAAACTATAGCGGACGCGGCGGCGAGAGGAAGGGCAAAAAAAAAAAATGTTCGTTAATCTTGCACCCACGACTGGTTTGCGGATTAGCTGTGCAGTGTACACATGTGCACCTACACAAACTAGCGCTGTTGTCACTTTCCAAGGCTGACGCAAGGCACTGACTTATCACCAGTTTTTCCTGGGTGTGGTTTCCTTGCACGAAATCAGTGAATGCGAAAAATCCACATGTACAACTATTCTCGATCGGCAAGGTAATCAAAGACGAATGAAATTACCTTTTCGGTTGAATTGTCCTTAAGGAAAACAGACACATACATGCATGTAAATTTTCAAGTGGTTTAACTCCATCTTGTCTGCAACGTAAGATATGAAGCTGAAGATTACTGAATGGAACACGAAAATATAGTTCAATCATCAGACGACATTTTGCTCAATTATTTTTGTCTTCACATGTTTAGTTAATAGTGCACCAAAACTTCTGACACACCCTTTAGGACATTCTTTAACTTCCTGTGTGTGTCACCACGCAAAATCAAACACAAAATTTTGCATTCGAAATTTATCAATTAGCACCAAAAGAAAGGTGTGAAGGTCATGCGTGGCATAACTTATAATTCACAAGTTGTGCGTGTGTAGGGGCACATCATTTTGTTAAATGTAAACCAAGTGGTGGATAAAAACATGGATTGCTTACTTAAATGGACCTACCCCATGCTAATGTAATAAGAATTTTCATTTGGTGCTTTCATTTGTTATCCATCATGAATCATATAGACATTATCTTATGTAAGATCGCATTGCATGTTTAAACTTGTATATATTGTCTACATTTTGTGCCCCAATTACATGACTTTCTCCCTAATTGTTGTGAAAAGCAATGTGAATACCAAAATAGTCCCTATGGATGGTGCTCTTACAAGGAAAATTGGTAAGAAATTCACCTGAATAACTTTGTTACAAATACCCCTCTTTTTTAGCCCTTTGGAGATTAGATGACAAAGAGACATAGAAAGCAGAAAACTAACTCACATTTCCATGGAGAGATAGCTCAAAGAAGCTAGGTGACAAAGAGTTAGAGCCTTGACAAGAGGAAGTTCAGGCAGAGGAGGAGGTCAAGGACCAAGGGTGAGTGCATATGCCTATAGTTCAATAGGGGATTGAATTGGAAATTTTATCGTATATACCGTGGAATTTTTTTTCAATAAAGGATATTCAATATCCGGCCTCTACATCCGCCAACAAATACAAAAAGAGATAGAAAAACAAAAGAGAGAAAAGCCATAGTCTTATACAAGACCAGGACAATTACAACAAAACGATAAATGCTTCTACCCTCTATTTGATCGACGAGAGGGCGTCCTTGGCTTGCTCTTGACGCCGCAACTGAGTCCCAAATGCCGCAGTGCAGGCATGGCTAGGAGCGGGTGTGCTTGTGTTGACGCCTTCAAGAAGGTAAATGACGTTCGCAGACGCCATCATCAACGAAAGGAAGAGGGAACTTCAGCGACGCCTCCAAGGGGGAAAATGACGTTGATTGTGTCAACGCCGCCGGCCCAGCACCGCCATACGAAGATGCCGGAGAAGATCGGCAGGTCTTCACCAGCTATAGTGAGGCAACAGAAAAACAGGGGACGCCGATGTCCTTTGATGTTGACGTCGGAGCCGATTTACGGGCCACCTGGGAGCGACGTGGTCTGTGGGAGGGCGGGTTGGACGGCTTGTCGCGATGGCCAGTGCCAACACTGCCATCCCCATCTGGTGGCCGGGGGTCCAAATCGACCCCCAAGCTGCCGCATGGGGAAAGTCCCTGACCCGAGGCAAACGCCCGTCCGAGTCCGCATCGTCGGAGCACCACCCGCACCGAGAAGGGGCAGCACGGGGCAACAGCCGGCGGATCCAGGCCTGAGATACCCAGATCGGTCTGCCGCCGCCAGACCCCTTCACCGGTGTAGGTACGGCGGCCGTCCATCCATCAATCGGTGGAGAGAACGGTGCCGTCGTCCGCGTCGCGTAGCCCACCGGGGCCCGTGCCAGATCTGCTGCCACCCGAGCAGGTCGCCACCTCGCAGCACTGATGGGCGAATCGCAGATCCGGTGGAGGATGACCGGATCGGTCACGGCTCCTCCCGGTGGCAGCCGTCCCCGCCGCCGCCCTAGACCTTCCGCCGGTCGATTCAGACGTGGAAGGGCCAGGTCCTGGCGCGGAGGGAACAAATCTAGTTGAGGAGGGCCGGATCGGCCGCGCCTCTGCCTAGGGACCACCAGTACCGGAGAAGAAGGGTATGGAGGAGGCACGGAGGTGCACAGGAGGCCTAGGGAGGCGCGGACGGGGAAGCTTTTGGGGGCCGCCGCTGGCCGCCGCAACCGCGCGTAGGGAGGCGGCGACGGCGGCTGAAGAGGACGCGCGGAGGGCGGCTCCGGGTAGGCGGCGGCGGGTGCCCCCAAGTCACCCGTCGGGGGCGACACGAGGGCCTGGTCGAGGCTGCTGTTTTATTCACATATATACCATGGACATGGGAGGATCATGCATGTACATTCAAGTAATATCTATGATGGTATGATTTGCATTTAAGAAGTTAGGTCCAATGCCAAGGATGATAGTCTTTAGTTGATGTAAATATCTTGAAGTCATTTATATGTGGTACCAAGACCATGAGCCAAAATAAGGGAGGTTGGATGGTTGGTAAGGCATCCAATTAATATTATAGTTAGTTGAATAAATTTACTCATCAATTATTTCAATTTTGTGCATTTTTATGCTTACATGTGCAAGACATGGGTGCTTGTCAAGAACATGGGTGCAGTTACCATACTATTGTGGTTTTGTTGAATATAATGATAATCAAATAAAAAATACTAACATGTGCGCGTGTTAGCTAGGTCTATTTAGATCCTATGGATACAAGGAAACAAATGGTGAAAATTCTAGAGAAGAAACATGAATGTATAGGAGATGACCCATGGGTATCACCACAATATGCGCATGTCTAGCCCCTGGGGCATAGGGTGGGCTACACTAACTAGATAGAGAGCCCATGGGTCATCTCCTATACATTCATGTTTCTTCTATGCATTCGGTTCAAAGACCTATTCTCTACTAGTGCTGGCATCTCCAGTATCATAAAGATATTATATTGTGCAACATTTTGTGAAATGTATCAGTAAAATAAATTAGGGGCAGCATGTCCTTGTATCCCCCCTTTATATATGAAGCAAGTAGGGAGCCCCCCTAATCATGTCCCATCATCTACCTCACACATAGAGTAAAAGCAATACAATACCAAACATAGAACAATGGTTACGTGCTCGGAGCCTCAGAGTGGCCCAAACTAGTATAAACGTCAAGGGAGCCCCCCTTATCAGTGTCCCATCATCTACCTAACATACAATGTTACAATGTACAAGAAATACAACAACAAACATAGAACACAGGGTATTACTTGCTCATAGTGACCTAAATTGGTTTAAACTTCACATGTCATGTGCTACCAACTAGCTTTGTCTCGAACAAAATGGGCCATCATAAATCTTCCACTGACAAAACATCGATAGCAAAGAAATAAGATATTAAAGTAAGCATTGAACATCAACCCACTAGTACACAACTGTACTGTAGCGGCGGTTCGGAACGCATTTCTACTAGCGTTTTTCCGAACCACCTGTGTGAAAGACCAGTAGAAATGGACGATTTCTACAAGCGGTTGCTTGTGAACCGCCTGTAGAAATATTTGTCCAGAAATCGGTTTTTAAAAAGGAAAAAAAAAAGAATTAAATTCTGGGAGGGGCTGAGAAGCGAGCCGCCCCGGCCGTCGAAGTCGCAAGTCGCGCATTTTTTCGCGTCAAATTCGTGAACGCGCTCTGTCAGGGATTCAAACCTCAGAGCTCAGCCTCGTGTGGTACATCCTCTAACACTCCACCCATCCGTCACTTGTGTCTAGATTCAGTAGTACTTCCTCATATTCTATAATAAACCGAGTGTAAATTGATTGTTTGAGCCACTAAACGAATTCAAATGAAAAAGTTGTGAACTACAAAGTTTCATAACTTTTCGAGACCTACAACTTTCATGTAGCAAGTTTGTTCATCCGAGGTTGTTTACAAAAATTTAAATTTCAAATTTGACACATTTGAACGTATTTTTCAATGACAAGACGATTTCAAATGAAAAAGTTGTGAGCTACAAAGTTTCATAACTTTTCGAGATCTACAACTTTCATGTAGAAAGTTTTTCCATCCGAGGTCGTTTACAAAAATAAAAAAAATGAGTGAAAAAAATCCGAGGTCGATTTTTAGTGGCGGTTTTCTTAAGGAACCGCCACTAAAAACAGGGTATTTTTACAGGCGGTTTTCCTAACAATACCGCCTGTAAAAATCAATTTTCAGTGGCGGTTCATAACCGCTTTTTTCTACTGACGGTTGATAATCCAAACCGCCTGTGCTATTTTTTTGTGGCGTAGCCAAAAATCGTTTTTGTACTAGTGACCGGTTCAAAAATAAATTTACTTTTCTACAAGTTAGTTATTAATTCATAAAGCCATAACTCTTATTTCCATCAAACCCATCTTCCAATCAACTTGTAGTATTTCACGTATAGTTTATAATTTATATAAACCATTATGTTGTATAGGTTATGAAATTGTTTGGTTCTTTTTACGAGTCTTTTTTACTTATAAAAAATGTGTTTTAATTTTGTTCTTTGTTCTACCTATGTGAAAATTATATGACTGGCTATGTACATTTGGTATAAGTTGTTTAGGTATTTAGGGCGTGTTTGGTTCTCCGCCACAACCTTCGCGTATTTGGTTCCCCGCCACAACCTTCTAGTATGTGGCATGCCACTAGCACAACACTGTTGCTTGGTTCAGTTTTTGGATATAGCAGCTACAATCTTCTCAGTTACCGATTTTAACCACCACAGGTCAGACGCTACCACACTCGCCACCAAATTTGTGGCCGTGAACCAAATATGCTCTCAGATAGTGGCCCTAGACGTAGAAATTGACCAGCTCCGCCACTGGTGAAGGCCAGAGAGATGTCCACTGTGCATTTGCACCACTAGGTGTCGCGATGATGCATCAGATAACACCATCGAATGAATGACATTAGTAGTAGACGCAACACCTAATGCTTACCTCATAGTTTGATGATGGAAAAATGAGTTCCACAAAACCAGTATGTAGACTTTTCGTCAGCCTTTGCACCGAATGTATGTTAATTATTTATATGGCAGTGACACGGTCTCCAAAACATAACTTTAACCTCTTTGTTTTAAAAAAATTATTTATGAAATGATGATATATGTATACTTTTATTAAAGTATTTTTGAAGACAAATCTATTCATATAATTTTCATGCATTCAAAATCTCAACAACTTAAAAGTTATTGATGATTTATATTCTCAATCAATGTTTAACCCAAATCTTGTCCAAAACGACATCTAAATATGATATGGAGGGAGTACGAATTAAAGACTGTGTTGGAGTACCTATAAATTATGCAAAAGCTAGTGTAGGTGTTGTAACACTTCATCCAGTATATGGAAACTTAGTGGCCATATCCAACACTAGGATTTGTACTTAGTGCCATCATTAGTGTGAGTTATTAGGACTCAATTTGAGAGAGGAAGTCAGTCGGACTATTGCCTTTGTAACCTTCGTGTGCGGGAACACTTCGGCCCTCCGAGCATTGTGTGGAGTATCGATTACTTGGTGTGCTTGGGACACACCGTAGTGGATGGTGCTAAGGTGACTGAAAATGTCAAGTGTTAGTGGTAAGCCCTAATGGCTTGCCTCACTTGCATGGTTGGTAACATGGTATGATTGAGCCTTTGTAATAATGGCCACGTAAAGACATTTCTCTTTTTATTGAGGTTGATGACCACGTGAATACATTACGAAACAAACAAAATGCATTGTCCTATATGTCTTTCTTGTGATAAACAAAATACAGTGTCGCGAATATTGGATTAAAAAAATTACAGTTGCTAATTACTTACTCTAATTTGATATATATATATATATATATATATATATATATATATATATGTTGGACAAGACGTTTATTAGATTTTGATAATAACAAACACTTATTCGTCCAAAAAAATAACAAACACTGCTGGGTTATTTATAAGCTAAAAAGGGTTTGCTATGCAGATGGTCTTTGGTCTTTGCAAGAAATAGGAGGCACCTGTAAAAATTTCTATGGGCTATAATCGTGAAAATATGGGTAAAAATTTGAATATGCAAGGTTGAAATTTCTTTCCTTTCTTTTTGGCTAGATCCCTTTGTATGCAAGGTTGAAATTTTTGTTTTCGATGATGTAGATCCCAATTGAGAGCTTCTATAATGTGAATAATATAAATATACAAAATAACTTTCTGATTGCGTTAGTTCCTATATAATTACATATACAGAAGAAAAACTATAAATTAATGTTGGTGGATTGTCTGACTCGTTGACATGAACAAAAAAATGCTCATGTGTCTCGCTGATGTCACTAGTAGAAAAAAGACCTTTACTGGCGGTTCAGAACGTATTTGTACAGACGTTTTTTCGAACTGCCTGCACTGAGGCCCAGTAGAAATGGACCATTTATACAGGCGCTTGCTTGAGAACCGCCTGTACAAACTCATTTCCACAGGTGGTTCTCTTAGTGAATCGCCTGTGTAAATGGCTCATTTACACAAGCGGTTCACTAAGACAACCGCCTTTTTCAGATTTATATTTGTAATATATATATAATATTGTATTATTTAATATGTACATATATATTGTTATTGAAACAATTAAACCCTATTAGATGGTGTTCAAATATAGCAACATATAATTTAAATATGTCATACATACATTTATTACTTCAAAGTTTCATGCTCGCATAATTTACAAGTGAATGACACATTATATACATGAGTCTCACGCTCACACAAATAAAGTTACAGGTGTATATACATCAAGAGTTTGGATATGTCCTCTAAAAACCGGACCGAGTAAGTTGTAGGCTATAAACCTCTGTTAGCACTTCGTACTCTGGCTTAGCTAATTCACTGTCATAATCATGCTATTTCCCTACACTTGAGATGACCTGTTTGATGAGAAAAAGGCACACATCCTCAACTATGTTGTACAATGTCTTTTCATTGATGGTCGTCGCCTTAGCTTTTTTCTTGGAATGTTTCTTCTTGTTTTCTGTGTCTCCTCTCACGTGCTCGTACACAACAAATCCTACTGGTTGTTTGTGGCACTATAAAACAGAAAAGTGGTTATTTATAGATGTTCACACACGTAGTATATCCACATATAGTACATGTATGATCTGTATTCATAAGAGTAAGTTTTCATACATACCGGCCAGTCATATATAACTTCTAATGGATCCTTTTCTTTTTTCTTTGATTCAAGCTTTCCACCGTGGATTTTATAAAACCGTCATGCCCTACAAACTCGAATACAAACACTGTTAATTATTCTTAAAATCTCATAGTGCAAAAGTAAATGTGCATATCTCGACTTACATCTCTAGCATCTCAATGAAATGTGTATAGCTTGATGGCGGGTAAATGTGCATAGCATATCTTGACTTACCACCCTTCCTTTTCTAGAATAAAAGACGACACATATCTAGTGGTCCCTGCATGAATCAAATTCATGATACATTTGTGCATTAAAATTATGTAGTATGATCACCCAAAGTTATACGGTGCCACTACCCAAACTCATATACTTACCCAAAGTTGTACAGTGCCACTATCGATTTTTTTTTCTTGATACTTATTCATACATTTTGAAATATAGAAGGCGTACTTGGCTTCGAATTTAAACTGCAAAAGTCTCTTTTTGGCGACCTGTGCTTCACCTTCTAATCCTAATAAATCATCGTTGTTTTCTTCGATTCTGAAGGTGTGCCTTTCTTTACATATATCAATTGGGTTCAGGTAGGCAATCCTTTCCTCGGCACAATAATCGATATCTTGACCGTAAGTATGCTCCTGCTCATCAAATAGCATTTTACAAGGCACATGCATGTCAGATATTGAACATTTGCAACTACAATGCATGTTAGATATTGAACATTGATGCAACTATAATGCATGTGTAACTATGTAACACTTACAATACAAACGTCGTTATGATCTGTACGTCTAGTCTCTCGAGGTTCGTCATCAACCAAATGTCTTCAAAGCTAATCACGCACATACTATGATAAAATTGAAACGCCTTATGTGGTATAGACACGTTGACGGTGTGAATGCCAGCAGAAGATGCTCTCATGTACCAGTCATGCAACCTTTTTACATTGCTTGGGACCTTTTGGAGTTTCTCCCACCTCAGTAGAGGCTTTCCCACCACATAGTTTTTAGGCACGGACTTGTAGTCTTCTCAAGTTGGCACCTTGAATATACAAGGAATTATCTTAGGCACCGGATGCACTGAATTCTTGAGCTCAGACAACTCGAGGACTTCACTAGTGCGTTTTTTCCCAAGTCCTTTCAAAAATCTAGCCGTGCCAGGTGTTTTCTTCTTTGGCTCGAAGGTGGAAATCAACTTGGGCACCAGAAACTTCTTCTTTGGCGGTGCTAGTGGCTCTGGTGTTTGTTTAGGATCTTTGGGTTGTGGGAAATGTGTGGATTTTTTGTGGTGGAGATGGCGGAGGTGATGTTTGTGGCGAAGATGGTGCTAACTGTGGTGGAGGTGATGACTGTGGCGGAGGTGATGACTGTTGCGGAGGTGACGGAGGTGGCGAAGGTGATGACTGTGGCAGAGGTGATGACTGTGGCGGAGGTGACCGAGGTGGGCTCAAAAAAGAATGGATTGGTGATGGTGGTGGGTTTGGAAGAGGATCAGTAGGTCCCGATGACTCCTCAACTGCTATCTCTTGCGAGGACAGTGGCGGCTCCCTCAGCTGGACGTCTCGCCGAGACTAAAGAATGAAATTGTTCATAGCCTATCTGAGTTTCTCAATGTCCTCAGGACCGGGAATGTCTAAAATATCGTCCTCATATCCTTGGACCACGGTCGATACTTCTACTATGCAGTAGTCTTCAGGAATGTCAGCACCGTGGTACTTGCATCCTGGGATCCCTTTGCCCGTGGCTACTTCCCTTGTACGGTGATTGCTAATGTCATATCTTATGACTAGGGAGCAAGCCACTGAGTATCAATGTCGTCAACCGGATATTAAACCTTATTCCCTGTAGACGCGACACAACTTTTAATTAATTGTTTGTACGTGGTAGTGTGTTGCTGAGGTGGAAAGCTTGCATGCATGTTGCAATATATTTATGTATATGTTGCTTTTAATTGCATGCACGTGCATGGCAGTGTGTTGGTGAGGTGGAAAGCTTGCATGTTGAGATATATTTTTATTGGGGTCTAGGCTTATCCAAACATAAATCTTGGTGTAAAGGTAGATACAAGCACATACATTTTATATATGAAAACAAAACCACACGTACAAGTGGTATACAACTAGACTCGTACAGAGATTTATACTGCGCGCCGTCACACATGCGGCGGGTTTATTACAGACTTGCACAATAATTATAAGTAGTAGTGAAACAACTAAAGACGGCATGCACTTGAGATGCATGCATTACAAACATAGGAGGTTTATTCACGCAGGCTCAGTTGAGATTTTAGAGTTGTGCGCTCAAGTCCAAACAATCACGCAGGCGTAGGAATCTTATTTAGTATCAGACGGTTTGTCCGCGCCTGAGTTCTTGTTATCGCAATTGCAGTCGTTTTTGAGCACGCAGTTGACGAAGCAGGCTTTAACATCCTCATCAGGCCCATCGTCAAGGATGCACTTACCGGCACAAGCGCAGTTCTTGGAGCAGATGCAGCCATAGCTGGGAAGTTCTTGAGACCCCACCGTTGGGATGCACTTGGGTGGCGGGTCGTCGGTTGCATCAGCCATTCCACTGAGCATTAGGCGGACGGCGAGCGCACCATCAAGCAAACAATGGCCATTTTCTTCTGTGCAGCGGAAGCCATGACGCACGGCGTATGAATATGTGTTTATGTGATCGTGTGTCAGGGATGACTACTCGCTCGCTCGTTGCTGCTGGCTTGTGCCGCTCCATGAAGAAGGCGGTGGTATTTATAGGCCTAGCTATAGAGATACAAACTGTTACCCTGCGGCACCTGTATATTTCTATTTCCACAGAATTCCATTTTAATTATCAAAGTCTGAGATCCCATGTTGGATATGGTTGTGGGCATCCTTCAAACCTGTCAACGTGCATTTCTAAGCTGTACTAAGAGACGACAAAGATTATCACATGCATACATCTTCCAAAATTGTCCATGGTGTATTTTTTTTTTGAGATTTTGTTTACAGCAAGAGAGATCAAATTCAACCAGAATTTTTTTTCTTTTTTTATCAGTTTATTAAGAGGCTTGTGACGCATGTGGTGTTGAACTCAAAGCCGTGCACACTCGATCGGATCATGACGTAAATACTTAGATGCATGTCTGAATCATGTTTACATTGCCTATTAATTAACCTTCTTAATACACTGGCGGTTGGCTTAACCTAGTGGAGTTCCAACATTAAACCGGCCTGGAGTTGCATTTGGCATGCATCTAATCAAGCTCGGATGAGAAAATATTTTTTTTCTGGACCAAATTACCTCCTCTGTACCTATTGGGTCACACTTTAGAGGTATCATTTCGCTGCAAAGATGATAACCGATATTTTTGTTTCTACAAATTTAATATAATCTTCAAACCAATTTTGTTTTTACAACTAATTGTACTTCTTGGTAAAACTATTAAGTTCAGCATTTTTTTCAAAACAAAATGCACTACATGGACAAGCAAAGGATCCACATTACTAAGTATTTTCATGGTTTGATCGAAATACACTACGTCAAAAAGTAATTTTCGTGATGGACATATTCGGTTTATCGTAGCGGACAAACGCATCCGCCACGATTCAAAGGTCACCGTAAATCGTGGCCTCATCGTGGATGACGCTTTTGCCCGCTGTGGTAAACCTATTTACCGCAGCGGGCACCATAAAAAGCCCGCTGCGATAAATCATTTAAAAAATTAAAAAAAAATCCAAAACCCACAATCGAGCCCATATCCCGACCACAACCCGCGCCGCTAGATCCGCCGCGGCCCACGCTCTGTAACCCGCTCCCCCGCGCTCCTGCGCCGCTGCTCCGCGCCGGCCCGCGCTCCCGCGCCGTGCGCCGCCGCTGCTCCGCGCGAGGGAGAGACTTGAGGGAGAGAGGACGCGAGGCAGAGACGCGCGGCTCCGCGCCGGCCCGCGCTCCCGTGCCGCGTGCCGCTGCTCCGTTTCGTGCGCCGACCCGCTCTCCAGCGACGCCGCTGCTCCGCGCGAGGGAGTGACGCGAGGGAGAGGACGTGTGGCTCCGCGCCGGCCCGCGCTGAGGGTGCGAGGCAGAGGGATGCGAGGGAGAGACGAGCGGCTGAGGGAGAGACTCGAGGGGGAGAGACGAGGGGTTGAGGGAGAGAGATGTTGTGGGAGTAAACCCTAAGAGTCGTATATATATGTGCTGCGTCTATTGGGCCTCGCCCTTGGCCTAATGGGCTTCAGCATTAACCGTGACGGACCTTATAGAATGCCCGCTGCGGTAAATTGATTTACCGCAGCAGACCCTTAAGACGTCCACTGCGGTAAATACCTTATTTACCGCAGCGGACACGTTAAGATGTCCGTTACGGTAAATCAGTTTACCGCAGCGGACAAAAATGTCCGCAAATAGAAAAATGCCCGCGGTAGGAAAGCATGGGATTTTTCACAGCGTGCAAAACAAGTGTCCGCCACGAAGGACTTTTAGACAACGCTGCGGAAGCTCGATTTTGACGTAGTAATATATATGACACAAAATTAAATCCACCGATGTTCAGATAAAAAAAAAACACACGACAGGGAATGCTAGGAAAATGCATAAGGGTGTGTGGGAGATATGGATGAGCAATAACATGTAAATAGATTGGCGAGGATTGTGTCTCTTGATATTTTGAACCTACGGTATTGTGATCTTGTGACCAAAGATATTATGATTTTTTAAACAAGCTTTTTTGGTAGTGAATGTATTGGATTAATTTGAGTTACCATGTTAGTTCCACGATGCTATATATATAGGTAATTCTGTTGAGCATTAATTTGACTTAAAAGTCCTAGAGGACATCGTGTTTTTTTTAGATGGAAGGAGTATTAAGTTGGTTTTTATATCGAATTTCCTAAGGCGTAGTAAAGCAACAAAGCTGAAGTTGTCTAGGAAACTACTCATGGGCATCTAGAGAAAACGCAACATTGTTAATGAGTGAAATGTTACACAGGAACGGGATTGTGGTTATTTTTTCACAAAATTAAAAATGGCAAGCAGACATTTTGTACCTAAGTAGGATAATTAAGTGATTGTATATACAGCGACAGGTCACTTGCACTCAGCAAAGGGAACGGAAAAAGGCAGCCAAATTTGAGTACTCGACATGCGTCCCTAGTGATGGGCAAACCATTGCTGTTTTTAGCTCATCACTATTGAGCCTTTATTTGAAACGCAGTGGACACATTATATATTTCCTCTAAGTTTATCCACTTTGTACGGTTCGTTAACTGATGATCTCTTAATTAATCTAAAGTGTGTTTTTGACCGTGATGGCTTCAAAATCTCGAACAACTTATTAACCTATTTCGAAAATGCCTAGCAGTTATGATTATGATGTGCGAACACATGGTGGATAAAGTACTCATGTATGTTCAGTTTTATAATGAGTGATCGTCCAACACGTGAGTGTTTCAGTTTGAGTGGCTTACCCTAACCTCTTTGCGAAAACAAATGTGTGTCTGTCTATCGGCTTGTGGTGTGCAGGCGCTATGCCTAGTGACAGTGGTCAATGGCGTGGAGAAGGTCGAGTAGAGACTTGCCGTGCCGATGGACTGAGAGCGGTGAAGGGCGGAAGCGGGGCTCGGACTGAGGGACCATGGGCGCCGGCGGACTAGCTGTGGTGGCTAGTACTTGGCACCTGCGAGTGCGAGAAGACATGGAGGTAGACCGAGTCGACCGAGTCAAGACGGCGGACGAGCGGGTCGAGTGGAGGCTCATGGGACTCGGAGTCCGATCGAGCGAAGACAAGGTGGCTCGTGTCGAGCGGTTTGGTCGTTTGGGCCTCAAAACCATATATCCGAGGACGGTTTCCGAGTTTGGGCCTCAAAACTCAGGGTTCGGTAGTTCAGCCCAAAGCTACCGGTGGCGGGTTTCCTAGGTTTGGACCTCAAAACCTAGAAGGAGCTTCCGAGGAAGCGGGGATGGAACGTGGCGGAATCCTGGAGATTGCGTCGAGGCGACGGCAACTCCTGGCAGGAAGTGGGCCCGTCCATTCAAATCGAGAAAGATATTTTCTGGAGCTTGGAGTGCAATGCTTAGGCTAGGTAGTTCACTCATTTATCTAGGGGGTCTTTGGGAAATAGCCAAAGCCCTGTTAAATAGGGGATGAAGGGGTATCCTTATCCCACCTCTTTAACCCTAATCACTTGCACCACTCCTCTCTCTTGTTCATGAGGGCCCTAGGTTGATTTCACCAACCTTTGTAAGAACTTGCGAACCTTCTGGTGGGAATCGGAGGCCTTACCCTCCGTAAGCCATGGCAGCTTTGATTACTTGATCACGTCGCTCGTTTTGCTTGTGTTCTTCGCGTTTAGCTTTTGCTCCCTCTTTGTTCCCGAGATGAAATCTTTTTGTAGGGAGTAGCTCATGCAAATCCGTTTGAACCAAGTTCTTGGTACTCGTGAGGACCAACTTTGCACCGGAGGAATTTTCCTAAAACCTCACAAGCACATAGATCGGGCGATTTCTTTGCAGCGTTCTTTGTTTTCTCTCTTTTCCCTCCAAATCTCTTCTTCCCATTTACTCACACCAAATTGAGCGATGATTTCTTCGGGATAGCTCCTCCATAGCACTAGGATCATGCCTACAAAATTTGGTTGCTATTGGTGAACATTGGGTTGTGATTTGGAAGGATTTGGCAGAGAGGAAATCGGTTTTCGCGGGGTGCAGTGTTTCTGCTTGGGAGCGTCGGACCAAGCGTCGGACCACCCTGCCGAGGCTCCGGACCATCGACCATTGGTCCAGTGGTCTTGCTGAGGGAGTCAGCCGAGCAGCTCCACGTGTCGGACAAGTCTGCTTAGTCCGACGGTGGCGTCGGACCAGGAGTCCGAAGGTAGGGAGCTCTCTGCGTGTTTTTGGTAGAGGCAAGGGTGAGCACCGGACCAGTGTCTTTTGGTCCGGAGGAAGCACCGGACTAGTCCATAGCATGTCGTCCGAAGCTAGGGTGTGTACTGTGTGGTTGTTAAGGCAGTGGTTAAAGGCGTCGGACCAGTCCGATGGTCCACTGAAGAAGAGTCGGACCAAGGCTCCGGACCTTGTGCTATGGTCCGAAGGTCCTGACAGAGTGGTCCGGAGGTTGCTGTTTTCGCGTGTTTGGCCTAGGTTCTTACCTCTTTTCCATAGGGGTTCAGAACTTGGTTTTCGGGGTTTCCGGTGAGTTTACCTCCACTCCCGGTGAGCTCTCATTTCTCCGTTTTTGTCTGAATCCCCCGAGCAACGCGAGAAATTTGAGGCTCCCATTCACCCCCCCCCCTCCAGTCGTTGTTTTCGGTCCTTCAATTGGTATCAGAGCCGGTTAAGGATCAATCCACCTTACACGGTTCATGATCCGCGAAGGCGACATGGAGCGAGGTGCTGGTAAACCTCCTTACTTCGATGGAACCAACTTTGCCAATTGGAAGGTTGTAAGGACCTGATTAGCCTAGAAGGGGGGGTGAATAGGCCTGTTTAAAACAAACTGCAACTTCCTGTCAGCAGGGAGGCGGGCATTGCTGGGCTCAAGTCCAGCACTCCGAGGTGGTCGGCACTGCTGGTCTCTGGGGCAGCAGTGCTGGTCATCTGAACAGAATATAGCACAATTCAAAATGTAAAGCTAGAATGAAAATTGTGCTTGAATGGAAACCTTCCTAGAGGTGTTGGGAACCTCTAGCACCACCTGAAATGTGGTAGCAACACACCCACCGTGTAGATCGGGTCCAAACCCTAGAAATCACCTTGCAAGCAATATATATCAAATAATAGAGGCAATCACAAGGAGACACAAGATTTGACTTGTGGTTCAGCTCGCCACCAAGGCTTGCCTACGTCCACGTTGTTGAGGTGCGCCACACAAGGCTCAAGCTCACCACACAAGGCTTGCTCTTTCCTCCGTCTCAAGTCAAGGGAATGAACCCTTGAGATGAGAGGAATGTATTAGCAATAGTTGGGTGATACAAACTTCCCTAGGCTGCCACACAAAGGAGGCAAGCTCAAGGGAAACCTCTAACCGGCTAGGGGCAAAGCTCCAAGAGTAAAGAACTCAAACCACCGGCCACCACACAAACCAAATGCTTGTAGGAGTGAAGATCCGAGGGAGAAGCTTCTTCTCAAGCTTACTACAAGAAATCTGTGATTTTTTGACATAAAATCCATTTGTGACGCGGGTTTTGTGACATTAATTATGACAAGTTTATGACATAATACGTTAGTTATGACACGAGTTTATGTCACAATATGTTAGTTATGACATGGTTGAAGGGCAATCATCTTTTGACATTGCACTTTTGTCATAATGCACATAACCGATGTCATAATTCACATAACTAATATCATAATTCACATAACTTTGGCATGAAAGGCCAAGATTCACATAACTAATGTCAAAATATGTGAATAGGAATTTGAATTTCCAAATTGGCATTAAAGGCCAAGATTCACATATTGGAGTGAAGTACGGCTCCCCCTACATCCATGGCTGTTGTGGGGTGCTGAAAAAGTGTCACAAGAATATACGTGATGCATATGAACCTGTCTCAACACAAATCAGAGGGCTTGCTGTCAGAGCAGCCCGACACTGTCGGCCTGACTGCAGACAGCAAGACTGCGGAAGCACAAGCATAGCCACACAACACACTAAAAATATAAACTAAATGCAATCTAAGACAAGCATGATATATATGAGAGAGTACATGTCCACAAATGACACAAATAAGCTACTAAAGTAGAATATTACAATAAAATAGTTTCATGTTGCTCTCTCATCTCACAAACTAAAAACAAAAGATAACTAGCAGCTGCTCCTCCATGACCGACGAAGAATGTAGTACCCCCTTCACTTAGTAATTCTCCCCCTTTGGCAACAAGTCACCAAAAAGGAGAAAAGAACAAAGCAAAGAGAGTACAAACTAGTCACTATCCTCCTCCATATGGTCATCATCATCATCGTCTTCATCTTCATCTTCCTCATCATCATCATCTGGAGCTAAGGTGAAGTGAACACTGGGAGCTGATGCGCGCTTGCTCCATCTCCTGGTCTGTGGCTGCTGGATCTCCTCCTCGTCCTCATCCTCCTCATCCTCATCATCCTCATCATAAGTAGACTCCTCACTGAGCTGAGGTGGAGGTGTAGGTGGAGGAATCTGTCTAAGGCCCTGCTCCTGCCTAAGCTGCCTGATCTCCAACCTAGTCTGGTAAGCATGATCATTTGCATAGTAGATGCCAGCAAAGATCTTCTTCAAGATCCTACCAAGATTTCCCTTCTTCCTGCCTCTGATAGCTGATGCCGAGGAGGATTCAGGGCGATCTGCTGCCCTGGTGCTCTCCCTAGGAGGAGTATCCACCTCTTGAATAGTTGTAGAGTGAACTGCCTTCTCTGCTCTGTAAGGCTCATGGACTATGTCCTTGTTGTAGATCCGGCCAGTCACCATCTCAATTATGAACATGAGGTAGGGGGCATAGGGAAGCCCCTTCCTAGCATCATTGGCAACAATGAAGATCTCATCCCATAGAAATCTTGCAACTGAAAATGGTGGTGCTCCACCTCTCATCCTCCTTAACACATTTTTGGATGTGTTCTAGAGGTTTGAAGCAGATCCCACCTTGGGATAGAGTGTAGTCTTGAAAAGGTTGTTCAAGATGTAATACTTACTCCTCAAACCTTTTATAAGACCATCTGCATGCTGAGGCTCAATGTAGAGCACTGAGATCTCCTCATTGGACAACCCTCTTTCATCATGAATATTGGTGCACTCTCTGTCCTCCTCTCCAATACCAAGCAGACGGGCAAAAGTCACATAGTCCAATCTGTAGTGCATGCCCTCAGTCATCCAGTGCATCACCATGTTCTCTCTATCAAGATAGTAAGAGGAGTAGAACTGGTAGATGATCTCAGTGTTCCAGTCATTCTGGAATCCCATCCAGTGATACATGCCAAGTTGCCTGCACTGATCAATGACCCTATCAAACACAAGATCTCTCTTGTTCTCCAAGTGCTCCCAATCAACATACTTCATCTTGATTATCTTGGGCTTGGCAGCATGGAACAGGATAGTGGAATAGTAATCTGAGTGAATGATATTCCAGAACCTGTAATCAACACCCATGTCCTTTGGCACATCATAGGGATAGATGGCCCTTTGCTCCTGCACTGACCGCCATTGATTTTGGTAGCTTACCCTTGGCCTTACATAGCTGTCCTGAGGATCTCTGGGATGAACCTCCTCAGGATGGTCAATGAGATGACAGCCATTGAAGAGACCCAAATCTGGAGGTGTCATAGGGAAAACACCCTCCATTATGGTTCTCCCTGCCCTTTGCAATTCTTCCTCTTGCCTTACCCTCTGCCTAGGGTTCAGACCATCATCAACACCTCCTCTGCCTCCTCTGACAACACGGGCCTTGGTCCTTGGCCCCTTTCCTCTAGCACCGCCACTCGATCCACCGGCATCCATCTATGCATTAAAAAGGAGTAAGGGTAAGTTGCTTCACTTAGACAGTGAATAGAAACTCTAGTGGAAAGATTTGATCAAAATAAAGAGTCTATGGTCGATTGGAGAAGCAAGTACATGGGTGTTGTTGCCTAGAGCCTGGCACTACCGGCCTCTGGCCCGGCACTGCCGGTCTGGTGCAAACAGCACCTATGCATGCTTCTCTAATCCAGCATGGAATCTAGGTTTTGACGAAATCTAACTACTGGAGATACATCACCATACATAATGCAAATACTAACAACCTAAATCCCATCTCAAAATCCGTACATTGCATAGATCGACCCAAGTTAGGGTTACAAGTTATTACCTTTGAAAGAGAGGGGTGAGGATGAAGAAGGTCAGGCTTGAATGGAGCTTGACGCAGGAAGGAAGATCCTCCACACCTCCTCCAATGGCAGCACCTCCAAAGGGGAAGCACTGCCGGGGAAGAGGAGAGGGACCTCTGGGCTCCTTGAGTCTCCTTAGGGTTGAGAGAAGAGAGGAAGAGGTGTTCTGTTGGGGGGATATGGCCTGGGATGGAGTCCCCTCGGGTTGGGGTGAACAGATAAAGAAAAACCCGAGGGCATGGACTTGGGCCCGACAAGCTCGGGTCCCTTAAGTCGCGGCATTGCCGGGCACCCCGACACTGTTGGCCTAGGGGCCGACACTGCCGGCCTAGCCAGGCAGTGAGGCACTATGCCATATTTATACTATAAATTTATGCAATTGTGGACATATACCCCTAGCCATATGTTGGTCAGTAAGCAAATCATCAATCATACTATGACCAACACATTCAAGTTTATTTCAAAATTGGTTTTGAAGAACATAATTGAAGTTTTCAAAGTTTTGCCTAAGTCGCTAGGTGGACAAACAAATGTGTGCTATAGTTCAAACCACGTTACGGGAATCAAGTATATTCAGCTCACTACGCAAAGCACAAAACCTTATCTCATCGAGAGGCTTAGTGAAGATATCGGCTAGTTGCTTTTCGGTGCTCACATGGCGAGTTGCGATATCTCCTTTTAATTCGTGGTCTCTCAAGAAGTGATGACGTATGTCTATGTGTTTGGTTCTATAGTGACTAACGGGGTTATTTGCAAGTTTGATGGCACTCTCGTTATCACACAAGAGAGGTATCTTGGTGATTTGACATCCGAAATCTTTTAAGGTTTGCCTCATCCAAAGTAGTTGAGCACAACAAGTGCCGGCTGCAACATACTCGGCCTTGGCGGTGGAAAGGGCTACACAATTTTGCTTCTTAGAACTCCAAGACACTAGGGACCGTCCAAGGAATTGACACGTCCCCGAAGTGCTTTTTCGGTCTACCTTGCAACCGGCGTAATCGGAATCCGAATACCCAAGTAGATTGAACTTAGAGCCCTAAGGATACCATAAGCCAAGGTTAGGAGTGAAAACTAGATATCTCAAGATTCTCTTAACGGCCATTAAATGACACTCTTTCGGGTTAGCTTGAAATCTAGCACACATGCACACACTAAGCATTATGTCCGGCCTAGATGCACATAAGTAAAGGAGAGATCCAATCATGGAGCGATATACCTTTATGTCCACGGATTTCCCTCCTTCATCAAGATCAAGATGTCCATTAGTTTGCATAGGAGTCTTGATTGGTTTAGCATTGGTCATGTCAAACTTTCTCAACATATCATGGGTGTACTTGGTTTGGCATAAGAAAGTCCCTTCCTTTAGTTGCTTGATTTGAAAACTGAGGAAGAACTTTAGCTCACCCATCATAGACATCTCAAATCTCTTAGTCATGATCCTACTAAACTCATCACAAAAGGATTGGTTAGTACTAAAAATATTATGTCATCGACATATATTTGGCACACAAAGATATCATTATTAACTTTATGAGTGAAGAGAGTAGGATCCACTTTGCCTATTTCAAAGCCTTGTTTGATCAAGAATTCCTTAAGGCATTCATACTATGCTCTTGGTGCTTGCTTAAGCCCATAGAGCGCCTTATGGAGCTTGAAGACATGATGAGGGAACTTGGGATCTTCAAAACCCGGTGGCTGCTCAACATACACCAACTCTTGGATAGGGCCGTTGAGGAATGCACTCTTCACATCCATTTGTTGGAGCTTGAAGTCATGATGGGCAGCATAGGCCAAAATCATTCGAATTGCTTCAAGCCTAGCTACCGGTGCATATGTCTCTTCAAAGTCTAGGCCCTCCACTTGAGTGAAACCTTGAGCCACCAATCTTGCCTTGTTCCTTGTCACCACGCCTTGCACATCTTGCTTATTGCGAAGACCCACTTTGTTCCAATCACATTAGTGTTGGGTCTTTCCACTAGTGACCAAACCTTGTTCCTTTCAAAGCTATTGAGCTCTTCTTGCATGGCCATCACCCAATCCAGATCATCTAGAGCTTTCTCAACCTTGAGAGGTTCCAAAGAGGAGACAAAAGAGTAAAATTGACAAAAATTTTCCAAATGTGAACGAGTAGTTACCCCCCTTCGGAGACTCCCAAGTATATTGTCGATGGGATGATCCTTTTGAATTTTTTGCCTCAATCTTGGGTGTTCTGTGGCTTCTTGTTGATCAGCTTGGTCATCATACTCATACTCTTCAAATATAGGTTGTAGGTTCCTTGGAGTAGCAGGTGAGGGGCTAGCCGCTGCCTGTCTGTTGGGTCCGGCAGTGCCGACCACAGGAGCAGAGCCCTGACCAGGGAGCATTGCTGGCCCATTTTCTTCAAATCTCGGGGCAGTAGCTTCATCACCTTGAGGTCCCACTTATGTGGCCTGTACTTCTTGTGGCCTAATGTCACCAATGGCCATATTCTTGATTGCCTCACATGGTGGTTCCTCATTACCTACAATCACTGATCAATTTTCTCTACTTGAGAGTCATTAGATTCATCAAATGTCATGTCTATCGCGATTTCAATTTTCCCTAAGGTCTTGTTGAATACACGATAGGCATGCTCATTTGATACATAACCAAGAAGAAAACCTTCATCAACTTTAGGTGCAAACTTAGAGGTTTTGGGTTTCTTGTTAAGTATGAAATACTTACACCCAAAAACTCTAAAGTAAGACACCTTTGGTTTGTTACCGGTTAGAAGTTCATATGAAGTCTTCTTCAAGATCTTGTATTGATAGAGCCGGTTGATGGCATGGCAAGTAGTGTTGACGGCTTTGGCCCAAAAGATATCCGAAGTATTGTACTCATCTAGCATTGTCCTTGCCATGTCAATGAGTGTCCGGTTCTTCCTCTCTACTACGCCATTTCGTTGAGGGGTGTATGGAACCGAAAACTCATGCTTGATGCCCTCATCATCAAGGAACTCCTCCACTTGAGTGTTCTTGAACTCTGTTCCATTGTCACTACGAACTTTCTTGATTTGGAAGCCGAATTCCCTTTGTGCTCTTCTAATGACGGTTTTCACCTTATCTTGCACTTGTGCCTTGTCATACATAAAAAACACCCAAGTGAATCGAGTAAAGTCATCAACAATAACTAAACCATGTTTGTTACCGCCAATGATTATGTAGGCCATCGGTCCAAAGAGGTCCATGTGAATTAGCTCCAATGGTTGCTTGGTGGAGACAATGCTCTTTGGTGGGTGAGGTGCACCTAGTTTCTTTCCGGCTTGGCAAGCGCTACAAATTCTATCCTTCTCAAAATGAACATTGGTTAGTCCAAGAATGTGTTCATCTTCTAGGAGTTTGGCCAAGTTCCTCATCCCAACATGAGCTAGTCGGCAATGCCATAGCCAACCCATACTAGATTTTGCCACTAGACAAGTCTCAAGCTTAGCTTTACTTTTGTTGAAATCAACTAGGTAAAGCTTGCCCTTCAAGCGACCCGTAAAGACAATAAAGGAATCCTCCCTCTTAAAGACTTCCACACTTTTATTTGTAAAGAGATAATTGTAGCCCATCTCACACAATTGAGAAACGGACAACAAGTTGTAACTCAACGAATTCACATGTAATACATTTGAGATGGAATGTTCAAGGGTAATAGCAACTTTACCAAGTCCAATCACTTCCCCTTTTGAGTTGTCACCGAAGATGATATTCTCACTTGCATTTGAAGTTGGGGAATATGATGAGAACATACTCTTCTCTCCGGTCATATGATTGGTACATCCACTATCAAGCACCCAACTTGATCCACCGGAGGAGTATGCCTACAAAACAATTTAGTTCCTAGATTTAGGTCCCCAATCAATCATGGGGCCTTGCATGTTAGTCACAACGATTTTTGGAACCCAAATGTTCATGCTTCTTTTATCATGTTTCTCATCACCCACAACTTTGCAATGACTTTACCACGGTCATTGCACTTCAACATGTAGCAAGAGGACAAACTCCCTTGAGGTGACCTTGCCTTAGGTTGATAGGAAAACTTGTTTTTGGCCACCCAGATTGAGTCCTTGGGTTTCCGAGAATCCTGCTTTTGCTTGGGCATCCTCTTTGCATGGACTTGGACTTGAGCTTGATCAGGTGAAGCTTTGGCAGCCTTCCCTTTAGTGGGGCGCGGCACTGCCGGCCTGAGCTCCGGCACTGCCGGCCTCTGGTCTAGCAGAGCAGCTGTCTGTGCAGACTTATCTGCGCCAATGCTTCCCTTCTTCTCAAACTTTACACACTCAATGCCTTTTATCATTTTTCTACCATTGGTTTTACCTCCTTGAGTGTGTCCAAGGCCATCCTTGATTGATGGATGCCTTCCATCCTTGTATTGGATCTTCTTTGGCTCAACTTTGTCTTTGTCATTCTTCTTTGAAACTGAGATGACATTGTTGAGCCTTGCTATTTCTTTCTTCATGGCCTCCATGTTGGCAAGGTTAGTGGAATAGACATTCATATCAATATTATAGCATTTTCCACAACCTTGGCTAGTGGATGGAGAAGAGGCATCATTTGCTTTAGAAAGATATGAGTTGTCCTCCCAAAGAAGAGAGTATTGTGCCTCAAGCTCTTGATGCTTTTCAACTAAGCCATAATGCTTTTTCTTGAGCTCACTACACTCCTTCTTAGTGAGAGTATGAGCTTCTTATTCTTTGGCCAAAGCCTTAGTCAAAGAGCTCACCTCACTCCTTTCTAATGCAAGAGCTTCCTCACTAGCAATATAGAGATCCTCTTGTTTGATAAGAGTCTTTTCTCTAGATGCTGGCTTAGCCTTGGTTGCCTCTAATTCATCCAATATGTTGGCAATGAAGAGTTTGGTCTTTGGATCCATTTTATTTGTTATTTCATTTATTTCCTCATCACTAGATTCATCATCACTAGAGTAATCACTAGAATCACTACTAGAGATGTCTTTGGGGGGAGGAGTTATGGCTTTGAGTTTTGATTTTACCTTCTCACCCTTTGCCATGAGGCAAGTGTGAGGGAAGCTCTCTTCATCATCGGACATGTTGTTGAAGAGCCTCGGTGAAGTGGATGGCTTGTGAATAGCAATGGTGGCCATCTCTTCATCTCCACTTGAGCTATCGGTTATTGAATCCCAACCATGTCCAATGTGAGCATCACTCACATTTCTCTTGCCCTTCTTGTAGTCACCCTTGTCTTCTCTATTGCCCTTGCCAAACTTGTCTTCTTTCTTTTCATTTGGGCATTCGGCAATGAAGCGCTCGGTGCTACCACATCTAAAGCAAGTTCTTGATTTCTTATTTGAGAACTTCCTTCTTGTGAGCTTGTACCCATTCTTCTTGATGCCCTTGTTGAATCTTCTCATGAATAGGTCCATGTCATCAATGTTCTCTTCTTGCTCATCTTCACTTTCACCATCACTTGATGTTGAAGCTTCGGGTTAATGCTTGATGGTCTTGGTTGCTTGAGCTTTGCTTGAAGTTGCTTGCTTGCTGTTTTTGGAACAGCTAGGGGCTGCTCTCCTTGTGCTCTTGTTGGCTTTGAGAGCCACATCCTTGTTCTTCATCCCCTCCATCCTTGCTTGCATCTCTCCAAGCTTCTTCCTCTCTAGAGCTTCTTCCACTCTAGAGCTTCTTCTCTTTGTAGATCAAAGGTGATGATCCTTCCAAGCACATCACTTGGTGTGAAGTACTCAAATTTCTTCTTGTCCCTTATCAATGTCACAACGGTCTCATTCCTTGGAGAATAAGCTTCAAGCATAATCTTGACTACCTTGTGATCATTGACCTCTTCACCACCAAGGCCTCTAATCTTGCCCACAATGGCCATCAACCTATCAAACATCTCTTGTAGCCCTTCACCTTCGTTGATCACGAACCGGTTGAGCTTGGCCATGAATAGATCAATCTTTGATTGTCTTACTTTGCTCACACCCTCATGTGCAAGATGCAAAGTATCCCAAATTTCCTTGGCAACCTCCAAGCCCATGACCTTGTTGCACTCATCACCATCCAATGCACTTAGCAACACACTAGTTGCTTGTGCATTTAGTTGTATGCAACAGAGCTCGGTGGTGGTGGGGCTTGTAGGATCCATTGGAGGCTCGCATCCTCTATGGACAATCTCCCAAGCACCGGGGTGAAAACCTACAAGATAAGCTTTCATCAAGTGTTTCCACTTGGCAAAGTTAGTCCCATAAAAGTGAGGCAACTTGCCGGTGGGAACATGGAATAGGGGTTTATGCTCATTTTAAGAAATTGATGAATAATCAAAGGATATGGCAGAGTATCTCTTGCTTCCATCATCCTTCTTCTTCTTCTTCTCATCCTTCTTTGCAATCCTGGAGGATTGGTATGATACATCATCATCACCATCGGAGCTACTAGAATCAACCTCCACTTGAGAGGCTTGCTCTTTGCTTTTCTTGAGCTCCTCCTCCTTTGCCTTCATCTCCTTCTTGAGAGCTCTTACTTCTCTTCTATGAAGCTTCTCGGCAAGCTTCAAGCTCCTTGCTTCATTGAGAGCCGTTTCTTCTTTTTGCAATCTTTTTCCTTCTTTTCTCAATCTTCTAGCTTCTTTTCTTCTTGCTCTTTCTCCAGCGGACATGCTAGGAGTGGTCAGGTAGTTCTCTGATTCTGCACTCTCGCTGCTGTCCGTGGAGTGCACCTCCATAGCCTTGGGGTCAACCACCACAACCTTACCCTCTTCGGCCATTACCTCGCACGGTGAAGTGCTATTTGAGGTAACCTTGCTCTGATAGCACTTGTAAGGACTTGATTAGCCTACAGGGGGGGTGAATAGGCCTGATTAAAACAAGCTGCAACTTTCTGTCAGCAGGGAGGCTGGCATTGCCGGGCTCAAGTCCGGCACTATCGGGGTGGCCGACACTGCTGGTCTCTAGGGCAACAGTGGTGGTCACCTGAACAGAATATAGCACAATTCAAAATGTCGAATGGAAATTGTGCTTGAATGGAAACCTTCATAGAGGTGTAGGGAACCTCTAGCACCACCTGAAAGTGGTAGCAACACACCCACCGAGTAGATCGGGTCCAAACCCTAGAAATCACCTTGCAAGCAATATATATCAAATAATAGAGGCAATCACAAGTAGACATAAGATTTGACCCATGGTTCAGCTCGCCACCAAGGCTTGTCTACGTCCACGTTGTTGAGGTGCGCCACACAAGGATGAAGCTCGCCACACAAGGCTTGCTCTTTCCTCGGTCTCAAGTCAAGGGAATGAACCCTTGAGATGAGAGGAATGTATTAGCAATAGTTGGATGATACAAACTTCCCTAGGCTACCACACAAAGGAGGCAAGCTCAAGGGCAACCTCTAACCAGCTAGGAGCAAAGATCCAAGAGTAAAGAACTCAAACCGCCGGCCACCATGCAAACCAAATGCTTGTAGGAGTGAAGATCCAAGGGAGAAGCTTCTTCTCAAGCTTGGAGGCTCAATCTCTCAAAGGTTGATTGGAAATCAATGGAGGAGAGTGGTTGAGCACCAAGGAAGAATGGGGAGCAAGAAGGGAGCTTCTCTATTCTGTTTCACGAAGTGAGAAAGAAAGAATGACAGAACTAGCCGTTGGGGTGAGTGAGGTGGTAAGAAATACCCCTTCACTGCCTACTGGCTGAACAAGTCGCGGCAGTGCCGACCTATAGCCCGGCACTACCGGCCTAGAGGCCAGCACTGCCGGCCTGGCAGAAACAGCAACATGATGATCTTCGAATAGCTGGCTATTTTGCCCACTATGTATGTGGAGGTGTTATGTATATGGATAGAAATTGCATTTTGTTCACTTGTTGGCATGTGTGTTGAATCCCTCTTTATAGTATGACATACCTAACTCAAATTCAAAGTATAAAAGAATTTAAACTCCTTTGAGCTTGTTGCCATGAACTTTTGTAATTGGAGGGGTCCGCTAACCTGTTCATCAACCTCGTTAAGTTTAACCTGCTTGTCATACTTACAAAGTCTCATTAGTCTTCTAATTGCGTTGTCATGTCACCAAAACCCACTTAAGGCTTGATTGCACTTTCAAAGGTGCGCATGTCCACTTAGCTCCAAGGGGTTGATACGAAGTTCTGGGAGAGTTACGCAACATGCTTCAAACGCAAGAGCCCATAGCATTATCTTCTCATGTTTGTCTCTTCCTGAGTTTGAGCGAGTTTCGAGTCTCACTACGGCACGGGAGATCTGGCAAACACTCTTGAGATATCATGAGGGAAACCCTCAGATCAAGTCCAGACACTTCGACACGTATCGTAGAGAGTACGAGAACTTTGTCCAGTTGGCCGGTGAATCTGTGGACGGGATGTTCACTCGCTTCCAATCTATCGTCAACAAGATGCGTGCTAATCGAGTCAACTTGCCTTATGATGATCATGAGATGGCTATCAAGCTTTTGCATGCTCTTGATCGGAAGGAGTGGGAGATGAAGGTGGCTGCCATTCAGGAGTCACCGGGCTATAATGCCCTTACCGTGGACGAGTTGTTCAGCAAGCTTAAGTCCTCGGAGATTGACTACCAGACCCGGGCCAAGCTTGAAAACCCATCGAAACCGTCTATGGCATTGGTTTCTAGCCCTGGCGGTACGTCCTCTTCCTTCTCTGACCCTTCACACTCTTTGTTCGCTTTGTCTTTGATGTCTGTGAAAGAGGAGCAAGTGGAGGCCCTTGGAGATGACAACCTGGCTTTGGTCATCACTAGGTTCTCACGGTTTCACAACAACCGTTTGAACCGACGACGTGGTGGCTCGGCCAAGGGGTGCTACCGTTGTGGTGATGAGGATCACTTCATCGCAAACTACCCCAAGAAAGCTATTGGTGACTTCACCAAGCGCAAGGACAAGCGCAAGCACCACTTCGAGGACAAGCACAAAGCCAAGGGCGGCTACAACCGACGGTCCTCCAAGAAGGTGATCGACAAGGTGAAGGCCAAGCACCGAGACTTCCTTGTCTCCCTCAGCGACATCGATGCCTCCTCCGACTAAGGTGCTTCCTCAAGCGATGATGAGTCGAAGGGAAAGGTTGAGGACAAGTTCAATGACCTATGCTTCTATGCCGACGCCAAGCACGGTGGCTTTTGCACCATGGCGATTGAAGAAGGCAAGGTCGGCAAGCGCAAGGATGACTCCGACTACGACTCCAACACACCCGAGGTATCACCCACCATAGAATCCCTCTCTCTCGAGCTTGAGTCTCTGAACGACACCTTGATGAGTTAGGATGCGTTGCTCAAGCGTGCCGCGTGCGAGAGGAACGATTTCAAGGATAAGTATCTTAGCGCGCTGCATGAGCTAGATTTTGCTAAGACGTCAGTGGTGGTTACCGAGGAGGTAGAGTGTGATGCTTGTGCCATTCACATGTCTGATCTTGTCACTCTTAAGGACAAGTATGCCACTCTACTTGAGGAGGTTAGTGAGCTGAAGGCTAGGCCTAGCTTAGTTGGTGCGTGCAAGTCCTGCTGAGGCTTGCGTTCTGAGCTGGCACAGAAGGATGCTATGATTGCTGTGTTAGAGAAGGCTAGCTCAGATAGCACTAGAGAGTCGGATCGCTTTGAGGCTTTGGAGCTTGAGATCGCGTCGTGCAGACACGACAAGATGCGTACCGAGGAGGAAAACACATACCTTCGGTCCATCTTGAGCTGGGTGTCGTGCCGAGAGCCGCAGTTGGGGATGTTTCTTAGCCAATGCAAAAGGGCTGGCAGCACGGGAGTAGGTTTTGCTATAGGTGGGAAGGATGATAGCTTGTTTGGCAAGATCGGTGAGTGCAGTGGGTTGACTGAAAGAGAGAAACCCACCACAATTCCCAAGCTCACCAAGTTCACTCCACCTAAGGCTACCAACCCCTCTGAGTTTCCTGTGAGAGATGGTGTGTTTGAAGAGCCAGCCAAAACCACTCCACAGAAGCAAGTGTGGATTGCCAAATCGAATCATCTTCGCAACCCACATGACACACTACCAAATATCTCTAGTGATCCCATTCCTAAGAAAGCTAGAGCCACCCAACCCACCAAGAGAGTGCCTACCAAGAGTGTGGTGAGGTACCATTGTGATTATTGTGAGCGGGATGGGCATTTTGCTGAGTTTTGCTTTAGGAGGAAGAGAGATGTTCGGAGGCAGTCTGAGTTGAACAACCAGGACATGTACCACCCACCAGTTGGGGTGCGTGAACCGGAAGTTCAGAGGCACACTTCTAGGCCTAGAGGTACAATGACTCAAGGTGCTAGGCCTCAGGAGGCGAGACCACGTGGTGGTCGTGCCCGGCGGGGTACCGGTCATGATCCATACGACAACGAGCCTCGTGGCGGTGGCTTCACTCCTCCCTTCGCTAGCGGACCACGTTTTCCCTATCGTGGTGATCGCTATCCCTCCGTGGGACAGGAGATGTTTGGTTTTTCTCCTAACCCATTCTTTGGGAAAGTGGGACAACACTGGTATCCTTCATAGTTTACTAACCCCAGTGCTGGTCCGTTTGCTCACCCTATGTCTTTTTATTGATGTAGGAAGCAGGACTGGAGGTGACTTGGCTTGTGGATTCCGGATGTTCACGCCATATGACCGGAAGTGCCAAGTGGTTCTCCAGCCTCGACCCCGTGTGCCACACTGAGTATATCACATTCGGGGACAAGAGTAAAGGTAAGGTTGTCTCCCGGGGGTCCATTCGAGTCAATTCGTCTTTTGTCCTCAAGGATGTTGCTTTGGTTGCGAATTTCCATTTTAACCTTCTCTCGGTTTCGCAACTCCTTGAAGATAGTTTTGAGGTGAGATTTAAGCCAAACTTGTCTCGGATTTTGGACTCTCGGGGTGAGCTTGTTTGCCGGATTTTACCCTTCGGGAAGGTTTTTCGTGCGGATTTTTCTATCTCTTCTGGACCTTCTCGGGGACGAGCGGGTCGAGCGGAGGCTCATGGGACTCGGAGTCCGATCGAGCGAAGACAAAGTGGCTGGTGTCGAGTGGTTTGGTGGTTGGGGCCTCAAAACCATCCGAGGACGGTTTCCGAGTTTGGGCCTCAAAACTCGGGGTTCGGTAGTTGAGCCCAAAGATACCGTGGCGGGTTTCCTGGGTTTGGGCCTCAAAACCTAGGCGGAGCTTTTCGAGGAAGCGGGGATTGTACGTGGCGGAATCCTGTAGGTTGCGTCGAGGCGACGACAACTCCTGGCAGGAAGCGGGGCCGTCCATTCAAATCGAGGAAGATATTTTCCTGAGCTTGGACTGCAATGCTTAGGCTAGGTAGTTCACTCATGTATCTAGGGGATGAAGGGGTATCCTTATCCCACCTCTTTAACCCTAATCACTTGCACCACTCCTCTCTCTCTAACCTCTATCTAGTTCATGAGGGCCCTAGGTTGATTTCACCAACCATTGTAAGAACTTGCGAACCTTCTGGTGGGAATCGGAGGCCTTACCCTCTGTAAGCCATGGCGGCTTTGATTACTTGATCGCGTCTCTCGTTTTGCTTGTGTTCTTCGCGTTTTTCTTTTGCTCCCTCTTTGTTCCCGAGATAAAATCTCTTTGTAGGGAGTAGCTCTTGCAAATCCGTTTGAACCAAGTTCTTGGTACTCGTGAGGAGAAACTTTGCACTAGAGAAATTTTCCTAAAACCTCACGAGCACATAGATCGGGCGATTTCTTTGCAGCGTTCTTTGTTTTCTCTCTTTTCCCCCCAAATCTCTTCTTCCCGTTTACTCACACCAAATTGAGCGATGATTTCTTCGGGATAGCTCCTCCATAGCACTAGGATCATGCCTACAAAATTTGGTTGTTATTGGTAAACATTTGGTTGTGATTTGGAAGGATTTAGCGGAGAGGAAATCAGTTTTCCCGGGGTGCAGTGTTTCTGCTCGGGAGCGTCGGACCAAGCGTCGGACCACCCTGCCGAGGCTCCGGACCATCGACCATTGGTCCAGTGGTCTTGCTGAGGGAGTCAGTCGAGCAGCTCCACGCATCGGACAAGTCTGCTTAGTCCGACGGTGGCGTCGGACCAGGAGTCCGAAGGTAGGGAGCTCCCTGCGTGTTTTTGGCAGAGGCAAGGGTGAGCACCGGACCAGTGTCTTTTGGTCCAGAGGTAGCACCGGACTAGTCCGGAGCATGTCGTCCGGAGCTAGGGTGCGTACTGTGTTGTTGTTGAGGCAGTGGTGAAAGGCGTTGGACCAGGTGTCGGACCAGTCCGATGGTCCGCTGAAGAAGCGTCGGACCAAGGCTCTGGACCTTGTGCTATGGTCCGGAGGTCCTGACAGAGTGGTCCGGAGGTTGCTGTTTTCGCGTGTTTGGCCTAGGTTCTTACCTCTTTTCCATAGGGGTTGAGAACTTGGTTTTCGGGGTTTTCGGTGAGTTTTCCTCCACTGCAAGTGAGCTCTGGGTTGGTGAGTTTTCGGGGTTTTCGGTGAGTTTTCCTCCACTGCAAGTGAGCTCTGGGTTGGTGAGTTTTCGGGGTTTTCGGTGAGTTTTCCTCCACTATAAGTCTGCTTAGTCAGACGGTGGCGTCTGGGTTTTGGTGGTTGGGAAGAGTGGTCCGAATATTTCGAGAGAAATTTGAGGCTCCCATTCACCCCCCTCTAGTCGCCGTTCTCGGTCCTTCATGATGTGCCACGTGTAAGAACGTTTGGATTACCTACAATACTGGTATGTAACATGCATGGTTCAGAATGTCATTATTATTATATTATCTATAGTCAGTTTAGTCGGTCCTCAGATCGAGATTATCCATACTATTTAGTAAAGCACGTAAGTCATCAACGTTTTGTGTCCATATCTATTATTTTGTTCAGTGTCACAGAAGACAGCTGCCTGACATTGAGGAATTCAATTTTTTTTAATAATATGCTAGCTATTTCACTATCAATGCGATGAGGCATATATATCGGTGACGGAGCTTGTTATAATAATCTTGCTTGCACACTCGGCACAACTAGTTGTCCTCAGATTTTGTCTCGATGTTTTGATTTATTTATAACATTGGATTCATGAACATCTTTCTTGAGTCTTTGCTTGCACGCGATAAAAGAATGCAAAATAAGGCATTAACGTATCACAAACGCTTGTTTGACTATATGGTTAGTGGAAATCAAACCTTTTGGAGCGATCCTTAAACTGTCCTATAAATTCTTGTACACAAACAATTTCTTTTGATGCTAAAAATCAATTTCTACGGATGTGAATGAAAACCGTTTTTGTAGCACTGAGAATATGCCTAGATGTTTTTATAAAAAGGGTCCATGGACATGAAACTTCAATGTTAAGCTCTAGAGCATCTTTGTGTCAACACGCAGAGGGAGCCACCCATGCTCCAAATTCTCTTGTGCTAGAAAATAGGAGCAAGTTTTAATAAATCTATTTTTTGAGATTTTTCCCCAAAACTCTATTTTCTCTTTATTTTCATGATCAAAAGGGTCTAAATATTTCCCTATCACAAAACTGTTCAAGAGGACAGAGAACTCCAATCCATGGGACCGGGTCGAGCTTCTCCAACAACTCCTTAAAATTTACTTGTCAAATCCTATGGTTTAGCAAGTTGCTAAAATATTTGGCAAGTGAAAAAAATGTCTATCTCTAACAAGTTGGTAATTTAACTTGGCAAGTGAAAAAAATATATCAAGTGCGGAGATTTACCAATTCTGGGGCGATATTTACCAAGTTGGTAAATATACCAAGTAAATTTAAGGAGTTGTTGGAGAGGTGTTTTCGTATTTTTTCAAAAAAAATAAGAATACCAAATGGATTTGATGAGTTGTTGGAGATGCTCTAACTATCTAGTTAGTCAATCTTTCTTGACTTATCCAAAACTGATTGTCTCACCAATATCTCTCGGTACATTATTATGTAAGAATGTGTCCAAGCCAGAACTTGTGTGATTTGTTTTTTTTAAGGAAAAAGACTACTAAGAGCATCTCCAAGAGACTTTCCATATCCTTTCTATATGTTAGGAATAGAGATTTTGGTGAAAAATTACCCTCCAACAGCTTATCTAAATAGTCTTCTAAGTATAGTCATCCTCTATTCTGGATTTTTCGCTAGCCAAATATAGAAGACGAGAATGACTCTCTAGAGTATGCATGAGATTTAGAAGCGTTCTTGGAAAATTAAAAGATATACAAAACGATTTTTATGTAAATGACTCTCCAAACGATAATTTAGAGAGTGAGATTTAGAAAGACTCTTAAAGATGCTCTAGGATTGGCCATGCATTCAAGATCGTATTTTTTTGTCCCACTTCTTGCCCTACAATAAGGGGTTGATGAAGAAACAATTACTCATAATGGAGAATATATATTCATTCCGTGTCTTAACTTATCCTCATCTGAGAGTGAATCATATCAGTCAACAATTATTACTAGAGGGCAACCAAAAAAAGAAGCGCGCGACCAAATGGACATGTAGCCAAGACATTAGATAGCTCCTGATGTACCACACCCAAGAAACCAAATTCGGAGAATAAAATCAAAATCTCCAACAGGAAACTCATGTAATTATCCCAACGCGATGTGGCTTGTCTCAACTCCAAAAGGGTCATGTTCTCCATAAATCGGGTCAACATAGAACCAGAACTTGAGCGAAACAAGCAAATGATGACAACCTTAACTTGGAGCATTGATGGGACTTTGACCACGCCAAGCAAAGAAAACATACCAAAATATCCCCACCGCCCACAAGCAAAGTGAGACCATAAGGCACTGTGAAAGGATCAAGATACCCAAGAGGGGGGGAGGGGGAGAATTGGGCTTCTTTTAAATTTCTTAAGCAAATATTAAAACCTAACAAATGTCAATCTCCCCTAGTGCCTACCGGAAGTGTGTCCTAATTAGAAAGCGGTAGCAAGGCATAGAATTGAAGAACACCCTACACAATTATAGTTCAAAGACAAGAACAAATGTGTAATGTAAATGCGGGAAAGTAAAGAGCTAGGGATATAGCCAAGTTGACACGCGATGTTTTCCTGAGGTATCGAGGAGTCGACACTCCCCCTAGTCCTCGTTGGAGCAGCTCGCAAGGTATAGCTCCCTCTCGATCCGCGCAAGGACCGAATGCTCTCTACGGGTTGATTCTTCGCCACTCCCCGGCTCGGTGAATCGCCCACAACCGATCACAACGAAGATGGAGAAGGGCCGCCAACAATCTTCCGGCGATCACCATCCTCCGAACACCACCAAGCTGTCTAGGTGTTGTCGATTACCAAGAGTAACAAACACAAGACCTTCACTTGACCCACTCAAGGCTAGGAAGGTGCATGGATGCACACTTGTCACTCCTAATCACCCTATAGAGGAAGAACAAGCTTTGGATCTCACAAATCTCTTCCTCACTAGGCTCTTGGTCTCTCAAGAACTCTCTCAAGCATCCTTCAGTTGAAACAATGGCCAAGAGGGCTAACTTGGACCAGATGGACAACTATATATATCCCCCACCCTCCAAACTAGCCATTTAGTTGCTTTTGCTATTTCTGCGAAGCGTCGGACTAGACCAGTGTCGGGTCTGTCGGACCATAACACAAGGACCGGAGCTCACAGATACACAGGAAATTCCACTGTTCGAGGGACCTCCAGACTACTTGCAATAGTCGTAGGAGGGCGTCGGATGACGTCCGACGCGGTGTCCGACGATATTGCACTCTCTGTTGTGCCTCGGACTAGCCGTCGGACTAGTCCGGAGCCTCTTCTTAGGCTCGGCCTCAAATCACTTGCCACCGGACCAATCAACTATGGTCCAGAGCCCTCCGGACAGGTTGTCCAGAGCTTCTTCCTCAGCTTTCTGCCTAAGGCAGGCCGTTGGACCTCTTCCAATGGTCCAACGCCTCCTCGGCCAACTGGTCTGGATCCTCTCTGACCACCTTCTTCACCTCTTTTCACTAAGACTTTTGAAGGGGTTTTGCTCCTACCATCTTAAGTGATGTTTGTAGGGTCTCTTGGATAAGTTATGACAAGTGTGCATACACCAACATTCTCAAACTCTCCTAGGTCAAGATACTAATCTCATACCCCGCTTAATAGTACGGCCAAATTAAGGAAAAACAAAGACCTAGTCTATACTTAGTGTTCTTCTCACACCTTATTGGCACTAAGACTATCCTAGTCTTCAACCTTGAGCTTCATCCTTTGACACCAAAACAAAATTCATCTTGGGGCCATGAATACCATTAAGCCCATTCACTTTCCATGACATATGACCTAACTTAAACACTTTTGTCTTTGCAAAACACGCGTTAGTCATAGTGATCTAGCATTGTCGTTAATCGCCTAAACCAATAGGGCCTAGATGCTTCACACCGGCTATCGTTGAAAACTCAGGATGTTGGAACATGCATGTCACAAATGATCACCAGATATTGTGGCAATAATGGCATCAGTGGCATTCATTTCAATATATACTAGTACAGCTATTAAGGAACAATGGGGTTTATGCTAGTGCGATCAAACAGAATCAGTAGTGCATGGTACGGTTCTTTATAATCTGAGACGTACTAGAGCAGATCTATGAGTTTCTTTCCCACCTGAAATGCATTTTGGCTAAAACATCATCATATCAAGATTGGTGGCTTTATTTGATACAAAAACACAGCACTGGTAATTCTAGTGACCCCAGGGTTTAAATTCGGCTGCTGATCGAGGGATGAAATATGTAGCTGCCAGCTTGTCATGGTCCTAGGTCCATTATTTGAAAAATGAATCACTGCTTTAAGGAACACAAAAACTCATCACCCTTCTTGACTACCACCTTGCATTGTAGAATGTAGAAGTTCTTGTTTGTGTTGAGTTGATATTATGTTTTAGCTCAAGAATTGAATGCAGAATACTTTCAGATGTGACGACCGGGGAAGTGCATGCTGTCACACCCAGTTTTAAAGACAAAACGGGATGCAATAATCTTATGTATGCCCAGAGATCAGTCACACACATAAGCCGATAAATTATCAAAATTGTATCATCACAAGTGTTTAATACATAGAGAATGAATATTTAAATAATATCTATTACAAAACAGCGGAAATAAGATAACTCTCGCGAAGCTCCATAGCACATGGACGTCAACTGGTTGACCCAAAACCTAGTAGTCCTCTGGATACTCCTCATAACTCTGATAATCTGGTACCCATCCGGGATTTTTATACAAGAATTGAAAAGAAATAAACAAGCGTAAGTACTTTCGTACTCAACAAGCATATATGGGGTCCATGAGGCTCAAATAGTATGACACTGGTTTACTGCGGTAAGCATTTTTAATTTGTAACAAAACTTTATAAGTGATAGATCAAAGTTATGCTTAATTCCCCAAGTTAAATTGCATGATCAAGTAAACAATTGAACAAGTAACATAATATCGTGAAAAAGTGATTCATAAAAGTAAACATAAGTAACCAAAGAGTTCTGTGAGTTTTCCGGGTCGCTCGTGTCCGTGAGCACGGCTATTATGATAGTTTTTAACACTCTGCAGAGTTTGTACACTTTACCCATGAGACGTGTTTGCCCAAATGCCCCGGGATCATGACTCCCTTAACACTACCGAGGTGAGCGGGCCGGGAACACGATGAAGTCTTTCAAAGGGGTTCGCTGACATACCCCAGACAGTACGGATCCACGGGCAAGGGGTATATAGGAGCCCGTCGGTGGTACGCACCCGCAGCGGTCCCCACACCAGCCGCTCCGCAACCGCTCGTCAATGGCAACTTTCGTGAACTGTTGCATGCGAGAGAGAGAGACCCTAATACTGAACTAAAGCCAGAGCCATATAGCCCTCATGGTTGTACTGTATGTCCCAGCTTTTGCTGACAGAAAGGGGTCCTAAGTCCATGTTGCTAAAAAGTCAAGTTTTACTTCAACATTTCATGTAATCATTAATCAAGATTAAAAGATCATGCTTATAAAAGTGAAGCACTAGCATTAACTATCCATATGCAACAATAACCCATAGGATTTCAAGGATATAGGGAAACAAATCTAGGTAAACCCTATGGTGACAGTATTAGACACATGCATATGATTTTATTGGGAAAGCTTCATTAATAGGACATCAAGGAAGATCCCATATAATACTTGCCTTGCTCAAAGAGATCCTTCTGCTGCTCCTGCTCAAAGCAAAACCCCTGGTCTCCCACGTACTGCTCACCGTCTGTACTCGATCATCACATCACATGCAATCACGCAGAGACATAACATGCAAACAAACAAAGCTATAGATTAGAACAGTACACCAAACATAATAAAACAAAAGGAAAAGTTTATAAAACTGATCTACGTATCACTATGGTCACAAAGACGCTTGAATCACGAAAAACGGAGCTATAACGGAAAAGTTAGGAATTAAACGGGATTTTGAATAGAGCAAGATTAAACATTACGGAAATAATTTTCTTTGATTTTTAAAAGTTATTAACATAGATAAAAACTATACTACTGGATAGAGCATGAAAATACGGATCTAACGCAACTTGAACGGAGCGATTTGGATTCAAAATTAGCAATTTATAAACAATTGAAAAAGAGTGGCAAAACTGTAAATAAGGTTTTCCTTTTTATTTTAGAAATAAAACAGACAGAAAAGTGAGGTGCTTTCCAGAACCGAAAGCGTAACTAGGAAGTACGCCAACTGGACCGCGGGTTCAGTCTTTAAAAAGAATGGGGACTCTTTTGCAAAAGGGACAACCAAAGGGGTACAGAGCGCTGTGGTTCATCCGATTCCAGACGGACGGTCGGGATTAGATCCGAGGGAGGGCACGGTGGCGCTCGGCGGCCGGGGCGAAGCAGACGACGGTGCCATGGCCGGTGAGCGGCGGCGCAAGGCGAACCGGCGGTCTGGTGCACCATTCTTAGCGCGGAAAGGTGTGAGAGAGAGAGGGGCGTCACGGCGAAGACGATGGCACACTCGGTCGAGTCGATTGCGCGCGGTGAAGAGCGGTCCGCGCGGCACAGCGGCTCGGTGTGGTCGGGAATCGCGGGGGAGTGCATTAGAGAGGTTGGGACGGGAGAGAGAGCTCCTGGGGGTGCTCCTTACCGGATTGCGGAGCTCAGGCAGTATGCGGATGGAGCAGAGAGACGCAGCCGCGGAGGGACAACGGCGGCGGTGGCTTCGCTAGGTTTGCGGTGGCGCGGGGTGCTGCGGCGGCTCTGGTTCTGCTCTGGAGGTTCCGCGGTCGCAAGGTGAGGACGAAAGGGGTGCGGGGGACAGCTTTTATAGCTCAGAGGCGCGGCCGTTATGGAAGGGAACAATCCCGCGGCGGATTCGGTCACAGGGGAAAGCGGCGGCGCAGAAAGGAAAGGGAGGGGAAGAGAAGGGAAGAAAGGAGGGCTCGGCGGCGGCGCTTGGCGTGCACGTCATGGCTCGGTGCCGATTATGGGAAGGGGTGATCCATCCTGCTTCGATTCGGACTCGGCGGCGATTCTGTCGACACAGAGAAGGAAGGGAGCGGGGGAAGGAAGAAGGAAGGTGAGGAAGGGGAGACTGACAAGTGGGACAGGCTCGTCAGCGGGAGAAAGGAAGACTGACCGGTGGGGCGAGTCTGTCAGTGAGGGCAAGAGAAGGAGAGGTGCGGGGGTGGAACTGGGCCGGCCTGCTCGCGTCGGCCCAACAGAGAGAGAGGGGTGAGGGATTGGGCTGGGGGAGATAGGGCCTCGGGCCAGAAAGCAATAAAGAGAGAGAGAGAAGAGAGAATTGATTTTCCAATTTTTGATTTTCAAACACCTTTTCCAAATAAAGATTTTGAACTCAAATTTGAACTTTGGAACCTCCAAACAATACAAAGTAGAATGTATCGGCATGAATGCAACACACTGTTTCTATTATGGTGCTAGATTTTATTTTGTGAAAACCTTAATTACTTTCCCTATGTTTTAATGCTCACATCAAATGCAATTAAATTTTCTTTGAATCTATTTTGGAAAAGTGCAAAAGTTTAGGGTGTTACACATGCGCCATGGACGTTAACATGATGTTCATATGAGAAAAGCAAAAAAATCTAGCTTGTAGACACTACAGGAAACCGTGGAGTTGCCGAGTGCTGGAAGCACTCGGCAACTAGCCTTTTGCACTCTGGCAACTAAGTTGCCGAGTGCCGCACTCGGCAACTAGCACTCGGCAGAAGCCGAGTCGGCAACTAATTTAGTTGCCGAGTGCCAGATTTCGGGCACTCGGCAACTAAATTGCCGAGTGTTATTTTATTTACCGAGTGCCGGATCCAGCACTTGACAACTAAAATTGGGCCGTCAACCTTGACGGACTAGTTGCCGAGTGCCAGCCACCTGGCACTCGGCAACTAAATTGTTTTATTTTTTATGCCAAAATTTAGTTGCCGAGTGCCAGGTGTCAGGTGCACCAGGCAGGCACTCGGCAACTTAAACGGAGCAGGATGGCATTAGTCGAGTTACCGAGTGTATTTTTTTATCGAGAGTCGGTACTCGGCAAAAAAAATTAAGTTGCCGAGTGTTTTTTTTGCCGAGTACCAGGCACTCGGCATTTAAATAGTTACCGACTGTTTTTTTTTTACCGAGTGTGACACTCGGCAACTAAATTAGTTGCCGAGTGCCCGATATCTGGCACTCGGTAACTAATTTAGCACTCGACAACTTACCGTTTTCCTGTAGTGGGAGGGATAGGGTCAAAGGCAAAGAGAGCAACAACAAGATAAAACAAGATGGAGGAAGGCTCTAGCAGGGGTAGCTAATACCTGCTGCCGGTGTTTATTGTTAGACATCATCGCTTGAAATAGTCCCTGGCGGCAGGTATATATATGCATGGCAGTTAAATATTTCCACAATCTTGACAAATTCATCAAGTATCGTTACATGTCCTACTATTAGAAACGACTAATGTGGACATGTTTGACTATATCTGGATGACTTGATCGAGTAGCAGGTTTGATTTGTCACCAAGCAATTATGGTTGGCAACACAAATTACGAGCTACATAGAAAAAGTCATGCACGATCCTTTACACCTCAGCTAGTTCGTGTCATACCATGCATTCACTACTCCATCCGGTAGTGTACTTACTTGTTTCCTAAGTCAATTTTTTTTTAATAATTTTGATCGCATTCATAGAAGATACACTAACACCTACACAGCTACACTATCAAATTAGTTTCAATAAACGTACATGAAATAATTTTGAACAATATATTGATTTTGTATTGTACTATCTCTTTCCTAAAAAGAAATTAAACTAATAGCTAAAATCCTTCATGTTATACTAGGTTTCTAGCTAGTAAATATTATTCACATTTATAACTCTAAATTAATTTATTATGAAAATACATTTCATAATTAATCTAATGATGTTTATTTTTTATTAAAAAAATATTTATATTTTTAATCTATAATTGATCAAACTTGTTATATTAAACCATGACAATATTTTAGAATTGCATTCTTTTAGGGATGAAGATAGTAGGTTTTAATATATTTGTCTTGCACTTGATGCTAATTTGTCAAATCTGTTGCATAAAATTATTCACTTTTTTTATAAACAAATGAATGAACAAATAATTTTGTGATCCAACGCGCAAAAAATGCTCATTGATCCATGTGCACAAAAGGCCCGATTATAACTGAAAATGCAATCAAACCCTAAGTGGGTTTTGGTGACATGAAAACATATTTAGAAGACTAATGAGACTCTTAAGGTATGACAAGCAGGGTGAACATAAGGAGGTTGATGAACAGGTTGGCGGACCCCTCCAATTACAAAAGTGCATGGCAACAAGCTCAATGGTGCTTTATTCATTTTATATTTCGAAATTGAGTTAGGTATACCATACTATTAAGAAGGATTCAACACGCATGCCAACAAGTGAACCAAATACAATATCTATCCAAATATATCACACCTCTACATATATAGAAGACAAATCAGTCAGCTATTCGAAGATCATTCCTTTGCTGTTTCTGCTAGGCCGGCAGTGCCGGACAGTCTGGCACTGCCGCGCCTTTGGCCGGCACTGCCACGACTTGTTCTGCCCGTTGGACAGTGAAGGGGTATTTCTTACCCCCTCACTTCTCCCCAACGGCTAGTTCTGTCATTCCTTCATTCTTACTTCGTGAAATAGAAAAAAGAAGCTCTCTTCTTACTCTCCCTTCTCCCTTGGTGCTCATACACTCTCCTCCATTGATTTCCAATCAACCTTTGAGAGATTGAGCCTTCAAGCTTGAGAAGAAGCTTCTCCCTCGGATCTTCAACTCCTACAAGCATTTGGTTTGCGTGGTGGCCGGCGGTTTGAGTTATTTACTCTTGGAGCATTGCTCCTAGCCGGCTAGAGGTTGCCCTTGAGCTTGCCTCCTTCGTGTGGCAACCTAGGGAAGTTTGTATCACCCCCATATTTCTAATACATAACCTCTCATCTCAAGGGTTCATTCTCTTGACTTGAGACCGAGGAAAGAGCTAGCCTTTGTGGTGAGCTTGAGCCTTGTGTGGCGCACCTCAACAACGTGGACGTAGGCAAGCCTTGGTGGCGAGCTGAACCACGGGTCAAATCTTGTGTCTCCTTGTGATTGTCTCTCTACTTTGATATATATTGTTTGCAAGGTGATTTCTAGGGTTTGGACCCGATCTACTCGGTGGGTGTGTTGCTACCACTTTCAGGTGGTGGTAGAGGTTCCCCACACCTCTAGGAAGGTTTCTATTCAAGCACAATTTCCATTCTCAGTTTACATTTTGAATTGTGCTTATCTCTCTCCTGGTGACAAGCACTGCCGCCCCAGAGAGCAGCAGTGCCGGGTACCCCGGCAGTGCCGGACTTGTGCTGACAGAAAGTTTGCAAGTTTATTTTAAAAAGGCTTGTTCACCCCCCCCCCCTCTAGGCTAATCAAATCCTTACAGGTGGTATCAAAGCAAGGTTATCTCAGTCAGCACTTAACCATGTGAGATAATGGCCGAAGAGGGGAGAGTCAAGCAAGTTGACCCCAAGCAAGTGGACTTGCACTCCACGAACAGCAGCGATGAAGTCCCCACGGATAACTACTTGACCACCGCTGGCATGTCCGCAGGACAGAAAGCAAAACGAAAAGAAGAAATAAGATCGAGAAGAGAATCAAAAAGATTGCAACAAGAAGAGAAAGCAATCAATGAAGCTAGAAGATTAAAGCTTGCTGAGAAGCTTCATAGGAAAGAAGTGAAGAGATTGACGAAGGAACTCAAGGCTAAGGAGGAGGAGCTAAGGAAGAGCAAAGAACAAGCCTCTCAAGTGGAGGTTGAATCAAGTAGCTCCGGCGGTGATGATGATGCATCATACCAAGCCTCCAAGATCGTGAAGAAGGATTAGAAGAAGAAGAAGGATGAGGGCAGCAAGAAATACTCTTCCATATCCTTCAACTATTCGTCTATTTCTAACCATGACCATAAACCCCTATTTCATGTTTCCGCCGGCAAGTTGCCTCATTTCGATGGGACCAACTTTGCTAAGTGGAAACACTTGATGAAGGCTTATCTTGTAGGTCTTCACCCCGATGCTTGGGAGATTGTCCATAGAGGATGTGAGCCTCCGGTGGATCCCACAAGCCCCACCACCACCGAGCAACGTTGTATACAACTCAATGCACAAGCAACTAGTGTGTTGCTAAGTGCATTGGATGGTGATGAGTACAACAAGGTGATGGGATTGGAAGTTGCCAAGGAGATATGGGACACCTTGCACTCTGCACATGAGGGTGTGAGCAAAGTGAGGCAATGCAAGATCGATCTATTCATGGCCAAGCTCAACCGGTTCGTAATCAACGAAGGTGAAGGGCCATAAGATATGTTTGATAGGTTGGTGGTGATAGTGGGCAAGATTAGAGGCCTTGGTGGTGAAGAGGTCAATGATCTCAAGGTCGTCAAAATTATGCTAGAAGCTTATTCTCCAAGAAATAAGACCGTGGTGACATTGATTAGAGACAAGAAGAGGTTTGAGTACTTCACACCAAGTGATGTGCTTGGAAGGATTATCACCTTTGATTTGCAAAGGGAAGAAGCACAAGAGAGGAAGAAGCTTGGTGAGATGCAAGCAAGTATGGAGGGGATGAAGATCAAGGAGGTGGCTCTTAAAGCCAACAAGAGCACAAGAAGATCAGCCCCTAGCTGTCCTAAAAACAGCAATCAAGCTTCTTCAAGCAAAGCTCAAGCAACCAAGACCATCAAGCATGAACCCAAAGCTCCAACATCAAGTGATGGTGAAAGTGAAGATGAGCAAGCGGAGAACATTGATGACATGGCTCTATTCATGAGAAGATTAAACAAGGGCCTAAAGAAGAATGGGTAGAAGCTCATGAAGAGAAGGTTCCCAAACAAGAAATCAAGAACTTGCTTCAATTGTGGTAGCACCGAACACTTCATTGCCGAGTGCCCAAATGAGAAGAAAGACAACAAGTTTGGCAAAGGCAAAGAGAAGACAAGGGTGACTACAAGAAGGGCAAGAGATTTGTGGGTGAAGCTCACATTGGACATGGATGGGATTCAACTACCGATAGCTCAAGTGAAGATGAAGAGATGGCCACCATTTCTATTCACAAGCCATCCACTTCACCAAGTCTCTTCAACAACATGTTCGATGATGATGAAAGCTCTCCTCACATTTGTCTCATGGCAAAGGGTGAGAAGGTACAATCAAAATCGAAACCAAAAACTCCTTCCCCCAAAGACATCTCTAGTAGTGATTCTAGTGATTACTCTAGTGATGATTGCTCTAGTGATGAATAAATCAATGAAATAACTAATAACATGGATGATAAGACCAAACTCTTCATTGCTAACATATTGGATGAATTAGAGGCAACCAAAGCTGAGTTGGCATCTAGAGAAAAGACTCTTATCAAACAAGAGGATCTCTACATTGCTAGCAAGGAAGCTATTGCATTTGAAAGGAGTGAGGTGAGCTCTTTGACTAAGGCTTTGGCCAAAGAACAAGAAGCTCATGCTCTCACTAAGAAGGAGTGTGGTGACCTCAAGCAAAAGCATTGTGTCTTAGTTGAAAAGCATCAAGAGCTTGAGGCACAATACCACCTTCTTTGGGAGGGCAACTCACATGTTCCTAAAGCAAATGATGCCTCTTCGCCATCCACTAGCCAAGGTTGTGGAAAATGTTATAATCTTAATTTGAATGATTATTCCACTAACCTTGCCAACATGGAGGCCATGAAGAAAGAGATAGCAAGGCTCAACAATGTCATCTCAGTTTATAGAAAGAATGACAAAGACAAGGTTGAGCCAAAGAAAGTTCAATACAAGGATGGAAGGCATCCATCAATCAAGGATGGCCTTGGACACACTCAAGGAGGTAAAAACAATGGAAGAAAAATAGTTAAAGGCATTGAGTGTGTCAAGTTTGAGAAGAAGGGAAGCATTGGTGCAGATAAACCTGCACAGACTGCAGCTCTGCTGGACAAGAGGTCGGCAATGCCGGACCTCAGGCCGGTAGTGCTGCGCCCCACTAAAGGGAAGGCTACTAGTGCTTCACCTGATCAAGCTCAAGCCCAAGACCATGCCAAGAGGGTGCCCAAGCAAAAGCAGGTTTCTTAGAAATCCAAGGACTCAATCTGGGTGGCCAAGAACAAATTTTCATATCAACCCAAGTCAAGGTCACCCCAAGGAAGTTTGTCCTCATGCTACATGTTGAAATGCAATGATCGTGGTAAAGTCATTGCAGAATTTGTGGGTGATGAGAAACATGATAAAACAAGCATGAACATTTGGGTTCCAAAGATTGTTGTGACTAACATGCAAGGCCCCAAGATTGATTGGGGACATAAATCTAGGAACTAAATTGTTTTGTAGGCATACTCCTCCGGTGGATCAAGTTGGGTGCTTGATAGTGGATGTACCAATCATATGACTGGAGAGAAGAGTATGTTCTCATCATATTCCCCAACTTCAAATGCAAGTGTGAATATCATCTTCGATGACAACTCCAAAGGGGAAGTGATTGGAGTTGGTAAAGTTGCTATTACTCTTGAGCATTCCATCTCAAATGTATTACATGTGAATTCGTTGAGTTACAACTTGTTGTCCGTATCACAATTATGTGAGATGGGCTACAATTGTCTCTTTACGGATAAGGGTGTGGAAGTCTTTAAGAGAGAGGTTTCCTCTATTGTCTTTACGGTTCATTTGAAGGGCAAGCTTTACCTAGTTGATTTCAACAAAAGTAAAGCTAAGCTTGAGACTTGTTTAGTGGCAAAATCTAGCATGGGTTGGCTATGGCATCGCTGAATAGCTCATGTTGGGATGAGGAACTTGGCCAAACTCCTAAAAGATGAACACATTCTTGGACTAACAAATGTTCATTTTGAGAAGGATAGAATTTGTAGCGCTTGCCAAGCCATAAAGCAAGTAGGTGCACCTCACCCATCAAAGGGCATTGTCTCCACCAAGCAACCATTGGAGCTAATACACATGGATCTCTTTGGATCGGTGGTCTACATAAGTATTGGCTATAACAAACATGGTTTAGTTATTGTTGATGACTTTACTCGTTTCACTTGGGTGTTTTTCATGTATGATAAGGCACAAGTGCAAGATAAGGTGAAAACCTTCATTAGAAGAGCACAAAGGGAATTCGGCTTCCAAATCAAGAAAGTTCGTAGTGACAATGGAACCGAGTTCAAGAACACTCAAGTGGAGGAATTTCTTGATGATGAGGGCATCAAGCATGAATTTTCAGTCCCATACACCCCTCAACAAAATGGTGTAGTAGAGAGGAAGAATCGGACACTCATTGACATGGCAAGGACAATGCTAGATGAGTACAAGACTTTGGATATCTTTTGGGCCGAAGCCATCAACACCGCTTGCCAGGCTATCAACCAGCTATATCTACACAAGATTTTGAAGAAGACTTCATATGACCTTTTAACCGGTAACAAACCAAAGGTGTCATACTTTAGAGTTTTTGGGTGCAAGTGTTTCATACTTAACAAAAAGCCCAAAACCTCTAAGTTTGCACCTAAAGTTGATGAAGGTTTTCTTCTTGGTTATGGATCAAATGAGCATGCCTATCGCATATTCAACAAGACCTTAGGGAAAATTGAAATCACGATAGACGTGACATTTGATGAATCTAATGTCTCTCAAGTAGAGCAAATTGATCAAGTGATTGTAGGTAATGAGGAACCACCATGTGAAGCAATCAAGAACATATCCATTGGTGACATTAGACCACAAGAAGTCCAGGCCACAGAAGTGAAACCTCAAGGTGGTGATGCTACTGCCCCAAGAATTGAAGAAAATGGCCCAGCGGTGCTCCCTGGTCCAGCCTCTGTGCCTGACCACGGCACTGTCGGACCAGAGGTCGGCACTGCCGGACCAGGCAGATAGGCAACAACAAGCTCTTCACCACCAAGCCCGATGAACCTACAACCTATATTTTAAGAGTATGAGTATGATGACCAAGTTGACAAACAAGAAGCCACAGAGTACCCAAGATTGAGGCAAACCATTCAAAGAGATCATCTCGTGGATAACATACTTGGGAGTCTTCGAAAGGGGGTAACTACAAGTTCACATTTGGCAAATTTTTGTCAATTTTACTCTTTTGTCTCCTCTTTGGAACCTCTCAAGGTTGAGCAAGCTCTCGATGATCCGGATTGGGTGATGGTTATGCAAGAAGAGCTAAATAGCTTTGAAAGGAACAAAGTTTGGTCATTGGTGGAAAGACCAAATACCAATGTGATTGGCACCAAGTGGGTCTTCTGCAACAAACAAGATGAGCAAGGCGTGGTGACAAGGAACAAGGCAAGATTGGTGGCTCAAGGTTTCACTCAAGTGGAGGGCTTGGACTTTGAAGAGACATATGCACTGGTGGCTAGGCTTGAAGCAATTCGAATGCTTTTGGCCTATGCTGCCCATCATGACTTCAAGCTTCAACAAATGGATTTGAAGAGTGCATTCCTCAACGGCCCTATCCAAGAGTTGGTCTATGTTGAGCAGCTACCGGGTTTTGAAGATCCCAAGTTCCCTCATCATGTCTTCAGGCTCCATAAGGCGCTCTATGGGCTTAAGCAAGCACCAAGAGCATGGTATGAATGCCTTAAGGAATTCTTGATTAAACAAGGCTTTGAAATAGGCAAAGCGGTTCCTACTCTCTTCACTCATAAAGTCAATAATGATATCTTTGTGTGCCAAATATATGTCGATGACATAATATTTGGTAGTACTAACCAATCCTTTTGTGATGAGTTTAGTAGAATCATGACTAAGAGATTCGAGATGTCTATGATGGGTGAGCTAAAGTTCTTCCTCAGTTTTCAAATCAAGCAACTCAAGGAAGGGACTTTTCTATGCCAAACCAAGTACACCCATGATATGTTGAGAAAGTTTGACATGGCAAATGCAAAGCCAATCAAGACTCCCATGCCAACCAATAGACATCATGATCTTGATGAAGGAGGGAAATCCGTGGACATAAAGGTATATCGCTCCATGATTGGCTCTCTCCTTTACTTATGTGCATCTAGGCCGGACATAATGCTTAGTGTGTGCATGTGTGCTAGATTTCAAGCTAACCCAAAAGAGTGCCACTTAGTGTCTGTTAAGAGAATTTTGCGATATCAAGTTTCCACTCCTAACATTGGCTTATGGTATCCTAAGGGCTCTAAGTTCGATTACTTGGTTATTCGGATTCCGATTACGCCGGTTGCAAGGTAGACCGAAAAAGCACTTCGGGGACATGTCAATTCCTTGGACGGTCTCTAGTGTCTTGGAGTTTTTAAAAGCAAAATTGTGTAGCCCTTTCCACTGCTGAGGCCGAGTATGTTGCAGCCGGCGCATGTTGTGCTCAACTACTATGGATGAGGCAAACCTTAAAAGATTTCGGATGTCAATTCACCAAGATACCTCTCTTGTGTGATAACAAGAGTGCCATCAAACTCGCAAATAACCCGGTTAGTCACTCTAGAACCAAACACATAGACATCCGTCATCACTTCTTGAGAGACCACAAATTAAAAGGAGATATCACAAGTCGCCATGTGAGCATCGAAAAGCAACTAGCCGATATCTTCACTAAGCCTCTCGATGAGACAAGGTTTTGTGCTTTGCGTAGTGAGCTAAATATACTTGATTCTCATAACGTGGTTTGAACTATAGCACACATTTGTTTGTCTACCAAGCGACTTAGGCAAAACTTTGAAAAATTCTTAATTATGTGTTTCAAAACCCATTTTGAAAGAAACTTGAGTATGGTGGTCATTGTATGTATTGTTGATTGCTTACGAACCATCATAGGGCAAGGAGTATGTGTCTACAAGTGCATAAATATATAGTATGAAGTGGCATAGCTCCTCACTGCCTGGCAGGCCAGCAGTGCCGGCCCCTAGCACGGCAGTGCCGGGGTGCCCGGCTGTGCCGGACCTAGTCCGGCAGTGCCACGACTTAACCGACCAGAGAGGTCGGGTCCATTTCCATCTCTCGGGCCCTCTTTTATTTCCTAATCCAGGCCCGAGGGGACTCCATCCCAAGTTATTTTTCCCCCAACAGAACCCTCTACATCTCCTCTCTCAACCCCAAGGAAACCTAGGGAACCCGGAGGTCCCTCTCTTCTTCTCTGGCAGTGCCGCCCTTCGGAGGTGCTGCCATTGGAGGAGGTGTGGAGGATCTTCCTCCCTGCTTCATGCTCCACTCAAGCCCGACCTTCTTCATCCTCTTCCCTCTCTTTCAAAGGTAATAACATGAAACCCTAATTTGGCTCGATCTATGCAATGTATGGATTTTGAGATGGGATTTAGGTTGTTAGTAGTTGAATTGTGTATGGTGATGTATCTCCAGTAGTTAGATTTTGTCAAAACCTAGATTCCATGGTGGATTGGAAAAGCATGCATAGGTGCTGTTTGCACCAGGCCGGCACTGCCGGGCTCTGGGCAACAGCACCAATGTATTTGCTTCTCCAATCAACCATAGACTCTCGTTTTTTATCAAATCTTTCCACTAGAGTTCCAGTTACTATTCTAAGTGCAACAACTTAACACTCTCTCCTTTTAAATGCATAGATGGATGCCAGAGGACCGAGCGGTGTTAGAGGAAAGGGGCCAAGGACAAAGGCTCGTGCTAGCAGAGGAGGCCTTGGAGGAATTGATGATGGCCTGAATCCTAGGCAGAGGATCAGGCAGGAGGATGAGCTACAGAGGGCAGGAAGGACAATCTTGGATGGTGCTTGTCCAAGGACACCTCCGGATTTGGGATTATTTGATGGATCTTATCTTATCCCTCATCCTGAGGATGTGCTTGTCAGAGAGCCTCAGGACAGCCGTGTTAGAGACAGAGTGAGCTATCAGAATCAGTACAGGTATGTCCAAGAGCAGAGGTTATCTATCCCTATGACGTGCCAAAGGACATGGGAGTGGATTACAGGTTCTGGAATGTTTTTCATTCTGATTATTATTCCACTGTTCTCTTCCATGCTAGTAAGCCCAAGATTATCAAGATAAAGTATGTTGATTGGGAGCATCTGGAGAACAAGAGAGACTCTATGTTTGATAGAGTCATTGATCAGTGCAGGCAGCTAGGTATGTATGAGTGGATGGGTTTCCAAAATGACTGGAACACGGAGATTATCTATCAGTTCTATACCACCTACTACCTTGACAGGGAGAATCTTGTGATGTACTGGATGACAGAGGGCATGCACTACAGATTGGACTATGTGACTTTTGCTCGCCTTCTTGGCTTTGGAGAGGATGATAGGGAGTTCTCCAATCTTCATGATGAGAGAGGTTTGTCTAATGAAGAAATCTCTCACCTCTACATTGAGCCTGAGAAGGCAGATGGTCTTGTGAAGGGGTTAAGGAGTAAGTACTACATCTTGAACAACCTCTTTAGGACCACTCTTTATCCCAATGTGGGAGCAGCCTCTAACCTCTATGCTTCATTCTAAAATGTGTTAAGAAGGATGAGAGGTGGAGCTCCACCATTTTCAGTTGCACGCTTTCTTTGGGATGAGATCTTCATTGCTGCTGATGATGCTAGGAAGGGTCTTCTTTATGCTCCCTACCTGATGTTCATCATTGAGAGAGTGACAAGCCGAATGTTCAACAAGGACACCTCTCATGAGCCTTACAGAGCAGAGAAGGAAGTTCACTCTACTGTTCAGGAGGTGGTGACTCCTCCCAGGGTTGGGACCAGTGCAACAGCTTCAGACTTTCCTGAATCTTCTAGAGGAGTACCAGCAGCTAGCAGAGGCAAGAAGAAGGGTAAGCTTGGCAGGCTTCTGAAGAAGATCTTTGCTGGCATCTGCTATGCCAATCACCATGCTTACCAGACCAGACTAGAGATCAGGCAGCTCAGACAGGACCAGGGCCTCAGACAGTTGTCTCCACCTACACATCCACCAGAGCTCAGTGAGGAGTCTACATATGCCTCAGATGATGAGGATGAGGATGATGATGATAATGAGGAGTTCCAGGAGGAGCCACCACCGAGACGCAGTAAGCGTGCTTGTGGTCCTAGTGTTCACTTCACTGCAGTCCCTGCTGCTGATGATGATGAAGAAGATGAAGATGATGATAAAGATGACCATATGGAGGAGGATAGCGACTAGTTTGTATTCTTTTTGCTATGTTTTTTTCTCTTTATGGTGACTTGTTGCCAAAGGGGGAGAATTACTAAGTGAAGGGGGTACAACAAATCTTCAACGGTCATGGAGGAGCAACTGATAGTTATCTTAGTTTTTAGTTTATGAGATGAGAGAGCAACACGAAAAACTATTTTATTATAATATTGCCACTTAAGTACTTGATTTGTGTTATTTGTGGACATGTACTCTCTCATATATATCATGCTTGTCTTAGAGAGCATTTAGTTTTATTCAATATTGTGTTGTGTGGTCGTGCTTGTGCTTCCGCAGACTTGCTGTCTGCAGTCAGGCCGGCAGTGTCGGGCTGCTCTAACAACAAGCCCTCTAATCTTTGAGAGACAGGTTTGTATCATCACGTATATTCTTGTGACACCTTGTTTCAGCACCCCACAACAACCATGGATGTAGGGGGAGCCCTATTTCACTCCAATGTGTGAATTTTGTCTTTTCATGCCAAATTGGAAATTTAAATTCCCATTCACACATTTAGGGGGAGATCCTACACCCATGACTTCCATTGTCTCGGATTATTATTCACTTTTGTAAGTTCTAAGTGTGTTGTCATCAATCACCAAAAAGGGGGACATTGAAAGTGCAATCAAGACCTAAGTGGGTTTTGGTGACATGATAACATATTTAGATGACTAATGAGACTCTTCAAGTATGACAAGTAGGGTGAACACAAGGAGGTTGATGAACAGGTTGGCGGACCCCTCCAATTACAAAAGTGCATGGCAACAAGCTCAATGGTGCTTTATTCATTTTATATTTCGAAATTGAGTTAGGTATGTCGTACTATTAAGAGGGATTCAACACGCATGCCAACAAGTGAACCAAATGCAATATCTATCCAAATATATCACACCTCCACATACATAGAAGGCAAATCAGCCAGCTATTCGAAGATCATTCCTTTGTTGTTTCTGCCAGGATGGCAGTGCCGGGCTTCAGGCTAGCAATGCCGGGCAGTCCGGCACTGCCGCGCCTTTGGTCGGCACTGCTGTGACTTATTCTGCCCGTTGGACAATGAAGGGGTATTTCTTACCCCCTCACTTCTCCCCAACGGCTAGTTCTGCCATTCCTTCATTCTTACTTCGTGAAACAAAAAAGAGAAGCTCTCTTCTTGCTCTCCCTTCTCCCTTGGTGCTCATACACTCTCCTCCATTGATTTCCAATCAACCTTTGAGAGATTGAGCCTCCAAGCTTGAGAAGAAGCTTCTCCCTCGAATCTTCAACTCCTACATGCATTTGGTTTGCGTGGTGGCCGGCGGTTTGAGTTCTTTACTCTTGGAGCATTGCTCCTAGCCGGCTAGAGGTTGCCCTTGAGCTTGCCTCCTTCGTGTGGCAGCCTAGGGAAGTTTGTATCACCCCCATATTTCTAATACATAACCTCTCATCTCAAGGGTTCATTCTCTTGACTTGATACCGAGGAAAGAGCTAGCCTTTGTGGTGAGCTTGAGCCTTGTGTGGCGCACCTCAACAACGTGGATGTAGGCAAGCCTTGGTGGCGAGCTGAACCACGAGTCAAATCTTGTGTCTCCTTGTGATTGTCTCTCTACTTTGATATATATTGTTTTCAAGGTGATGTCTAGGGTTTGGACCCGATCTACTTGGTGGGTGTGTTGCTACAAATTTCAGGTGGTGCTAGAGGTTCCCCACACCTCTAGGAATGTTTCTATTCAAACACAATTTCCATTCTCATTTTACATTTTGAATTGTGCTTATCTCTATCCTGGTGACCAGCACTGCCGCCTCAGAGAGCACCTAAGGCCGGCAGTGCCGGACCTATGCTGACAGAAAGTTTGCAAGTTTATTTTAAACAGGCCTATTCACACCCCCCCCCCCTCTAGGCTAATCATGTCCTTACAATAACATACATGAAGCATAAAAAATGTCCATGCATTCTTACTTGTGCATCAAAGCTAACAACGTGGCATATATCATCGTTGATATCACTATACCACAGCCCAAATTTAGCGTTTGACGGTGGGTCGTTATAAGCCGTTTCAGCGTCCTACAGTCTGACGTTATAAACTTATAGCGACAGATATATTAGCCGTTGATAGTGGCGACGCTAACTTTTAACGTCGGACCAACTTTTAACGTCAGACCATCTAACGCTATATAAAAGATATAACGACAGACTCTCTGACATCTTTTATATACTTATAGCGTTCAACAGCCCATCACTATGCAAACAAATAATTAACATATAATATCAAGTATTATTAATATGTTAATCATATATTCAAAAAACACATATAAACTAGACCAAAGAGCTCTCGAGTTATATTAAATCCATCATAATATGTCATATGCCATTTTACACACAATTCATAGCAAACAAAAGCTAAGATGACACAAGTTTGGCCAAAATGGTAGACATACCAGAGATATTAGGTTTCAGAACCCATATCTCATAGTTTGCTTCCACACTTTACAAAATGATCTACCTCTAGTAAGTCCAAACATAAGTTTTCATCTATAGCTAGGATGTCCAAAACACGTCGTCATGAGCACTTTGATCCAATCAGTGACTGCACTCTACTTCCAGCTAATTCCTCCCACCACCTGTAAATAAAAGTTAAAATTCATAAAAAACACAACCTAAAACTTCATAAAAGACACGAGTCAATAGGCGCCACAAACATCCAGCAGGTGTAATACTCAATATGATTTCAGCTATGGTTTAATAGGTAGTCCAAAAGTTCTAAAATATTGGCTAAGTTAGAGCTTTACAGCATGTCTACAACATACAGATTTGCCATATAGATGATAAAGAACATGACAACAAAAACTAGATGGGAATGGCATACAAAAACACAATCAACACTTCTTAATTTTAATATGCACACTGAGATGAGCACTAATTTTCAGTTGTGTTTTTTCCAACTACAGCAAGCAGTTTCCCAAGTATAAGAATCCTCCCAAGTATAAGAATATTCAGTTTCTTCCAACTACACCAAGCAAGTTGTGTTCATCTCAGTCCTCGTGATCCCAAGTCCAAATTTAAAAGTGTCAGGACAGTGCAAAGAATAAGAATATCCAGTTGTCCGATAGTTGCATGATCTTACAATGACGTTTTCTTCTTCCAAACCAAACAAAACTATGTAGAAATCACATATTAAAAACAACTATGCATGAACATAAGAGGATTGCGTGCATGTACACTTGCAGTTACAGGCAAGATTTATTCAAATCAAATTCAGTGTAGTAGCATTCTATAGAAAGGTAAAAAAAAATTACCTAAATCAATTCAATCTAGACTACTGCATCATTAAGCAGAACTTTTCCCTCGCATATATTGCATCATATCTGAGTCAACCAGACTTTTTCAGTACACATAATCTTTGTAAACCTAAGCTACGGGTCAGCACCAGATGCCATGCTATGAGGTAATGAGGAAGAGTGAGGTACATATCACCAACTAACACTAGCATGGAAAAAACTTGGATACACAAAAACTCACTTGGCAATGTGCAAGTACTTGAAACATTTTGATGTGTCTACAGTGTCAGGAGCAGTGGTTACGATTTTCGCAATGTCAGCCCCTGTTGCTCGTATCTGGGCCACCAAATTCAGAAGTTCATGTACGGATGGAGTGCTCTCATAGTCGTATGTTGAAACAATGAGCTTACAGCTTTGAGGTTTCTTCCCAGACAAAAACTTCATAAATTTGTCGGCAACCTGCAGAGCAGCATGGCAATAGTGAGTAGTGACCAATTAAAAAGAGATTCACTTGTCCCAAAGACATGGTAATTATGCATAAGAAGAAAACTCCATTTAAATATAATCCAACTCTGAACTCTCAGATATCCAATTCAATAGTACTGCACACATAAACTTTGAATTCACCAAGCCTCACGCAATGATTCTGAAATCAAAAGAATGAGAAGGAATTCTTTGTCCAACAAGCTAGTCTTGTGAATTGTGATAGTAATGAAATCAAAAGAAGTGAGGACAGAGCCAACCTTCAACTCGATATCAACGTATTCAACTCCCAGCTCCATTGCCAGTAGAAGCAACTCAAACCGTGGCTCATCTTCCCCTGCGTACTGGCCTCCCTCCCATTTCGGCCTGCGCAAAACAAAACCAAGAAACATACATTACTTTCATAAGAGATTAACTGAGAAAACACATAGTGTTCCTCTGATGGTACAATAGAAACACAATTTGAAATAATTCACAAAGCAAAAACATTTGCCCAATTCAATTATACTGAACATTATCTAAAAATTTCAATTGTATTGAACCAGCCAGTTCTCACATAATGCGCCAAGCCCAAGAACGTGCCGCGGGGAAGAAGATGCAAGAACCTATAGGTGACGATGACGGGGAGCGAGCGGGGCTGGACGAGATGCACGGGCAGGTCCATGCGCTGCTAGGGCACGTGGGGGGAGGGGGCCACACTGGGGATGGTGGCCGGTTGGGGACGCGCCGCCACGGTGAAAGACCTTGTTTGATTTTGGTTAATTGATGAAACCTATAGACTAACCCTAGTGCTAAGTGCATGATCTAGCTAGGGTGATCCACCTTGACACATGAAGCTAAAAGGATGACAATGGTATATTTATCACTAGTTGGGGAACCAAGTTTCACTAGGAACCAAGTTTGGGAACTAGTTGAAAGACCAAAGAACTACAATCTGATTGGCACAAGATGGGTATTTAGAACCAAACAAGACCAAGATGGTATAATTGTGAGGAACAAAACAAGACTAGTAGCTCAAGGATACACTCAAGTTGAGAGTCTTGACTTTGGAGAAACTTATGCACCGGTTGCAAGATTAGAGGAAATTAGAATCCTATTGGCCTATGCATGTGCACACAACATCAAGCTATACCAAACGGATGTGAAGAGTGCTTTCTTGAATGGATACATCAATGAGCTAGTATATGTTGAGCAACCTCCCGGTTTTGAAGATGACAAGAAGCCCAACCATGTGTACAAATTGAGAAAGGCTTTATATGGCTTGAAGCAAGCACCTAGAGCATGGTATGAAAGATTGAGGGATTTCCTTCTATATAAAGGGTTCATCATGGGGAAGGTTGATACTACTCTCTTCACCAAGAAGCTTGGCAAGGATTTATTTGTGCTCCAAATCTATGTGGATGACATCATATTCGGTTCAACTAATCAAGAATTTTGTGAAGAATTTGTGCACCCCCATATGTGACATGCCTCTCCTTCGAGCTATGCAAGGTACAAGTTGATTGACATGTCATTCATCCATTATTAGGACTTGTTAGTGCATCTAGACATCAACTCATTAGGCTCATTCATGAAAATCAAATGTTTTGATGCTTATATGGTACCACTATTGTTTCTATGCTTGATATGATCAGTGGTAGCATATGACATATTTGCAGGCTTGCAATCCTAGTGTTTGATCTAGAATATGAACTTCAAATTTTTAGCTCAACATGGGCAAGATAACCATTCTAGGATGTGTGAACAAGCTTATCCATGGTTTCAACCGAGTTAAATAGCTTGGGGCAAGTAATCTAGATTGAACCACAACTAAAAATTCTCTCCTATAATCAATCCTTTGAGCACATCTTTTATGATAATAGATGACAAAGGAGGAGAAGTAAGTAGTTCACAAAAGAAAGAATAGGGAGAAGAAGTAAGTAAAAATGAAAAATGAAAGCACACAAGTAGGGAGAGCAAGCCAATGAATAAAGTTGTTGCATATCTTTGTGCATTCATAAGTGCTTGCTTGCATCTATATTTATCTTCACGATATGCTTGTGTGGTGAATGCTAGAATCTAAACGTTATGGTGCTTGAATAACTAGCATGTTTAGAGATCTTTTCTTGTCTTCTCAAGTGGTATCTAGTTCTATCAAGTTTGCCTCGCAAGTGTTTTCAAGTGGTTTCTAGGCATTCATGATGCTAAGGATGGTATAAAAGTGCACTCCGATTGGTATCACGCTTCAAAGGTCCATTCTTTATACCTTAGCATCATTTGGTAGCATTCACTCTCCCACAATTCCTATTCATACATATGTGATCAAAATGAACCAAACTCATATATCACATATGTAGGGGGAGCTAATACTACCAAAGTAAAATTTTCATTATATAAATTCCTTTGTGAAAGGTTGTCATCAATTACCAAAAAGGGGGAGATTGAAATACCTTGTTTGGTTTTGGTTAATTGATGAAACCTATAGACTAACCCTACTGCTAAGTGCATGATCTAGCTAGGGTGATCCACCTTGACACATGAAGCTAAAAGGATGACAATGGTATATTGATCAAGTGCTTCATGGACTAAGGAAAAGAAGAAAGCGAAAAACAAAAATGGGCTCAAGGCAAAGGTATATATGGGCCATTTTTTTGGTTTAGTGATCAAGACACTATAGAGAGTGTGATCACCTTTAGGATAGATAGCCGTACTATCAAGAAGGGAAAGACGTTGTGATCGCGGTTATCAAGTGCTACTAGGTTTTGTCATTCATGCATGTGCATTAAATCACCTAGTAACATAGCCTTACTTAAAACCCATAAAAATATATGCTAAACATCTGCTCTAAGAAAGTACCATAAGTGTTTGGAACAATGGAGCAAGGTTGGAAAAGAAAGAAACAAGAAAGGAGCAAAGATAGAGCGACGGACGCAGGTCCGACGCGATAGACACTAGCGCCAGACGCTGACGCATGCATAACGGAGCATCTATCGCCAACACAGAGAGCTCCAGAAACATTCACTCTACGACGGACGCGTCTGTCGTATAAGCGTCAGACGCTAGCGAGCGTCCGGAAATATTTTCTCAGATTTTCTCAGAAACCTGATGAGGACATCCTCCATTATTACCCGTTGGCAAAGATGCAACAAATAATGGGCCAAGTGGCCCAGTTGTAGTCGGGCGGCGACCGTGTGAGCCTCTGAATAATCCCACCTTACTTATCTTGGGAGGAAGAAGCCACCTTAAAAGGGAGAGTCACCCTTCCCCTATCAGACTAGTCTTTTAGGGAGAGTGGGCCTTTCTCCGAGTGGGTGTGCCTAAGAACTGTTGGGGTCCGGGCAACCTCAATTTATCGGGCCTCGGCCAACCCTACCTGGGCCGGATGTATCATTTGGTATCAGAGCTAGGCCCTTGTTTAAGGGGGTGGAAATGATGAGGACATCCTCCATTATTACCCGTTGGCAAAGATGCAACAAATAATGGGCCAAGTGGCCCAGTTGTAGTCGGGCGGCGACCGTGTGAGCCTCTGAATAATCCCACCTTGCTTATCTTGGGAGGAAGAAGCCACCTTAAAAGGGAGAGTCACCCTTCCCCTATCAGACTAGTCTTTTAGGGAGAGTGGGCCTTTCTCCGAGTGGGTGTGCCTAAGAACTGTTGGGGTCCGGGCAACCTCAATTTATCGGGCCTCGGCCAACCCTACCTGGGCCGGATGTATCAAAACCCGAGAGCAACGAGTTGGCGCCGGACGCTGAGGCGTAGCGTCTGTCGCAAAGCAACAGAGCGTCCGACGCCTAGAGAAGCTTTTTTGATACTTACTAGAAGCGCGACGGACGCTGGCGTCGGAGCGTCCGACGCAAACTTGAAGAGCGTCCGACGCCCCCGAAACAGGCACAACGGCTAGTTTTTGAGAGGTGTCTATTTAAGGGCATGTGGCCGGTTGGAGCTCCCTCTCTCGAATCTTTGACTTCTAATACACTCTTGTGAGCTCTCAAGCACCTCTCCCACTCATCTCTTTGATTCTTGTTCATCCCAAAAGAGATAGAGTGCATCCAAGTGCATTGCTTAGTGATTTGCATCTAGAAGCACTTGGTGATCGTTCTTGCTACGGCTTTCTTGTTATTCTTGGTGTTTGCCAACACCTTGACGGCTTGGAGCAAGAAGGGGGAGGCAACACGAGTTGGTGATTGTTCGTGGTTGATCCGGTGATTGTGAGAGGGCTTGTGCCCACCTCGGCGGAGAGCCAAAGGGTAAGTCTAGTAAATTTCTCGTGTCATTGAGTTACTCTCACTTGGGTGGATTCTTGTGGCGCTCAAGTTGTGAGCTAGGCTTGTCATTGCCTATTAGCCACCGAATCACCATTTGAGTAGTCGACACAACGGGGACTAGCTTGGTGGCAACCAAGTGAACCTCGGGAGAAAAATCATTGTGTCATCTTGTCTCCCGGCTATTCATTGGTATTCATTGTGATTGGTTCATCCCATTGACATCCATACATCACAAGGCATCGGTATAACAATCACCCTTATCCTTGTTTTTACATTTCTTCATTTCTTGTCTAGTTAGCTTGCTAGTTAGTTCTTTTGTTAGTTGTGCTAGCTTGCTTGAGCTAAGTGCCTTAGGTTCTTGCTATTGTGTGTAGGCACTTAGTTAACTAGAATTACTTGGATAGGTGGCTTTGCACACATAGTAGAGCTAGAGCAAAAAGCTTCGCTTTAGTGTTATCTAACCCTTTGCTCGAGTGGTTTGTCGAATTATTAATAGGCTATTCAACCCTCCTCTAGCCATCTAGGACCTTTCAAGTGGTATCAGAGTCGTGGTCACCGCTATTGTCAAGGCTTAACAACCTTCAGTGTTAGTGATGGCTCAAATACAATTCAACCATGTTGGAAGCAGACCACCAATGTTTGATGGGACATCATTTGATTATTGGAAGAGGAAGATGAAGATGCACCTAGGCTCAATACATGAGAAGGTGTGGAGTGTGACCAAACATGACTTTGTCATTCTTGATGAAGCCACTCCCACACCTAGAGAGCAAGAGAACCGGCAATGAAACACCATGGTTCTCAATGTGATCTACAATGGCATTGATTCCAAGGTGTTTGAGAAAATCAAAGATCTTGAGAGAGCAAGTGAAGTGTGGACAAGACTAGAAGATACATATGAGGGCACCACAAAAGTAAAGAGCTCAAAGCTAAAGGACAAGCTATCTCACTTCAAGATGAAGGAAGATGAGTCAATCCCGGAGATGTTTCATAGGCTCCAAGTAATCATCAATGATCTAAAGGGATTGGGTGAGAAGGTCAAGGATGAAGACTTCTCAAACCGGTTTCTTGGTTGTTTGCCCAAGAAATACAAAACCTTGAGGAAAATAATTAGGAGAGATGGCTTGGACAAGATCACTCCAAATGAAGTGCTCGGAGAAATCATGACCAAAGAGCAATACAATGAAGAGAGTGGAGAAGAAGAGGTCAAGGAAGAGAAGAAGGAAAAGAAGAGCTTAGCATTCAAGGCATCATCATCCAAGAACAAGGGCAAAGCAAAGAAGCAAGAATCAAGTGATGATGAAGAAGCTAGTGACATTGATGATGAGATGATGGCCCTCTTTGTGCGCAAGTTTGGCAAGTTCATGAAGAAGAAGGGATACGGTGCTAGAAAGAGAAGAGATAAGTTCAAGAGCAAAGAATATGTGAGAAAATGCTACAAGTGCAAGAGCACCGATCACATGATTGCGGATTGTCCCAATCAAAGTGATGATGATGAGAAGAAGAAGAGCAAGAATGACAAGAAAGAGAAGAAGCTATCATTCACCAAGAAGAAGAAGGGTGAATCATACATGGTGACTTGGGATAGTGATGATTCCTCCGATGAAGAATCTACTGATGATGAGAGGAAGAAGACCAAGAAGAAGGCATTGTCTAGCATTGCTATCAACAACAAGCCATCCATCTTCGACACTCCATCATGCTTCATGGCTAAGCCATCTAAGGTACAATCTTGTGATGAGAGTGATAGTGATAATGATAGTAGTGATGATGAGGAGGAGTACTCCAAGGAGGAACTCATAGATATGATGAAGAAAACTTATGCTTGCTTTGAGACAAAGAGGAAGGAGTGCAAAGAATTGAACAAGAAGCTTAATGCTCTTGAACAATCCTTTGATGAGCTCAATGGCTCTCATGATAGGCTAATGGAAGCCCATGACAAGCTTGAGAGGACTCACAACCAGCTTGACAAAGCTCACTCCTCCCTCCTCGAGCAAAACAAGGATAAGGTTGTTACATCATGTGATATTGGAGTAACTTGTGATATACTTGATGAATCATTTTTCACTCCTATCATTGTCACCCTAATCGAAACACAATGTAGCACATCCACTTGCACCTCTACTAGTGATAGCTCAAAGGATGATGCTACATTAGTGAGTGAAAATGAAAAATTAAAACATGATGTTAATGAACTCACTCATGCTTTGGGTAAGGCATAGAAGGCTTGGTCATGTTGGGATGAAGCAATTGAATAGATTGATCAAACATGACTTAGTAAGAGGATTGAAAGAGGTTGTGTTTGAGAAGGATAAACTTTGTAGCTCTTGTCAAGTCGGCAAACAAGTTGGTAACACCCATCCAAAGAAGAGCATGATGAGCACTAGTAGAGCATTTGAGTTGTTGCACATGGATCTATTTGGACCAACAACATACACTAGTATTGGAGGGGACAAGTATGGATTTGTCATAGTGGATGATCTTACAAGATATACTTGGGTATTCTTTCTCAATGACAAGAGTGAAACATTTGCCACATTCAAGACTTTTGTCAAGAGATGTCACAATGAGTTTGAAACTACCATCAAGAAAGTGAGAAGTGACAATGGAAGTGAATTCAAGAATACAAGAGTTGAAGAGCTATGTGATGAGATTGGAATCAAGCATCAATTCTTGGCCAAGTACACTCCTCAATCAAATGGCCTTGTTGAGAGGAAGAATAGAACATTGATTGATATGGCAAGGTCTATGCTTAGTGAGTACAATGTGAGTCACTACTTTTGGGTCGAAGCTATCAACACCGCTAGCTACTCTAGCAACCGGTTGTATTGTCACCCATTGATGGAGAAGACACCATATGAGCTATTGAATGTAAGAAAGCCCAACATTTTATACTTTAGAGTGTTTGGTTGCAAATGCTACATTTTGAAGAAAGGCACAAGACTTGGGAAGTTTGACAAGAAATGTGATGAAGGGTTCTTACTTGGTTACTCAACCACAAGCAAAGCCTATAGACTATGGAATTCGGCTAGTGGTATACTTGAGGAGGTCCATGATGTTGAATTTGATGAAACCAATGGCTCTCAAGTTAAAAATAGGAATCTAGAAGATGTAAGTGGACCTCAATTGTCAAAGGCTATGAAGAACATGGATATTGGTGATATTCGGACTAGGCAAGTAATTGACATTGAAGATGACAAAGAACAAGTGCTCAACTCACCCAATGTGCAAGCTAGTAGCTCTCAAATGCAAGATCAACAAGTTTCTAGTTCATCTCAACCAAGCTCAAGCAATCAAGCCCCTATCCTCCAACCAACCAACATTGCAAGAGATCACTCCATTGATCAAATTGTTGGTGACATTACAAGTGGTGTTCAAACAAGATCAAGATTGACATCCTTTTGTGAACACTACTCATTTGTATCATCCATAGAGCCAACAGAGATTGAAGAAGCCCTACAAGATGTTGATGGGGTCAATGCTATGCATAAAGAGCTCAACAATTTCACTAGGAACCAAGTTTGGGAACTAGTTGAAGGACCAAAGAACTACAATGTTGATGAGGACATGCCAGCTCATCATGTGGTGGAACATGAAGAAGATTCATCATCTTATAGAAATGAAAGAAATCATGGCCCAATTAAACTACATGAGGAGGTGAATTCATTCCTAGCTGAAATTAACTTTAATAATTCTATGAATGTTATACTACCTAAATGTTCTACTTTTATTGTACTTAGGCATACACATCAAGAGGAGAATGTTACTCCTCATGAAGAAAAGCTACAGACCAAAAACGGACTAGTTCTCTCAGGAAGAATCGGGCATGTCCAAAACGGACTAGTTCAGTCAAAAATGGACTAGTTAAAGAAATGTTCATATCTCTCGGCTCCGAGAAGCTTTTGAGGTCCGTTAAAACATTTTGGAAAGCTCTTCAAGTCTACTTTCCAATGCAACAAACCGCACCCCTGTTGGACGTGTCAATCTTGCGATATACACGTTTTAGCCAAGACTGCTCAGAAGGCCAACAGTTTCACAGGACAGAATATTGGTTCAACTTCTCCTACAAAATTGTATCATTCTACAATGTTTCGTGATGCATGGTATAGACGGATGGAAATCTTATTAAGTCTACTTTCACACCCAATAAACAGTTCGTCCATTGGACTTCCCAATAAGGAGTTATGATCAGTTTAGGGGAAACTGCTCTGGAGGCCAACAATCACGCGAGACCACTTCGGTAAGCTATCTCGTGGAGACCTTTCACATAGCTCATCTTCAGAAACTCCATTTCGTTTTCATACCTATCTAGGAGGGTTGTTCCTAGTATATATATCACCTGCGACTAAGCTATTAGGGAATTTTGATAATTTGATAAACAAGACCATATTGCAGCCGAGCTGCCGAGTGCCTTACTCAACCTTTGTTTTTCCTTGTTCTTCTTGGACTTGTGAAGTGATTCCTCTAGAATCCCCTACTTCGTGCTCTACGGCTTCCGTTTGGCTACGCCGTATTGTGTGGATTAGTTCCGGATTGTGGTTCTGCGGTCGTTCGGAGATTGAGTCAAAGTCTTTGCAGTTTCGATCCCTCTCTCCCCGTCGCTTGGTTGCATCCAACCTTGGACAGGTATAAAGCTAGTTATCCCCCGCTGTTCGCAGCAAGTTATCTCTTGTTTCGTGACCTACTGTCGTGAAGATCGGGCCAATCCCTTACTGATCCATATCGGGTCTTGTCAAATGTGATTGGCACAAGATGGGTATTTAGAAACAAACAAGACCAAGATGGTATAGTTGTGAGGAACAAAGCAAGACTAGTAGCTCAAGGATACACTCAAGTTGAGGGTCTTGACTTTGGAGAAACTTATGCACCGGTTGCAAGATTAGAGGCAATTAGAATCCTATTGGCCTATGCATCTGCACACAACATCAAGCTATACCAAATGGATGTGAAGAGTGCTTTCTTGAATGGATACATCAATGAGCTAGTATATGTTGAGCAACCTCCCAGTTTTGAAGATGACAAGAAGCCCAACCATGTGTACAAATTGAGAAAGGCTTTATATGGCTTGAAGCAAGCACCTAGGGCATGGTATGAAAGATTTAAGGATTTCCTTCTATCTAAAGGGTTCATCATGGGGAAGGTTGATACTACTCTCTTCACCAAGAAGCTTGGCAAGGATCTATTTGTGCTCCAAATCTATGTGGATGACATCATATTCGGTTCAGCTAATCAAGAATTTTGTGAATAATTTGGCAAGATTATGGCAAATGAGCTTGAAATGTCAATGATTGGTGAACTTAGCTACTTCCTTGGTCTTCAAATCAAGCAATTGAAGAATGACACCTTTGTGAGTCAAGGAAAGTACATCAAGGATATGATGAAGAAATTTGGCTTAGAAGATTCTAAAGGCATTAGCACTCCAATGGGCACTAATGGACATTTGGATAGTGATGCTAGTGGAAACATGGTGGATCAAAAGTTGTATCGGTCTATGATTGGAAGCCTACTCTATGTGACCGCTTCAAGGACGGATATGATGTTTAGTGTATGCATGTGTGCAAGATTCCAAGCCTCTCCAAGAGAATGTCACTTGAAGGCCACAAAGAGAATATTGAGGTACTTGAAGCATACACAAGATGTTGGATTGTGGTATCCCAAGGGATCAAACTTTGAGTTAATTCGATATTCGGACTCCGACTATGCGGGATGCAAGATTGATAGAAAGAGCACATCGGGCACATGTCAATTGCTAGGCATGTCACTTGTATCTTGGTCATCAAAGAATAAAAATAGTGTTGCACTCTCCACCGCTGAAGCTGAATACATAAGTGTGGGGAGTTGTTGTGCTCAATTGCTTTGGATGAAGGCAACTTTGAATGACTATGGAATCAAATTCAAGCAAGTGCCATTGCTATGTGACAATGAAAGCGCGGTGAATCTAACCAACAATCTGGTTCAACATTCAAGAACCAAGCACATTGATGTGAGACACCATTTTATAAGGGATCATCAACTCAAAGGTGATATCAAAATCACAAGTGTTGGCACCGATGATCAACAAGCCAATATATTCACCAAGCCATTAGATGAGAAGAGGTTTTGCAAGCTAAGGAATGAGTTGAACATTCTTGACTTCTCAAATATGTGTTGATGCACCCCCATATGTGACATGCCTCTCCTTCGAGCTATGCAAGGTACAAGTTGATTGACATGTCATTCATCCATTATTAGGACTTGTTAGTGCATCTAGACATCAACTCATTAGGCTCATTCATGAAAATCAAATGTTTTGATGCTTATATGGTACCACTATTGTTTCTATGCTTGATATGATCAGTGGTAGCATATGACATATTTGCGGGCTTGCAATCCTAGTGTTTGATCTAGAATATGAACTTCAAATTTTTAGCTCAACATGGGCAAGATAACCATTCTAGGATGTGTGAACAAGCTTATCCATGGTTTCAACCAAGTTAAATAGCTTGGGGCAAGTAATCTAGATTGAACCACAACTAAAAATTCTCTCCTATAATCAATCCTTTGAGCACATCTTTTATGATAATAGATGACAAAGAGGGAGAAGTAAGTAGTTCACAAAAGAAAGAATAGGGGAGAAGAAGTAAGTAAAAATGAAAAATGAAAGCACACAAGTAGGGAGAGCAAGCCAATGAATAAAGTTGTTGAGATGACAAAGGGGGAGAAGTAAGTAGTTCACAAAAGAAAGAATAGGGGAGAAGAAGTAAGTAAAAATGAAAAATGAAAGCACACAAGTAGGGAGAGCAAGCCAATGAATAAAGTTGTTGCATATCTTTGTGCATTCATAACTGCTTGCTTGCATCCATATTTATCTTCACGATATGCTTGTGTGCTGAATGGTAGAATCTAAACGTTATGGTGCTTGAATAACTAGCATGTTTAGAGATCTTTTCTTGTCTTCTCAAGTGGTATCTAGTTCTATCAAGTTTGCCTCACAAGTGTTTTCAAGTGGTTTCTAGGCATTCATGGTGCTAAGGATGGTATAGAAGTGCACTCCGATTGGTATCACGCTTCAAAGGTCCATTCTTTATACCTTAGCATCATTTGGTAGCATTCACTCTCCCACAATTCCTATTCATACATATGTGATCAAAATGAACCAAACTCATATATCACATATGTAGGGGGAGCTAATACTACCAAAGTAAAATTTTCATTATATAAATTCCTTTGTGAAAGGTTGTCATCAATTACCAAAAAGGGGGAGATTGAAATACCTTGTTTGGTTTTGGTTAATTGATGAAACCTATAGACTAACCCTACTGCTAAGTGCATGATCTAGCTAGGGTGATCCACCTTGACACATGAAGCTAAAAGGATGACAATGGTATATTGATCAAGTGCTTCATGGATTAAGGAAAAGAAGAAAGCGAAAAAACAAAAATGGGCTCAAGGCAAAGGTATATATGGGCCATTTTTTTGGTTTAGTGATCAAGACACTATAGAGAGTGTGATCACCTTTAGGATAGATAGCCATACTATCAAGAAGGGAAAGACGTTGTGATCGCAGTTATCAAGTGCTACTAGGTTTTGTCATTCATGCATGTGCATTAAATCACCTAGTAACATAGCCTTACTTAAAACCCATAAAAATATATGCTAAACATCTGCTCTAAGGAAGTACCATAAGTGTTTGGAACAATGGAGCAAGGTTGGAAAAGAAAGAAACAAGAAAGGAGCAAAGATAGAGCGACGGACGCTGAGGCCGAAGGCGACGGACGCAGGTCCGACGCGATAGACACTAGCGCCAGACGCTGACGCATGCTAGCGAGCGTCCAGAAATATTTTCTCAGATTTTCTCAGAAACTCGAGAGCAACGAGTTGGCGCCGGACGCTGAGGCGCATCATCTGTCGCAAAGCAACAGAGCGTCCGACGCCTAGAGAAGCTTTTTTGATACTTACTGGAAGCGCGACGGACGCTGGCGTCGGAGCGTCCGACGCAAACTTGAAGAGCGTTCGACGCCCCCGAAACAGGCACAACGGCTAGTTTTTGAGAGGTGTCTATTTAAGGGCATGTGGCCGGTTGGAGCTCCCTCTCTCGAATCTTTGACTTGTAATACACTCTTGTGAGCTCTCAAGCACCTCTCCCACTCATCTCTTTGATTCTTGTTCATCCCAAAAGAGATAGAGTGCATCCAAGTGCATTGCTTAGTGATTTGCATCTAGAAGCACTTGGTGATCGTTCTTGCTACGGCTTTCTTGTTATTCTTGGTGTTTGCCAACACCTTGACGGCTTGGAGCAAGAAGGGGGAGGCAACACGAGTTGGTGATTGTTCGTGGTTGATCCCGGTGATTGTGAGAGGGCTTGTGCCCACCTCGGCGGAGAGCCAAAGGGTAAGTCTAGTAAATTTCTCGTGTCATTGAGTTACTCTCACTTGGGTGGATTCTTGTGGCGCTCAAGTTGTGAGCTAGGCTTGTCATTGCCTATTAGCCACCGAATCACCATTTGAGTAGTCGACACAACGGGGACTAGCTTGGTGGCAACCAAGTGAACCTCGGGAGAAAAATCATTGTGTCATCTTGTCTCCCGGCTATTCATTGGTATTCATTGTGATTGGTTCATCCCATTGACATCCATACATCACAAGGCATCGGTATAACAATCACCCTTATCCTTGTTTTTACATTTCTTCATTTCTTGTCTAGTTAGCTTGCTAGTTAGTTCTTTTGTTAGTTGTGCTAGCTTGCTTGAGCTAAGTGCCTTAGGTTCTTGCTATTGTGTGTAGGCACTTAGTTAACTAGAATTACTTGGATAGGTGGCTTTGCACACATAGTAGAGCTAGAGCAAAAAGCTTCGCTTTAGTGTTATCTAACCCTTTGCTCGAGTGGTTTGTCGAATTATTAATAGGCTATTCAACCCTCCTCTAGCCATCTAGGACCTTTCAAGTGGTATCAGAGTCGTGGTCACCGCTATTGTCAAGGCTTAACAACCTTCAGTGTTAGTGATGGCTCAAATACAATTCAACCATGTTGGAAGCAGACCACCAATGTTTGATGGGACATCATTTGATTATTGGAAGAGGAAGATGAAGATGCACCTAGGCTCAATACATGAGAAGGTGTGGAGTGTGACCAAACATGACTTTGTCATTCTTGATGAAGCCACTCCCACACCTAGAGAGCAAGAGAACCGGCAATGAAACACCATGGTTCTCAATGTGATCTACAATGGTATTGATTCCAAGGTGTTTGAGAAAATCAAAGATCTTGAGAGAGCAAGTGAAGTGTGGACAAGACTAGAAGATACATATGAGGGCACCACAAAAGTAAAGAGCTCAAAGCTAAAGGACAAGCTATCTCACTTCAAGATGAAGGAAGATGAGTCAATCCCGGAGATGTTTCATAGGCTCCAAGTAATCATCAATGATCTAAAGGGATTGGGTGAGAAGGTCAAGGATGAAGACTTCTCAAACCGGTTTCTTGGTTGTTTGCCCAAGAAATACAAAACCTTGAGGAAAATAATTAGGAGAGATGGCTTGGACAAGATCACTCCAAATGAAGTGCTCGGAGAAATCATGACCAAAGAGCAATACAATGAAGAGAGTGGAGAAGAAGAGGTCAAGGAAGAGAAGAAGGAAAAGAAGAGCTTAGCATTCAAGGCATCATCATCCAAGAACAAGGGCAAAGCAAAGAAGCAAGAATCAAGTGATGATGAAGAAGCTAGTGACATTGATGATGAGATGATGGCCCTCTTTGTGCGCAAGTTTGGCAAGTTCATGAAGAAGAAGGGATACGGTGCTAGAAAGAGAAGAGATAAGTTCAAGAGCAAAGAATATGTGAGAAAATGCTACAAGTGCAAGAGCACCGATCACATGATTGCGGATTGTCCCAATCAAAGTGATGATGATGAGAAGAAGAAGAGCAAGAATGACAAGAAAGAGAAGAAGCTATCATTCACCAAGAAGAAGAAGGGTGAATCATACATGGTGACTTGGGATAGTGATGATTCCTCCGATGAAGAATCTACTGATGATGAGAGGAAGAAGACCAAGAAGAAGGCATTGTCTAGCATTGCTATCAACAACAAGCCATCCATCTTCGACACTCCATCATGCTTCATGGCTAAGCCATCTAAGGTACAATCTTGTGATGAGAGTGATAGTGATAATGATAGTAGTGATGATGAGGAGGAGTACTCCAAGGAGGAACTCATAGATATGATGAAGAAAACTTATGCTTGCTTTGAGACAAAGAGGAAGGAGTGCAAAGAATTGAACAAGAAGCTTAATGCTCTTGAACAATCCTTTGATGAGCTCAATGGCTCTCATGATAGGCTAATGGAAGCCCATGACAAGCTTGAGAGGACTCACAACCAGCTTGACAAAGCTCACTCCTCCCTCCTCGAGCAAAACAAGGATAAGGTTGTTACATCATGTGATATTGGAGTAACTTGTGATATACTTGATGAATCATTTTTCACTCCTATCATTGTCACCCTAATCGAAACACAATGTAGCACATCCACTTGCACCTCTACTAGTGATAGCTCAAAGGATGATGCTACATTAGTGAGTGAAAATGAAAAATTAAAACATGATGTTAATGAACTCACTCATGCTTTGGGTAAGGCATATGGTGGAGATGCCCGCTTGCTAAAGTGCTTGGGTAGCCAAAGATTTTCCCACTATAAAAAGGGATTGGGCTATACCCCCAAGAAAGGCAAGGCGACCTTTGTAACTCCAAAGCCTAGCTTTGTGAGGAACAATGGTCACTTTTGCAACAAATGCAAGCAAGTGGGGCATGTTGACCAATATTGCAAACTTAACATGAGCCAAACCAAGTTTGCTAAATCTACTTCAATGCACTTTGATTCATGTTATATTCTTACTAAAAGTGCTAAAGGTATCATGGCTAAGTATGTTGGTACACCCATTGTTGGCCCAAAGAAGAAGGCAATTTGGGTGCCAAAATACTTGGTCACTAAATTTGGAGGACCCAAACAAGTTTGGGTACCTAAGAAGAACTAAATTATTTTGTAGGTAAATTACAAAGCCGGAGGAAGGCATTGGGTGCTTAATAGTGGGTGCACTCAACACATGACCGGGGATTCTAGAATGTTCAAGTCAATCAACTCCAACATCAATGATGGCATTGATAGTATTAATTTTGGTGATAATGGCAAGGGAAAGGTCAAAGGTCTTGGTAAGATTGCAATATCCAATTACTTAAGCATATCAAATGTCTTGCTAGTTGAGAGCTTGAACTTCAACTTGCTATCGGTAGCTCAATTGTGTGATCTTGGATTCAAATGCATATTTGGGGTAGATGATGCTGAGATCATTAGTGTAGATGGCTCAAACTTGATCTTCAAGGGCTTTATATATGAGAACCTCTACCTAGTTGATTTCAATGCTAGTGAAGCTCAATTGTCAACTTGCTTGCTCACTAAATCAAGTATGGGATGGTTATGGCATAGAAGGCTTGGTCATGTTGGGATGAAGCAATTGAATAGATTGATCAAACATGACTTAGTAAGAGGCTTGAAAGAGGTTGTGTTTGAGAAGGATAAACTTTGTAGCTCTTGTCAAGCCGGCAAACAAGTTGGTAACACCCATCCAAAGAAGAGCATGATGAGCACTAGTAGAGCATTTGAGTTGTTGCACATGGGTCTATTTGGACCAACAACATACACTAGTATTGGAGGGGACAAGTATGGATTTGTCATAGTGGATGATCTTACAAGATATACTTGGGTATTCTTTCTCAATGACAAGAGTGAAACATTTGCCACATTCAAGACTTTTGTCAAGAGATGTCACAATGAGTTTGAAACTACCATCAAGAAAGTGAGAAGTGACAATGGAAGTGAATTCAAGAATACAAGAGTTGAAGAGCTATGTGATGAGATTGGAATCAAGTATCAATTCTTGGCCAAGTACACTCCTCAATCAAATGGCCTTGTTGAGAGGAAGAATAGAACATTGATTGATATGACAAGGTCTATGCTTAGTGAGTACAATGTGAGTCACAAGTAGGGAGAGCAAGCCTATGAATAAAGTTGATGCATATCTTTGTGCATTCATAAGTGCTTGCTTGCATCTATATTTATCTTCATGATATGCTTGTGTAGTGAATGCTAAAATCTAAACGTTATGGTGCTTGAAGAACTATCATGTTTAGAGATCTTTTCTTGTCTTCTCAAGTGGTATCTAGTTCTATCAAGTTTGCCTCTCAAGTGGTTTCTAGGTATTCATGATGCTAAGGATGGTATAAAAGTGCACTCCGATTGGTATCACACTTCAAAGGTTCATTCTTTATACCTTAGCATCATTTGGTAGCATTCACTCTCCCATAATTCCTATTCATACATATGTGATCAAAATGAACCAAACTCATATATCACATATGTAAGGGGAGCTAATACTAGCAAAGTAAAATTTTCATTATATATATATATATTCCTTTGTGAAAGGTTGTCATCAATTACCAAAAAGGGGGAGATTGAAAGTCCTTATTTGGTTTTGGTTAATTGATGAAACCTATGGACTAACCCTAGTGCTAAGTGCATGATCTAGCTAGGGTGATCCACCTTGACACATGAAGCTAAAAGGATGACAATGGTATATTGATCAAGTGCTTCATGGACTGAGGAAAAGAAGAAAGAGAAAAACAAAAAATGGGCTCAAGGCAAAGGTATATCATAGGGCCATTTTTTTGGTTTAGTGATCAAGACACTATAGAGAGTGTGATCACCTTTAGGATAGATAGCCGTACTATCAAGAAGGAAAAGACGTTGTGATCGCGGTTATCAAGTGCTACTAGGTGTTGTCATTCAAGCAGCGTCTGTTGCAAAGCAACAGAGCGTCCGACGCCCAGAAAAGCTTTTTTGATACTTACTGGAAGCGCGACGGACGCTGGCGTCGGAGCGTCCAACGCAAACTTGAAGAGCGTCCGACGCCCCCGAAACAGGCAAACCGGCTAGTTTTTGAGAGGTGTCTGTTTAAGGGCATGTGGCCGGTTGGAGCTCCCTCTCTCAAATCTTTGACTTGTAATACACTCTTGTGAGCTCTCAAGCACCTCTCCCACTCATCTCTTTGATTCTTGTTCATCCCAAAAGAGATAGAGTGCATCCAAGTGCATTGCTTACTGATTTGCATCTAGAAGCACTTGGTGATCGTTTTTGCTACGGTTTTCTTGTTATTCTTGGTGTTTGCCAACACCTTGACGGTTTGGAGCAAGAAGGAGGAGGCAACACGAGTTGATGATTGTTCGTGGTTGATCTCGGTGATTGTGAGAGGGCTTGTGCCCACCTCGGGGGAGAGCCAAAGGGTAACTCTAGTAAATTGCTCGTGTCATTGAGTTACTCTCACTTGGGTGGATTCTTGTGGCGCTCAAGTTGTGAGCTAGACTTGTCATTGCCTATTAGCCACCGAATCACCATCTGAGTAGTCGACACAATGGGGACTAGCTTGGTGGCAACCAAGTGAACCTCGGGAGAAAAATCATTATGTCATCTTGTCTCCCGGCTATTCATTGGTATTCATTGTGATTGGTTCATCCCATTGACATCCATATATCACAAGACATCGGTATAACAATCACCCTTATCCTTGTTTTTACATTTCTTCATTTCTTGTCTAGTTAGCTTGCTAGTTAGTTCTTTTGTTAGTTGTGCTAGCTTGCTTGAGCTAAGTGCCTTAGGTTCTTGCTATTGTGTGTAGGCACTTAGTTAACTAGAATTACTTGGATAGGTGGCTTTGCACCCCTAGTAGAGGTAGAGCAAAAAGCTTCGCTTTAGTGTTATCTAACCCTTTGCTTGAGTGGTTTGTATAATTTTTAATAGGGTATTCACCCCCCCTCTAGCCATCTAGGACCTTTCACGCGGCCGCTGCTCGGGCGGGGGGGGGGGGGGGGGGGGGGGGGGGCAGGGGGCGCGCCGGGGGGGAGCCCGAGGAGGGGGCCGGGTCTGGGGTGGGGGCACACCTAGGCCACGCGCGGGGACGGTGGCCAGCGGGGGAGGGCGGCGCGCCGCCGCTGCTGCTGTTCGCCTGCGCGCGGGCAGCTGGGAAGCGCCGATCGTGGGTCGCGCCCGGGGCCGGTAGTCAGGGGCGCGCGGCGGGGCCCGTGGCATCGGCGCGAGCTCGTGGCGGCGGGCGGCTGGAAGCTAGCGTGCGTGTGTTGTGTGTGTGTGTGGTGGGCCGGCCCAGCTAGTGTTAGGGTTAGGGTCTTTACGAGTGCCGCGAAACATTAATTACTAAATTTTCTGTGTGTAATAATAAAAACACATAAAAAAATCTTCACACAGGCAGAGAGGAAAATGGGTTGGCACCTTGGCGGGCTATAATGGCGGTCTTCAATAAATTTTTTGTGACATGTGGGTCCATATTAAAAAGTTAGGCGGGAATTGTGGTAGTCTTATGCGCAAGCAGAGTCAATCTATGGGGACAAGCGGTGGGTCGTTAAAAGTATGTTATAACGACCAACCATCCAATGTTGATGTGAAACAGAATTAACGTCAGATGGTAGGTAGTAAATACGAGATATAACGACCAACTATCTGTTACTACTATTTAACGTCTAACATTCTGACGTTAATTTAATATATTTTTAACTTGATATATTTTTAATGACCCCCAAGTGACGTTAATTATGGGCTGTGGTATAGTGTATCCTCTGAATAGTTGATAACGTTTGTGCACTTGACCACGTTTCCAACCCACGCAATTGGTCACCATTTTTTCATGTGAGTTGTTTCCGGGAACAAACGTACTATGTAGGACTAACACGTACAGAGTTGTTGGTGATGATATATAGACCAAATAAAGCGGTAGGACCGGGCAACCGGAATTCCAGCCCATAGGAAATACGATGGATCGGAGTCGCCAAATTCATCCACACGAGTTCTCATGAATGTCACCAAAGAGCGAGCAACGTTGCAGCCTTTCATTTGTCCTTTCAAATTTTCCTCAATACACACACATCTATAACTCATCGGGAAAGGTTATGTCATCATCACTTACTGTAGGAACAAAGCACTACTTCATCAATATTTTTTTTCATAACTTCTACTCGATCTCTTTGTCTTGAAATACAAGTAGACTATTTGGTTGCGTGATTCTTGCCCAGCCAGACACTCTAGATGCAACTTTCAGGTGTTTAGTTGCTCGTATAGAGGTCTAAATCAGATGCAAAATGGCTCCTCATATCCGGAATTTATTTGCATTTTTTATCTAGAGTTCAACTAATACTTTAAAAACACATTTTTTTCAAAAAACACGCTCTTCAGTTAAACTGGATTTTGTGTGGTCGAATTAGATACTCACCAAATAAAGGATCAGTTTGGCCTACTCCCTCGTCTCATTGAAAATGTCATTAGAAAACCGTGTGTTTTTCATACGACATTTTCAATAGGACGGAGGGATTATATATGAACGTGGCTCAACGACTCTAGAACTAATTTGTTGGCAACCCCACGGAGAGAGTACAAAGGCTAAAAGGCAAAAAAAAAAAGCCCATGTGATGTGACGTGCAGCAATATCCATCGTCTATTTGCACTAGCGCCTCCACTCGACCATGCATCACTGGTTGCAGCTCTATTGTTCGTTACAGATGACATGTACAAAGTCAATACGCCGTTAATTGGCAACCGTGTCAGAGTACATCGCGGTAAACATAGTGAGGGCCTGTTTTGATACAAAGTAGTTTTTAGACTTTTAGAAAAAAAATACTATGGTTTTCTCAAATACTCTGGTTTTAAAGTGTCATGGAGTGTTTGGATGCGATATAAAGTTTAGGCCTTGTTGGAAGACAAAGTATGTTTAGAGTTTTAGAAAAAAAATATCATGGTTTTGTGAAATACTTTGGTTTTAGAATGCCACGAAGTGTTTAGGTGCAACAAAATTTATAATTTTGAATACCATGGTATTCATAAAAATTGTAATCTTTTTGAAGTTTTAAAAACTCCACTCTAGACCCCTTTTTTCTAAACTACGATTTTACACATTAATGATTCTAAAACTATAGTTTCTTGATACTATGGTTTCTTAATACTATAACATCCAAACATGCCTATTGTTTCTTAAAAGCAATGCTATTTCTGAAACTATAGTCTTTTTAGAGTTTTAAAAACTCTATGCTATAGCTCTTTTTTTCTCGAAAATGTAGGAGAGCTGATTTCATTATATTAAGAAGAAAATATGGGACAAGAACCCCAACATCCACACACACACACACTCTACACACACCCCAAACAAGCTCCAAAATACATTCTCGACTGCTAAAACAATAAAGGCTACCACAACAAAACTACTACCAATCAGACCACTCTAAACCAAAAGTGTCGGGGTAGTAAAGGAAGAGAGGCTTCGCGCGCCTGCAATCTCCCAAAGACGTCGTTCCTCACGGCTAACATTAAGAGCTCTTGCAATGCTAGGAGCAACTCCGTCAATTTTAGACATTAATAATTATAAGACTGCACTTTCTTTATACTATGGCTTTTTAATACTATAACATGCAAACAAGACCTAAATCACTAAGGGCTCGTTCCTTTATCTTGGATTGACCTCAGGCACTATTCTAAATTAATCAAACTTATACAAATTCGCTAACCATTTTAGCTTGGAATCTTTCTAGGAAATGGTTCCTAGGTAATGAAAGAGTCCTAATACTAGTTGTTGTTCTTGCCTTCTAGTTCTAATTCGGTGCTTTCCACAGGGAAATAGAGAGGGAGGAGATGTTCGAGCGATGGGTATTAAATTCATGGTTTATGCTTGTTTAATATAAATAAATCTAACTAATTTATACATAATTTAATGAGTATTAAATTTTTAATACAGTTCTAACATACAATATCTAGGTCACTATAAAATTTTCATCACAATTGAACCATACAAGTTGTAGTTATGAATTATTCTAATTAATTATAAAAAATACTAGATCTAAATATACAGAAAAAACTTATTACTAAAGCATAACATATTATATGAGTACTATGTAGATTTGCTCATGTAGAGTCCAACAAAAATATATTTTTCGAAAGTTCAATCAAAATAAGTAAAAAAAGAAAAAGACTGCCTTGAAAACCTCTTATAACCAGGCCAATGAGATAAAATGCATGGTTTCAAAAGTTAAGCAAGGTATTTTATCTGATTTTAGAGTTTAAGGACAAGTGGACCTCTACAAAACTTAAAAGAGAAAAAATAGACTTTTTCCTTCTGTATTTGCTTCTTCTTCGCGGGCCGTTTGCCCCAATTCACTTGTGGTGTTTTGTTTTTCCTATATGACCCATCGTGCAGTCGATGCCTAGCTGCTACAGCCCATGGGCCATGTACGAAAATCTAAAACATTGAAATGTGTGAACTATTAAGCTTCCGGTGTCCTATTCACATTGATCCTCCGTATCGCTAGGCCTTACACCATCCTTCCACAAAGAAAGTCATTCTGACTTCTGAGAAGTCAAACACTTTAACCTTGACAAATAAATATAAAATAATATTAATATATGTGATACACAGTATCATTAGATTATTTTTTGAATATATTTTCATTATATATATATATATATATAAGATATAAATATTGCTAATATTGCTCCGACAAGGTTTGTTTAGCCCTTGAACGATTAGATCTTGGTTACAATCTTAGAGCGCCACCCCAATCATCGGCACCGCGACCAGTCGGCCGCGATCCTCCCACCAACCCCTCTCCCTCTGCCTGTGCCCTGAACAATTGTTCTGCTTATTAATTTTTTGACCCAGTTCTGCTTCAACCCATTAACATGGAATCCTATTAGAGCAACAACTATGTATCTAGACCACTTGAGTTCATATAGCTAGCCCCCACAACAGTAGACAATACCTATAGCAAAGCTCACAATATTCATCCTACAACATGAAATAAACTATGGCCACCAACCGCCTTAGAATCAAGTGATGGGAGAGAGAAGATGAAAGGACATAATTGGCCTAGAGGGGGGTGAACAGGCGTACCTAAAAACTTATCGCAAAAGCTAACCGAAATAAATGCGGAAATAAAACTATCGGTCTAGCCAAAACAGCACCCCTCTACTTAACACTAGCACCTAGCAAATTATGATAAGAAGGCTTACTACGGTGCCGGGCTAGGAAGTCCACCTAACAAGTCTAGGTTGTAAGGTCACACAAACCTAAGCAACTAGTACTCTAAGCAAACCGGAAGCTCCTACAGATGCTAGAGAAGGCAAAGCGCACAAAGTCTAAGCTCACTAGTAGTTCTAAATAGCAAGGCTACACAAGCCAAACTAGAGAGCTCAAAAAGCTTAGCTATACAAGCTAAGTAATGTGACTAACAAGACTACACAAGTAAATTAGTCACTCAAGAGCTATTTCTATGATACACAAGCAAGAAGGTAACTAGCAAGATACACAAGCTATAATAGTTACTAAAACAACCACTAAACACTAGCACAAGTATGAAACAATAATTATAAGCTAGTGAATAGAGAGTGCAAACCACTGATTTATACTACCGGCAGTAGGACCGGTAATACCGGTGGCACGTTGTAGCTCCGAAATCCAAGGAAGATGAGCTTTCAATCCAGATCCGAGCTTTTCCCCACACTCCTTGAGGTTGAGGATGATGATGTTGAGCTTTGCTTGAATTAGTTCCTCTCCAGTTTGTAGATCGGGCCTTCCGAACCTATAAACTTTGAGGGAGAGAGGAAGAACACGAAGAACAAAAGAACAAAGGATAGTCGAAGCTATCTCCACAACATCAAGCACGCGCGACTCAAGATTTATCCCGAGGTTCGGTCCCCACAAAGGAGTTCCTAATCCTCGTTGTTGAGGTGACCACAAAGGTCGAAGTCTCTTCCACCTCCTTGCCTCCCTCAAGCAACCACAAAGGTTAGCCCAAGATTCCCACTAAGGATCGAAGGGGTAATACAAACGATTCGGGGTGCCCTCACAAATGAATCAACACGGGCAATCTCGAAGAACACCTAGCCGGCTAGGATTCCAAGAATCCAAGAGTAACAAATGCAAAGCAAGCCGGCAAGAAGAGGAAATCGAATGCTCAAGTCGTAGATCAATCCTCTCCACTCTCAAATCTCACTTCTCTCACACAAATCCACCATGGATTGAAGCCTAGGAGCATAGGGGGAGAGAGAGGCACTTGAGACCCTTTTTCTCAGGTGTAGGAGTGGAATAATGGGGTTGGGCTCCGCCTCAAGGGAAGGGGCGGCCTATTTATTCCCGCAGCTCCCGACGCACTACCGGTACTACCGGTCCAACCTTTTCGACCGTTGGAGCCTCTCGACCGTTGCACAAAGTTGGCCAATCGGTACTACTGGTCACCATCGGTACTACCGGTGGGGAACCGGTACTACCGCTAGTTCAAAATCTCGCAACTAGAGACGCGCAGGAATTTTGCCTACCGGTACTACTGGTGGAACCACTGGTACTACTGGTAGTTCATTTTTCAGCACACTAGAACTGGACGGGGAAATGACTTACTGGTACTACCGGTCTTTCAGACCGGTACTACCGGTAGTTCATTTTTCAGCAATATTAGAAACACATCTCCTAAGTGCCCGTGAGTGCAAGGTATCTCTCGAACACATATATACCTTTGACATGAGCACTCTTATCCTCATCAAGCTAGTCTACTATGCATCCCTCTTGATAGTACGGCTTTTCCTATAACTCAACCCGGTCAAAGACTTCTCTAAACAACTATGACCGGTGAAATGAAATGCTCTAAGTTATACCTTTGCCTTGCACATTCCAATTCATCTTCTTCTCCAATGTTGATGCAACTCATGCAGCAACCTATCACAAATGATATGATCCACTTCATATCATCACGTGACATATTGGTTCATCGATCTTGACTTCACTTTCCCTTCACCGTTGCCTTCGTCCATCGGTGCCAAGTCTTGCCCAAGCCTCCCGCCATGCGGTCAAACGCTTCAAGCCTCTAGCTTGCCCTTCACACTTGCAACCGGTCCATCAAGCTAAGTCATGCCTTGACCTTCTCCACCTTGTCACATGACTCCATGTCATGTTTCATATGCAATGAGCTCCTTCATCATCAAGTTGAGCACCATAAATATGCACAAGCTATCTCTTCAAGACTATTGGTTGCTCACACTTGTGTACCTAAGGACTAAATCACATGTGTGTCTTACATTAAACACATATTAGTCCACCTAAGTTGTCACTCAATTACCAAAACCAAACATGCACATTCAATCTCCCCCTTTTTGGTAATTGATGACAACTCTACAAAGATATGGAAATTAAGATCTTTTTGGACATTATGCCATTTATCCAACATTTAAGCTCTATACTAAGATTTGGATAAATGCCACAAAATCCGACTTGGTAGCGATAGCTCCCCTACATGTGTGCTCACAAAGGTTTGAATTAAGCTTTGCACACATGCATGAATAGTCATTTTGGGAGTGCTAGCACTACTAAGTGATGCTAAGGGATATAGGATAAACCTTTGAAAATATCCATGTAGTTCCACTTTGAAGTTCATCCTTAGCACCATGGTTAGCTAGATACCAAAAAACAACACTAGAAACCCCGTGAGATCAACATTAGAAGCAAGGTTTCTAGATACCATTTGAAGGAACATATATCTAGCTTACCAACCTATGCATGCTAGTTTATCAAATCATCATACAAGTCCTATAACTAGAATACACCACACAAGCATGCATATAAAGATAAGACTTATGCAATATGCAAGCAAGCATATGAATATGCACATATCAAATGCAATCAATCAAGTTCATGAGCTTTCTCCCCCTACTTATGTGCATCACTTAGCCAAGACTTTGATCCTTTCAATCTTGTTCCCTTATGTCCATGTCTTCTTGTTGACACAAAAAGCGTCAGGATCTGCGAACACCTCGGGCTATTACCCGAATTCGATATCCAAAGGTGTGCCAGTCGATTTGACCAGTTAATCGACAAGGACGATAACTAGAACAAAATCTAAACAAGACAACGGCGATACGCCCGGATGTCAAGACTCAGACTTGATCAAGATAACTAGAGCAGAGCTGAACGAGACAACAGCGATGCGCCCGGATGTCAAAGCTCAGGTTACTCCCACGCGGAACTTGCAAGGTTTTGACGGAGATCGAAGAGATGCAGCCCGTCGAGACTTGAAGAACTCGTAGATTAACTTTCCATTTGCCGATTCTCCCACTTAATATCGGCATCGATAGCATGTACTTAACCACATCATCTTTGCAGATAACAGTGCATTCAGCCGATAATAAATAATGCCTTAATTTTACGCAAGAGAAATATAAACATAAACATAATTTCTCTATGGCTGAATACCTGATCTCAGCAGCTACCAGCCTTCTTTTAAATAATATATCACACGTTCTTTCCCTTCAAATTCTTGAATCAAGGCTGATCCGATAACATTGTCATCGGCAGATAGATACAATCTGAAAGGTTTCCCGTGCTGAGGTGAAACCAAGACTGGAGGGTTTACCAAATATCTCTTGATCTCCTCCAAGGCTAACTGTTGCTCCTCTTTCCATGTAAACTCTTGCTCGGCTTTCAGCTTTAACAATGGACTAAAAGATTTAATCTTACCAGATAAGTTGGATATAATTCTTCTAATAAAATTAATCTTGTCAATCAAGGATTGCAGCTCAGTCTTGTTTGTAGGGGCAACCACCTTATTAATTGCATCAATAGATTTTCTACCGATCTCGATGCCTCTCTGATGCACCATAAAACCCAGAAATTGGCCTGCCGATACACCAAATGCACATTTGTTAGGATTCATCTTCAACCCATGCTCCCTTGTGCATTCCAAGATTTTTCGCAAATCGGCAAGATGCTTTTCAAAACTTCCGGATTTAACCACCACATCATCAATATAGATTTCGACTATTGTGCCGATGTACTTATGAAAGATAAAATTCATCGCTCTTTGATAAGTAGCACCGGCATTCTTCAAGCCAAAAGTCATGACAACCCACTCAAATAAACCGAGGTGACCTGGACATCTGAATGCAGTCTTGGATATGTCTTCTTCAGCCATGAATATCTGATTATATCCAGCATTACCATCCATGAAGCTAATGATTTGATGTCCAGCAGCAGCATCAATCAGTAGATCGGCAACGGGCATTGGGTAACCATCCATTGGTGTGGCTTTGTTGAGATTCCTGAAATCAATACAAACACGAAGTTTTCCATTTTTCTTATACACAGGAACCACATTAGAAATCCAATCGGCATATCGACATTGCCGAATAAACCCAGCTTCAATTAACTTTGTAATTTCAGCTTTAATGTCAGGCAACACCATAGGATTACATCGGCGCGCAGGTTGCCGATGTGGTTGGAAACCAGATTTAATAGGCAACCGATGTTCAACTATTGATCGGTCTAAACTAGGCATATTTGTATAACCCCAAGAAAGACAATCTTTATATTCTTTTAATAAGTCAATCAATTGTTGCTTACATTGGGAATCTAACTTAGCACTAATAAAAGTAGGCATGTGCTTACTACCATCGCCGATATCTACTTCTAATAAATCATCGGCCGATGTGAACCCCTATCCTAGTTTTCCATCATCGACGAATTGATCCATTAAAACTCCTCTTCAGGACCGACTACTTGGATCGGTGTAATGCGGTAATCGGCAACTTTGAGGAATTCTGTGATCCAAGCTTCACCTGATATGCATCTGGTCTGCTCATAAGTTTTCGATTCTGCCGACGCAATAATCGACGGGGTCTCACTCCGGACGACCTCAATTTTGTCTCCGACCCACTGCACAAGGCTTCGGTGCATTGTAGAAGGAATGCAGCAATTAGCGTGGATCCAATCCCTGCCTAGGAGCAAGTTGTAGGTACCTTTGCCACTGATTACAAAAAATGTTGTCGGCAATGTTTTGCTGCCGATGGTTAATTCAACACATACGGCTCCCATAGCTGGCGACACATTGCCTTCAAAATCTTTAAGCTTCATGTCCATCTTGACTAAGTCTTGGTCGCCTTTTCCAAGCTTCCTCAACATGACATATGGCATTATGTTTATTGATGCCCCGCCATCTACCAGCATTTTCGTTACAGGCTGTCCATCTACTTTGCCCTTAACAAACAGGGCCCTCAGGTGCTGCCTGTCATCATCGGCAGGTTTCTCAAAGACAGCTGCCATCGGATCCAAGACCAATTGCGCCATTTCTGCAGCCTCTTCGTCGTCACTGACAGGTGCCATGAACTCTATCGGTAATATGACGACCATATTGATTTCTGCCGATGGATCCCTATCCTTGCGCTTCGACCTCCACTGCTTTTCCCTTGAAGGATTTTCATCGTCATACATGTCATTTTGGCGTTCGCGCTGAATTCTCCTTTTCTAAGTTTTCATCAGGCCCTTAGGGCACCATTGAGGAAGCCTGGTTTTCCAAACAGTTGGTGTCATTTTTCACTGCTTGTATCGGCACCACTCCTGATGTTTGGATCTCTGGAGAATATTTCTTCATCAGGCACCCTTGCATTGGTCATCGCCTCAAGCTCCTCTTGATCAACACGCCTGCTAAGTCTGTTATGCGCGCTGAGCTTGCCCCCCAGTCGGTCATCTGCCGACTTCTTCTCTCTGAGCGGCCTAGCATACCTGGATGTCCGATCGTCAAAGCGAGGCTTCTTTCCTGTCCGATCGATAGGGTAGTATCCATTGCATTCAGGACAATTATCGGCAGTAGGTAGCTTGATGCCTTCTTCCCAACAGTGAATGAAGAAAGGACACTTCCAGTGGTCCTTATGCCAAAGCCATTCTTGATGCTCTTCTTCTTCCTGCCAATACCGCTCCTTTCACGATTGCCAATACTCTCGCCTTGGCTGCTTATGCGTGATTATAATACCAGGAGCCCTCTTGGCACTGCTACCTTCATCGGCAACTTTCTTGCCCTTTCTATCATTAGCAAACCTCCCCTCATCATGCTCAGCTACTTGATGGTCAGGATCTACTGATGCATTCTTCCTAGCAGCTTCCGATGTCAGCACTTTAGTTTTTTCACTGGATTCTACCATATTATATGGAAACAGGTTCTGATCAATCTTCATCGGTTTATGGACTTTAGAATTTTCAAATTTGATTCGTCCAGATTCAATTTCTGACTGCAACTGATGCCTGAATACTTTGCAGTCGTTGGTACTGTGCGAAGTTGCATTGTGCCACTTGCAATACCTAATCTTTCTAAGCTCTTCGGCCGATGGAATTACTTGGTTAGGCGCCAACTTGATTCGCCCTTCTTGAAGTAACAAGTGAAACATCCTATCGGCCTTGGTGATGTCGAAGGTGAACCTTTCAGCTTCTTTCTGGCCAAACGGACAAGACACAGATTTCTTATCCTTCACCCATTCGGCAGCGCTGATGTTTAGCTCCTCATCGGAATCCTCTTCTTGCTCGATGAAGGTCACGTTCTTATTCCATGTCTTTCTAGGCTCAAAAGTCTTGACATCTTGATCGGCAATTCTCTGCACAAGGTGACTTAGAATTTCAAACTCTTGAGACGCATATTTATCTTTGATGTGCGGCAGTAATCCTTGGAAGGCCAAATCCGCCAATTGCCGATCATCAAGCACCAAGCTGTAGCACTTATTCTTCACGTCTCGCAGCCTCTGGACAAAGCCTTCCACCGATTCGTCATTACGCTGCTTCATTTTGACCAAATCGGTAAGCTTCTTTTCATGTACGCCCGCGAAGAAATACTTGTGGAATTGTTTTTCTAGATCGGCCCAAGTAATCACAGAGTTCGGAGGCAATGAAATAAACCATGTGAATGCTGATCCAGACAATGACGATGAGAATAGTCTTACCCTCAGTTCTTCTCTGCTGGCAGCTTCTCCACACTGGATAATGAAGCGGTTAATGTGCTCCATTGTTGATGTGTCATCTTGGCTAGAGAATTTGGTAAAATCAGGCACTTAAGTCATACAACGGAGGATATGGTGTCCGATAAGAGTATGTGTTAACCTTAGGCTTAATGCCGAATTGTTCCTTCATCACTTCGGCGATCTTATCGGTCCAATATGTATCCTGCTCTTGCCGACTCATTGGATGGTTGTTGACTGGTGGAGTCGGCTGATGCGCCCTTTCAGGTCTGGGTGGAAGATGATTCGAAGTAATTGTCATGGGCGCAGCACCAGTCATCTGGACGTTATGCATCGGCTGACTTACCGATAAAAAATTTTGTACACTCACTGGATTGTGTTGAGTCATCATATTCATCGGTTGTTGTACCGATGGTCCACTGTGAGTATTTGCTGGACTTCCATAATGATACATTATCATACCAGGCTGTTGAGCTGGCGGCTGATTGGTCCATCTAGGATTATAAATCATCGGCATGTGACTTACCGATGGCTGATAGCTAACTGGCACCTGCTGCTCCTACACCTTAGAGTAATCAACAAATTGGTTACCTTGATGTGTCAGTACTCCGGCTTGAGGATTTACAACCATAGGTTAACTTCTAGTTGCTATACTGTGTTGCATCGGCACAGAATTCGCCTATGGTGGCATCAGAGGTACTTTAGGAATCACCACCTGAAAATCTTCTGATGACACTTGTATAGTTGGAGAAGACGTAGAGTAATGCATCATAGGGATCATCGGCTGTGATTGCATTGCCGATGCCACGGAACCCTTCAAAGCTGAATTGTCTCCATGGACCAGATTGGGAACAGCAGATGGATTTGAAGGCATACCATATCCCCACCGATTGACGGGAGTTGGATTCTGGACAACATGTCCCGTCATTGCCGATGCCACCGGATCTGCACTAAGCTTGGTGACGCTTTCAGAACTTGGTCTTGGTGGTGTAGCCACATCGGCAGACGGATCCACGGGAGTGGAAGACACCATTGGGGCTGCCAATGGGTTTGTAGATACCGATCCAGGTTGATGATACGTTGGACCAACATATTGAGGTGCTTGTCCTTCTTTGAAAGATTGCATAACAGCATTGTACACAGTATTGGACAACATGCTGGAGTGGTTAATTAATGCTTGATTTAATGCAGAATTAACCATCTCTTGCAACTTACCAGGATTGGCATCATACGTGACCTGTCGCGGCAACGGCGGATCTTGCTTCTGGATGGCTTCGCCGCTCCTGCTTAGGCTGAAGGATTTCAGATACAATTGCTTATATTCCTCCATAGCCCGCTCCATAGCCAGCCTCTGATCATCTTTTAGATCGGCCTCAGAGACTTCAATGACGTTCCTTTGGTTAACGTCGGAGTTATCACCCATGATAGATGTATAATGGTCCCACTGGGTGTGCCAAAAGAGGTGTTGACACAAAAAACATCAGGATCTGCGAACACCTCGGGCTATTACCCGAATTCGATATCCAAAGGTGTGCCAGTCGATTTGACCAGTTAATCGACAAGGACGATAACTAGAACAAAATCTGAACAAGACAACGGCGATACGCCCGGATGTCAAGACTCAGACTTGATCAAGATAACTAGAGCAGAGCTGAACGAGACAACAGCGATGCGCCCGGATGTCAAAGCTCAGGTTACTCCCACGCGGAACTTGCAAGGTTTTGACAGAGATCGAAGAGATGCAGCCCGTCGAGACTTGAAGAACTCGTAGATAAACTAAGACTAATGCAAATAAAGGGTAAATTGCAGTAAAGGTAAATAAGAGTAATTGATTTGTTTGATAGATTGATTTTTTATCTCACGACCCCTAAGTACATATTTATACTCCAGCAATAGGAGTTGTAAACAGACACGACTCGTACCTTTCCAAAACAAACTCCTACTTTATAGGAAATAACTGACTCGCGTAGGAGTCGGACCCAAATAACAATATTATTTTCCTAAACAGACACCTCTATTTTAAAGGAAACAAACGACTCGTGCAAGAGTCGAACTCAAACTTCTATAGCAATACTGGCATAAAATCACTAGTTTCCTTATGTCTTCTCTTCGATGAAACTTTCCATCGGTAGACTCTTCAATCCGCAACTTCCTTCTATTGCCATCGGCAATCCCTTGCTGACGTCAACCGCCACGTCATCCTGTGCTCATCGGCATCATCTCTTTATGCCCATCGGCATCGGCAATACTTCCCCATCGGCAACCTTGCATTTCTAGTAACTTGTCTTCACCAATTAACCCTTATCGGCAAGAATCGTCCAACTCCCTTCGGCAACATCCTTATCGGCAATACCCCTATCGGCAACCACTTCTGTTGTTCAGCTTCCATCGGCAACAAACTTATCTTCATTTGCAGAATTCATTCTCATTGGTAATGTTAACCGATAAACTACCGATGCCGATATAAAACAGCTACCGATCAATGCAAGTCTTAGCTCATTTGACACATGCCGAAAAACGGTGTCAACACTTCTCTCCCTTAGTGCATACCCATTCACTAATATATCTTTGTTCACTAATCTCTCCCCCTTTGTCATCAATTTCCATAAAAGGTATGCTTCTTATTGATGCAAAGGTTGCACTAGGGTCAATGGTTGATACTTGTATATTCTTATTTTTTATGGACACCAACACATCTGAATTGGAATGACTCTTCATGTAAGATCATTGACCATTATACCCTTGAGTAGGGCAACTCCCTTGTGGTCAAAGCAATTGTCATCCAAATAAGCTTTGCAAGTAAGAGAACTTTTGATTTGATCACTTAAGGTTGAGGATCACTTTTAACTTGTAGGATACCACTTGTGAGGTTACCACATGAAGGATATTTCTTGAATCAACCAATTGTGGAACATCACATGTATGCTAGAACTAGACATCTTTTGCAAGTACCAATATGAAAGTTGATATTATTTGAAAGATTAGCATAAGTCTAGATACCACTTGTAGGTTATATCTTCATATCCATTTGCATTATTGTCTTGAGCTTGAATTAGATTCATTGTCATGAGCTTCTATTGTTGACTTGAACTAAAGTGAATAGCATAAGCTTTCAAGTCCGGTTTAAACCCTCACTAAGCTTGTTCACTCACATTAAGTGGTTATCTTGTAGAGGTTGTACTTGTCACTTGATTGTAATACAAAATAGATCAAGTACTTGGGTTTACTAGCTCATGATCAAACTCATATACTACCACTAGATATAACCAATCAATCAAGCAATGGTGGTAGGCTATAAGCATAAAATTCATTTGATTTTCAATGAATGATCACTATGTATGACTATATGAACTAAAACATGTCTAAGCAATGATGTATGCATATGTCAAACAATTTCACCTTTACTATGTTGGAGTAGAGGATAGTCAAATAAAATCATCTCCAATTAGAAATGTGAAGTCCAATTAAGAGCTTGGTGAAGATCAATGAATACCAATTTGAATACCAATCTTCACCCATATGATTTGAGAACCACTAATGATCAAGTGCACTTTCTTGTTGTGGTTGACTTGCTTCTTTCTTGATCTTTGCTTGCATGAGAGAGTACCAAATGATGTACCACTTGTAGTAGATGATACCTCTTGAATTTCATGATACTACTTGTAGATTAAATTCATAAATCTCTCTCTTTTGCATTGGGTGTTGCTTGCTTTCTTCTTGGTCAATCCTATTGATAGCTTGAACTAAGAATTTCCATGTGATCCCTAGATTACCACTTCCATGTTAGCCTTCCAAGTACCACACTTGGTTTACCTACAAAAGGCGGCAAGCCCCTACAAAAGGGAGAAGTGACCATTCTCTATGAACCATCCTTGATACTCACTTGAAATTGCTTTGTTTGATTGATCCAATTGATGAACTCTATTTTATGAGAGTATTGAATCCAATATGAGTTCATACTTATTTTTTAAGTCCTTTTCTTTCTATCTATTGATTTCCAATCATCACTAGAACTTAAACTTCATCTCTATCTTGAGTTTGATCTTGATCTTCAATTTGAGTGCTAAATATATGCCAAATACACTTCCACAATCAAATGGACTTGTAATCATTGCTTGTCATGCTTCTAGCTCAAACCAAAATCAAACATAGGTGACTCAAATACTTATAGACATGATTTCATCTTGAGGACCTTTCAATCTAAGTGACTCTAGATCAATCAAATAATTGTCACTTTTCTGGCAGATTCTGTACTCTTCCAAGAATATATCATAACTTCAAAAGTACATATCCAATGATCATGAAATTTTGTGGAGATGTGATTTACTAAGTCATATAGCAGCCATCAAAATTTGAGCTTCATTGGACTTCTAGATTGTTAACAGATTTCACATCTTTCCATATAGGTACATGCTGAAAACTGCTGCATATGTGTTGACAAGATCCACTCCAACCGAAACATCCCTTATCCAATACTCATGAAATTTGAACAAAACTAATATCATAAGTGTAGAGCTTGCACACTAAATTTCAAGCCAATCCAAATAGATTTGATCTCTCAAACATGGCTATGATCACAGCTAGCTCAGATTTGAATAAAAGGCAGATTTGAGCATCATGAGCTAAACTTCTTCAAATTGAACCAAATTTGAATCCAACTTGTTTGAACATTCTCACAAGACATATATCCATTCAATTCACTTACTAAATGTAGTCTCTTGATCATATCCATTCAAATCAACTCAATTTTGATCACTAAGCATTTGATCCATTCAATCAACTTATAGCAAGCAACATATGCATAATATATCTAATTCAATCAACTCGTATGCACTATGTGTATATACAATTCAAGCATCTTATACACACTCAAATGTATATTGATCAACAAGATTTATACCTTTGTAGCTTATGATCAATCTATTAGCAAGCTTCAACTCAACTTATTTGCAATCCTTCAAATATCTTCAATGAATCACCACAACTTGAATGTGACACTTGTATGTTGTAGCACTTGGACTTCACTCTATTGACTTGGCATTGGTATGAGGATAGCACGAAGCTTCAATATTTGATTCAATATATGATGAAAAATATGAAACAATTGAATCAAGCCTCCAATGCCGATAGAAGCTACATGCTATGATGGTACCTACAAACATTCATCCACTTGTTGATGGTACCCAAACTAGGGGACATGAATTAGCCATGTGCCCCCTTTCCCTACATGAGTAGCACACTCTCTTTGATTGAGCCTTTTCTTACTTGCTCATGTTGTGCTTCTTATTGTCTTGCCTCTTTTCTCTTGCTTGAATTTCCATCTCAAGCTTGGTAGGACACTTTGAGGCAAAGTGTCCCATATCATCACACTTGTAGCACTTGATGTGAGTCAAATGATTCTTCTCTTGATCTTGGCTCATCATCATCTTGGCATCTTGAATAGGAGTTGGATGCCTTGATCTTACTTTGCCACTTATTCTAGTCTTCTTATCCATCCCCAAGTCACCATCTTGATGGTTGACCTTGTCTTGCACTTGGGGCTTGATTTGTGGCATAGCTTGAGGCTCTACTTGTTGCTTCACCAATTGCTTGGTTGGTCACATTGAGGTGAGATGTCCCCAAATGTGAAACTTGAAGCACTTGACATGATTTAGCCTCTCTTCTTCTTTCTTCAACTTGAGCTTCTTTTTATTAGGGCAAGCATTTGCAAGATGTCCCATTTCATGGCATAGGTAGCACATGAAGTGAGATAGCTTTTCTTCTTCTTGTTTCTTCATCTCTCTTTCATATTTTCTCTTTCCCCATCTCTTTCCTTTGATATTGCTCTTGTTAAGTCCAATTCCACTCTTGTCACCATAACTTCTCTTGTTTGTCAACATATGCTCAAAGGTGACTTTGGAGTTGTAGCACCTCTCTAATTTATTGCTCAAGTTCTTCACTTGCTCATTAAGCTCATCGTTCTCCTTCAAAAGGTTAGTCTCACAAGACATAGAAGTAAAACAAGTATCTATTTGTGAAGAGCATGTCATATTAAGTAAATCATCACAAGAGGTGGATACATGCTTCTTCTCTACATCACAAGGGTTAGCAATAATATGTGGTTGATCATATGACCCATGTGACGAGCTCTCATCATTCTTAAGTTTCTTGAAAAATACTTTGATGAGAGAACCATGTTTCTTAACTAGATCTCCATGAGATACACAAAGTTGCTCATGATCCAATTTTAGCTCTTCATGTGAATCTTTAAGAACATCAAGTAAGTGCTTATGTTCTTCACATGAATTCTTTAGAAATGAGTTTTCATTTTCCAATGTTAATGTTTTAGTTTTCTCATTTTCTAAAGATATGGTCATGCTAGCAAGTCTATCTACAAGCTCATCATATGAATCGACATGATCAACAACATTGTTATTTGATACCTTTGTGTCACCTTGTGACATGAAGCAATGTGGTGATGTAGATGGGCTTGTAGTAGCATCATGATCATTGCCCGAGCATGAACCATCATCATTACCATCAAGAGTGCATGGAGTGACATCATCAATAACAACACTTGAGGCATCATCATCATCCATCTTGTCAAGTGAGCTTGTAGTTGATCTATCATCATCATCACTTGACCATGAGGTAGAGCAATCTTCCACAACCACCAAGTTGTGATTATGCTCAACACCCTCATGTGCCTCCATCTCTATGTGATCCTCATCCCTCTTGAATTTGCCATCATCCCATGTGTTGACATCGCCATAGAGATTCTTGAGTGCTATCCACATATCATGGGCACTCTCCGAAGTCCTCACCCTATCAAATATCTCATTTTTCAAAGCATTGATTAGAAAACATTGGGCTTGTGCATCAAGTGTTAGGCACTCTTTTTGCACTTGGGTTAGATTAATCTTATCCAAGGTATGAGTAAACCCAACAACAATGATCCACCAATACTTCGGACCAAAAACACGGATATGATCAAGCATATGGTGTTTCCACTGTGCAAAGTGTGTGCCATAAAAAATGTGTGTATCACACTTCGGTGACTTGTCTCCACCATCTTTACCTTCTACTATATATCAACCATGATTTCCATATGTTTCATCTTTTGAAGCTCTTCTTGCATCTTGTTCATTTTCTCTCTTTGTTGCTCTTGCAACTTGGCGGTGATTACCTCAATCAATTGATTCATTTGATTTTGATCCATCTTGGCCAATATAACTCCTCACGCGGTAAAGCGTATGAAATGAGGAACCTTGCTCTGATACCAATTGAAAGGACCTAATTGGCCTAGAGGGGGGGTGAATAGGCGTACCTAAAAATTTATCGCTAAAGCTAACCGAAATAAATGCGGAAATAAAACTATCGGTCTAGCCAAAACAACACCACTCTACTTAACACTAGCACCTAGCAAATTATGATAAGAAGGCTTACTATGGTGCCGGGCTAGGAAGCTCACCTAACAAGTCTAGGTTGCAAGGTCACACAAACCTAAGCAGCTAGTACTCTAAGCAAACCGGAAGCTCCTACACATGCTAGAGAAGGCAAAGCGCACAAAGCCTAAGCTCACTAGTAATTCTCAATAGCAAGGCTACACAAGCCAAACTAGAGAGCTAAAAAAGCTTAGCTATACAAGCTAAGTAATGTGACTTACAAGACTACACAAGTCAATTAGTCACTTAAGAGCTACTTCTATGATACACAAGCAAGAAGGTAACTAGCAAGATACACAAGCTATACTACTAACTAAAACAACCACTAAACACTAGCACAAGTATGAAACAATAAATATAAGCTAGTGAATAGAGAGTGCAAACCACTGATTTGTACTACTGGCAGTAGGACCGGTACTACCGGTGGCTGACCGGTACTACCGTTGAAGGCAGACCGGTACTACCGGTGGCACGCTGTAGCTTCAAAATCCAAGGAAGATGAGCTTTGAATCTGGATCTGAGCTTTTCACCACACTCCTTGAGGTTGAGGATGATGATGTTGAGCTTTGCTTGAATTGGTTCCTCTCCAATTTGTAGATCAGGCCTTCCGAACCTATGAACTTTGAAGGAGAGAGGAAGAACACGAAGAACACAAGAACAAAGGATAGTCGAAGCTATCTCCACAACATCAAGCACGTGCGACTCAAGATTTATCCCGAGTTTGGTCCCCACAAAGGAGTTCCTAATCCTCGTTGTTGAGGTGACCACAAAGGTCGGAGTCTCTTCCACCTCGTTGAATCCCTCAAGCAACCACAAAGGTTAGCCCAAGATTTCCACTACGGATCGAAGGGGTAATACAAACGATTCGGGGTGCCCTCACAAATGAATCAACACGGGCAATCTCGAAGAACACCTCTCCACTGTCAAATCTCACTTCTCTCTCATAAATCCACCATGGATTGAAGCCTAGGAGCATAGGTGGAGAGGCACTTGAGACCCTTTTTCTCAGGTGTAGGAGTGGAATAATGGGGTTGGCCGCCGCCCCAAGAAAAGGGGCGGCGTATTTATTCCCGCAGCTCCCGACGCACTACCGGTACTACCGGTGGAACCACCGGTACTACCGGTCCAACCTTTCCGACCGTTGGAGCCTCCCGACCGTTGCACAAAGCTGGCCAACCGGTACTACCGGTCTTTCACCGGTACTACTGGTCACCATCGGTGAGGAACCGGTACTACCTCTAGTTCAAAATCTCACAACTAGAGACGCGTAGGAATTTTGCCTACCGGTACTACTGGTGGAACCACCGGTACTACCGGTAGTTCATTTTTCAGCACACTAGAACTGGGCGGGGAAATGACTTACTGATACTACCGGTCTTCCACCGGTAGTACCGATCTTTCAGACCGGTACTACCGGTAGTTAATTTTTCAGCAATATTAGAAACACATCTCCTAAGTGCCTGTGAGTGCAAGGTATCTCTCGAACGCATATAGACCTTTGACATGAGCACTCTTATCATCATCAAGCTAGTCTACTATGCATCCCTCTTGATAGTACGGCTTTTCCTATAACTCAGCCCGGTCAAACACTTCTCTAAACAACTATGACCGGTGAAATGAAATGCTCTAAGTTATACCTTTGCCTTGCACATTCCAATTCATCTTCTTCTCCAATGTTGACGCAACCCATGCACCAACCTATCACAAATGATATGATCCACTTCATATCATCACGTGACATATTGGTTTATCGATCTTGACTTCACTTGCCCTTCACCGTTGCCTTCGTCCATCGGTGCCAAGTCTTGCTCAAGCCTCCCGCCACGCGGTCAAACTCTTCAAGCCTCTAGATTGCCCTTCACACTTGCAACCGGTCCATCAAGCTAAGTTATGCCTTGACCTTCTCCACCTTGTCACATGACTCCATGTCATGTTTCATATGCAATGAGCTCCTTCATCATCAAGTTGAGCACCATAAATATGCACAAGCTATCTCTTCAATAATTTATTGGTTGCTCACATTTGTGTACCTAAGGACTAAATCACATGTGTGTCTTGTATTAAACACATATTAGTCCACCTAAGTTTTCACTCAATTACCAAAACCAAACATGCACTTTCAGAAGAGCGAGCTTACAATCAGGCCACAATTCTATGAGTGACTTTTACTATTGTTTTACTATATACTACACATATAATGCTTCAAGTAGGTTGTAAGAAATATTTTAATGCTAATAGACTACTTTTTAAACACATTATGGTTGCTTTTAGTCTCTATGCTTTCCTTTTTTTCTTTTTCCTTCTTTTTCTTTTTTCTTTTTAGTGTTATTTTATTGTTCTTTTTGTTTCTCTTTTCTATTTTCATTACATATTTTTATTTTATTTGTCCTTTTTTGTAGTCTTTTGTCATTCTTTCTATTTTTTTAATCTTTTAATATTTTATTTTACTCTATTAATTTTTATTTCCTTTTTATTTTTATGTTTTACTTTCCTTACGCCTATTTTTTATATTTCTCTCTTTTTTCCTATCTTTTTATTTTTAACATTTATACATTTTTAGTTTTTCTAGATTTAATTATTTTGTTTAATTCATTTTATATTTTAAAAATTTACTGTTTTTCATCTTTCTTTCTTATCTTCTATTTCTAATTATATATTAGTTTTTTATTTACAGATATATATGATATTCATGTAGTATATATTTAATATTTTCTGATGTATTTTTTATGCCACAGTAGAAATATGATGTTCTACGATATATTTACTATATATTTGCTATGTTCAGTAAGCATACACTAATCTTTTCAAATATATTTTGTGATGTTTGGTAGTTTTTCTTTATTTTTATTTGACTATAATTAATTACTTCTAGTTTTATTATTTTATTTTACATCTCATGATATATATATATATATATATATAGTGTTATGGTATAATGCACCTGGGTGGATTTTCTATAGAGAATGCATCCACCCAGATTATTGCAACTAGTTTCTTGCCCAGTTGCAATTAGTTTTTTGCCGAGTTGCAACTGACCCAACTCTAGTTGTAATTGGATCACGTCAGGTTGCAACTGTTTCTTGCCTAGTTACAACTGGTCTGACTCTAGTTGTAATTGGATCGCGTCAAATTGCAATTGGTTATTGCCTAGTTGCAACTAGGCTGACTGTAGTTGTAGTTAGACCGCGTCAGTTTTGCAACTGTTGCCCAGTTGTAACTGGCTCGACTCTAGTTGTAATTGTATCACGTCAGGTTTTAAATACATCAGGTCCAGTTACACTGGATCAGATCTGTTGCAATTACTTCCGCCAAGTTAAA
>CM039131.1:6029808-6084718 GCA_022036555.1 Microstegium vimineum
GTAATCATGATGGCAACTCATAGTATATTGAAGTTGCAATTACATACTTAAAAAAAGTTCATCAAATATAGTCTTGTTGGATCTCGTTTTGTTAAGCACTTTTTTTCAACAACCTGGTGCAAACGGATCTGAAATAGGGGCTATGGTTCAGGAGATATTGCATTTTTTCGATCCGAAACAAAAAAAATCTCCGCATGCGGGACGTTTCTGCATACGATATATATTGCAAACTGAAGGACCGGAAACGGCGACCAGAGGGGGGGTGAATGGGAGCCAAATAAAAAATCCTTTCGAAAGATCTTGACCCTTGTCCCAAGCACGTCCCAAAGCACGAACTAGGCTCACGACCCATAAGTGGGTGGATGCTCAAGGAGATGTCCTAGGAACACAGCGGAGCTAGCCACCATTGACAAAAAAGCGTCGGATCTGCGAACACCTTGGGCTTATACCCGAACTCGATTTCTAAGGTGTGCCAGTTGATTTGACCAATTAATCAACAAGGACGATAACTAGAACAACGATGAACGAGACGACAGCGATGCCCCCGGACGTCAAGGCTCAGATTGCTCAAAAAGCGGAACTCGCGAGGTAGACGGAGATCTTGTAGATGCAGCCCGTCATAATCGTAAGAACTCGTAGATAAACTATAACTAGTACGAAAAAAGTAGATGCTGAAAAGTAAGACGAAAATAATAGATTTGTTTGATTGTATTGGATATATCCTTCATACGAGCCCTAGGTACATATTTATACTCCGGTAAAAGGAGTTATACATGGACACGACTCATACTAAACAGAACTCCTATTTTTAAGGAAATAAAACGACTCGTGCAAGAGTCGGACTAAAACAATAATACTAGCATAAAAATCGCTAGTTTCCTTATCTGTCTTCCCTACGATGAAACTTTCCATCGGCAGATTCCTTCAATCTGCAACCTCCTTCTATTGCCATCGGCAACTTCCTGCTGACGTCAGCCACATCAACCTGTATCCATCGGTAATTCCTTCTTATTGGCAAAACATATCTTCTATCTTCTTTGACGCTTCTTCCATCACACTCACCATCGGCAGATTCTTCTACTTCTTTCGGTAATTAAACCGATAGCACCTTGATGCCGATGAGGAACAATTTTTAACTCTTTACTGATCAATACACTTGGCTCAATATTGACCCGTACAAAAAATGGTGTCAACAGCCACGAACCCGGAAAATCAAACCGCGAAACAAACGGAGAAAACATCAAACCACAGGAGGCTTCGAACTACCTTGGTCAAGACCACCGGACCAATGGAAGTGGTCCGGTGCCTTTGGTCCGGTGCACAGCAAGGCACCACCAGACTAGTCCGATGCCTCCTTTGAGAAGTCCGACGCCTGCCCAGAAAACATGCAGTAAGTGCCTAGGCTCCGGACACCTAGTCCGACACTCACCGTCGGACTATAGGAAGTGGTCTGGTGCACACACTCGCCACACAACAGAAAGGTACAGCAAGGTCTCTGGCTTCGGACCACTCGTCCGGTGCTCACCGTCTCACCAACGGCTCTGGTCCGACGCTCTGAACAGTCAGACAGTCTCCCGAGACTTGACCACTGGATCAGTGGCCTATGGTCCGGAGCCTAGTCAAAGTCGTCCGGAGGTTAGTCCGGAGCTCACGCTCAGAAAACTATTCTTCGCGAAAACGAACTTCTCTCCGCCAAATCTTCCCAAAACTCAACCAAATGATCACCAACTTCAACCAAACTTTGTAGGCACGATTCTAGTGCAGTTGGGGAGCTATCCCAAAGAAATCATCGCTCAATTTGGAGAGGATAAACGGGAACACTCGGATTTGGGGGAGAAGAGAGCAAAATGAAGAATGCCACAAAGAAATCACCCGATCTACGCACTCGTGAGGTTTGAGGGGAATTCCTCTAGTGCAAAGAAGCTCCTCACGATTACGCACAACTTGGTTCAAACAGATTTGCAAGAGCTACTCCCTACAAAGACAAATCATCTCGGGAAAAGAGGGAGCAAAAGCAAAACACGAAGAACACGAGAAAAACAGGGACACAATCACGAAAATGAAGCCACCATGGCTTACGGAGGTTATGACGTCCGATTCCTCGCAACAATCACAAGTTCTTACACCGGTGACACGGTGGATCTCAAGCAAGAAGAAGCTAGGAAGGGAAAACCTAGGAAAATAGGTGGGAGAGAGAGTAATGCAAGAGATGAGAATGAGGATACCCCTTCATCCTCTATTTAATGGGGCTTTGGCTATTTCCCAAAGACCCCCCTAGATACAAGACCAAATTACCTAGCCCTAAGACATTGTAATCCAAGTCGGTAACTCCCAACCACTCATTTGAATGGACGGCCCCGCTTCCTGCCAGGAGTGGCCATCGCCTCGTCGCAACCTCCAGGATTCCGCCACGTGCCATCCCCGCTTCCTCGGAAGCTCCGCCTAGGTTTTGAGGCCCAAACACAGGAAACCCACCACCGGTAGATTTGGGCTCAACTACCGAACCACGAATTTTGCGGCCCAAACTCGGAAATCGACGTGGATGGTTTTGAGGCCCAAACCCAGGAAACCCACCACCGGTAGCTTTGGGCTCAACTACCGAACCATGAATTTTGCGGCCCAAACTCGGAAACCGACGCGGATGGTTTTGAGGCCCAAACCATCAAACCACTCGACGCGAGCCACCTTATCTTCACCCGGTCAGACTCCGAGTCCCCTGAGCCTCCGCTCGACTCGTGCTTCCACCGTCTTGACTTGGTCAACTCGGTCTACCTCCATGTCTTCTCGGACTCGTCGATGCCAAGTACTAACCACCACAGCTAGTCCGCCGGCGCCCATGGTCCCTCAGTCCGAGCCCCGCTTCCGCCCTTCATCACTCTCAGTCCATCGGCACGACAAGCCTCTACTCGACCTTCTCCACGCCATTGACCATTGTCACTAGGCATAGCACCTGCACACCACAAGCCGATAGACAGGCACACGTTTCTGCTTTCACAGAGGTTAGGGTAAGCCACTCAAACTGAAACACTCACGTGTTGGACGATCACTCATCATCAAAGTTGAACATACATGGGTACTTATCCACCATGTGTTCGCAATCTCCCCCTTGATGAGTGCATTGTCAACACAAGTGCATTTCAGATTTGAGCCACAAGGTAAAGCTCTCCAAATGACCAAAAAGCTACCAAAGCCAAAACGGGTTCACTTGAAAGAAGCAAACACGATACCAATTAAAAAAGGAGAGGCAAAAACGATACCAATTAAAAACATCCTTCAAAACACCTCATGACAAAAGCCACTTACAGATGCCAAACAAAAGTACATGGGCATAACAAAGCTAGCTCTCAAGAAGAGGCAGAAAATGGGCTCAACACCACTAGCAAGAGCTAGATACCAATCACAACTCTCAAAGCTCAGACTTCCAATTTAAACACTAGGGGAGTTCAAAAGATACCAATTGAAACAACTTACATCCCCTAATGCTCAAGAAGCAATCAAAACCTGTCGGAGCCAACAAAGCAAGCTAGACCCTCCAGAAGAGGCAAAGGCTCAACACATCTAGCAAAAGCTCCCCCTGGGCAAAAGGAACACTCAAGATACCAAAAGAGCTCTAAACAAAATGAGATGCACTCATTCTCCCCCTTGGAAGTAGATGGCTGAAAATGGAATGAAATGCCACATCTCTCCCCCTTGTTGACACATGTAGCTCATCAAACATCAACAACTCAAGATCCAGCTACAAATGCTATGAAAATGCAAAATGAGTGCAAAAGCTTCATACTTAGAGCTAAGACAATGAATATATGCTCTAAATGATGTGATCCTGTGAGAATAGGAAAAGCTCTATGTGCCCAACAAAGACTCAAGTTGAGCTTAAGATCACTTTAGAAGCTATTTTAGAGAGCATATCATGTGAGAGCAGAGAAAGGGTATCACCTCCTAGAGACAGCTAGACATGGCAAACAATATAGGATCTATCTCAAAGAAATCTCATGTATAGCAAGTAAAACTATCCGTTAGCAAAGTTCATACAACAAGCCAATGACCCAACTGAATGAATTTTCCAAATTTCAGAGTTTTGCAGCCAATTTTCAGTTTTAGGCACATTTAAGTTGTATGCGAGTGGTTGTAAACAAAGTGATGCCACCGCTTATCAACTGGGCCAAGTCAAAGGACTTGACACACCGGTTTTGGTCATACACAACACCGCTCAAGTATCAACCCATATGGGAAGCAGTCTCAAACACACGGTGAAGTGCTCACAATGTAGACCCAACTCGATCTTTCCAATTCACAAAACAGAGAGCAATTTCATTTTAGATATTAATCATGGTGCTCAAAGTAAGTGAATGAAACAATTAAGAGCCATAGTTACAAGCTATATACAAGTCAGCTAAGAAGGATGTTCAAAAGCCTACACATGCTAGTGCCATTTCAGAGGTGACATGGGGAATTAAAATCAGTTTTAAAGCTTTGCTAACTTAGCTCTATTGCATATCTAGAGATCAAAAAGAGTCCAAGTTAGGCAACACCATAGACACATAAAGCACCTCAAATAGAGTATAGATTCATTATAATGGCTATAAGTGTGAAGCTTAAAATGAACTATGTCACAAATGCAAATGAGATGCACAATGCAATGACACCAACTAACACTAACAAGACACCAAAAAAAGAAGGACAAAGAAAAGACAAAAAGAACTAAGAAACACAAAACTTTCCTCCTCTAAAAAGGAAAGCAAACACCCAACTCACCCCAAAGGCGAGAAAACGCAGCTTGATCCAACGGCTTTGTGAGAATATCCGCAAGCTGGTTTTGGGTCTCGACATGCCGAGGTCAATGTCGCCCTTCTCGTAATGATCTCGCAAGAAATGAAAGAGGACCTCAATGTGCTTGGTCTTTGAATGAAGCACAGGATTTTTAGCCACACTAATTGCACTCGTGTTATCGCAAAGCAGAGGCACCTTAGAAAGCTCAAGACCAAAATCTCTCAAAGTGGCAATCATCGAAATCAACTGAGAGCAACAACTAGCCGCGGCAACGTACTCACCTTCGCACGTCGACTGTGCCATGCTAGATTGTTTGCGAGAAGACCAAGAAACCAAAGAAGACCCGAGAAACTGGCAAGTCCCAGAAGTGGACTTCCGATCAAGTCGGCAACCGGCAAAGTCGGCGTCAGAATAACCACAAAGCACAAGAGAGGAAGAGATGGAAAACCAAAGACCAAATTCGGGAGTGAAGCGCAAGTACCTCATGATGCGTTTCACCGCCTGCTTGTGCGAAGTCCGTGGGGATGCCTGAAAGCGAGCACACAGGCAGACGGCGAACTGAATGTCCGGTCGGGTCGCCGTCAGGTACAGAAGCGACCCGATCATGCTTCGGTACTCGGTCTGGTCCACCGCCTCTCCTTCCTTGTCCGCATCCAAGATAGTAGTAGTTGACATAGGCGTCGAGAGGGTCTTTGCCTCGCCCATGTCAAACTTCTTCAAGATATCCTTTGTGTACTTGCCTTGGTGCACAAACGTCCCTTCTCGGGTTTGCTTGATTTGCAACCCGAGAAAGAAAGTCAACTCTCCCATCATGCTCATCTCAAATTCCCTACTCATAAGATCTGCAAACTTGGCAACAAGAGCATGAGAAGAACCACCAAAGATGATATCATCCACGTAAATTTGGACAAGGAGAGTGTCTTTGTCTTGCTTGAGGAGAAACAACATCTTATCTACCGATCCCATTTTAAAGCCCTTAGCAAGCAAAAAGGTTTTTAGCCTATCATACCATGCTCTAGGTGCTTGTTTCAAACCATACAAAGCTTTGTGAAGTTTAAAAACATGGTTTGGAAACTTGGGATTTTCGAAACCAGGAGGTTGTTTAACATAAACTTCCTCCTCTATGTAGCCATTTAAGAAAGCAATTTTAACGTCCATTTGAAAAAGTTTAAAATCCTTAGAAGCCGCAAAAGCTAGAAGGATTCTAATGGCTTCTAAACGAGCTATGGGAGCAAAGGTTTCCTCATAATCTATTCCCTCCTTTTGACAAAAGCCTTGAGCTACCAACCTAGCCTTGTTGCGCACTACCACCCCATCTTCACTTTGTTTATTTTTGAAAACCCATTTGGTACCTATGGGGTGGCAGCTAGGTGGTGGAGGAACTAAGACCCAAATGTGGTTTCGCTCAAAGTTTTCTAACTCCTCATGCATGGCATTAACCCAATCCGGATCCATCAAAGCGTGTCCAACATCTCGGGGCTCAAAAGAAGCGACAAAAGCCAAATGAGCAAAGGGAGAGATATAAGACCTGGACCGCGTGACTCGACGGTCAATGTCGTCGATGATGTTCTCCGCTGGGTGCTGCCGCTGGATGTGGCGGGGAGCCTGCCTGGACGAAGTGGCCTCCCACTCGACAGCAGCTGGAGCACCCTCAGGTGCAACGGGCACCGACTGAGGAAGCTGCTCGAACGGCCCCCATGTAGAGGAAGTAGTCGGATCGGGACCGTGAGCCGAAGTGGACGTCGCAGGGTCGACGGGGGAAGCCAGTGGAGTTGGCTCGGGATCACCCCAATCGGCATCATCCTACTCCTCCTCCACAAAGATGCTAGTGGTCACCTCATCATCACCTGCCAGCTCAAAAGCAGTGGAAACACAGGGCATAGTTTCATCGAAGGTAATTTCACAAGTCTCCATCACTCGGTTAGTTTCAAGGTTAAGTGCACGATAAGCACGAGAGTGAGTAGAATAACCAAGGAAAATACCGTCAGAAGACCGTGATTCAAATTTATCCAACTTACCGTCCTTTTTGAGGATGAAGCACCTGCACCCAAACACCCGTAGGTGACTTACCTTGGGTGGTCTCCCAAATCGCAACTCATAAGAAGTCTTCTTCTTGAAAGCTCGGAGAAAAATGCGATTGGAAACATAGCAAGCAGAACTGAGTGCCTCGGCCCAATACCGCCTAGGAGTCCTATGCTCATCGAGCATCGACCTGGCCATCTCAACAAGGGTCCGATTCTTGCGCTCAACAACATCAATCTGCTGGGGAGTGTGAGGTGAGGAAAACTGGTGATCGAGACCCAAAGAAGAGCAAAAAGTTGCAAAGTGAGCATTCTTGAATTATGTGCCATTGTCACTGCGGATAGCTCTCATGGCATTCTTAGGTAGCTCATTTTGCAATCTCAAAATCAGATCTCAAACAAGTGGAAAAGCCTCTTCCTTACTCTCCAAAAAGAACACCCAAGAGTACCTCGAGTAGTCATCAACGACTACAACCACATACCACTTCCCTCCTTCCGACCTGACCCGAGCTGGACCAACTGTGTCCATGTGTAAGAGCTCGCCCGGGTCGAGTGGTCATGATCTCAGTCACAGGAGGATGGAAAGCAGCAACCATCTTGCCATGCCTAGAAGGATGGCAAACCAAATCCTTCTTGAACTTCAGCTTTGGCAATCCTTGGATAAGGTCCATTGAGCTAAGCCTTGCAAGCAAGTCAAAACTCAAATGTCCCAACCTCCTATGCCACTTCCAAAGCTCGGAGGAAGAACCGGCAAGAAGACAACGAGAAGGTCCGGAAGAGATAGAAAAATCCGCACGAAAAACCTTCCCGAAGGGTGAAATCCGGCAAACAAGCTCACCACGAGAGTCCAAAATTCGAGAGAGATTAGTCTTGAAACTCACTTCAAAACCGTCATCAAAGAGTTGTGAAACCGAAAGAAGATTAAAATGCAAATTCGCAACCAAAGCAACATCCTTGAGGACAAAAGAAGAGTTCACTCGGATGGACCCCCGGGAGACAACCTTACCTTTACTCTTGTCCCGGAAAGTGATATACTCGGTGTGGCACACGGGGTCGAGGCTGGAGAACCACTCGGCACTTCTGGTCATATGACATGAGCATTCGGAATCCACAAGCCAAGTCTCCTCCAGTCCTCCTTCCTACATCAATAAAAATACATAGGGTGAGCAAACGGACCAACACTGGGGTTAGTAAATTGTGAAGGATACCAGTGTTGTCCCACTTGCCCAAAGAATGGGTTAGGAGAAAAACCAAACATCTCCTATCCCATGGGGGAATAGCGATCACCACGATAGGGATAACGTGGTCCGCTAAAGAAGGGTGGAGTAACGCCACCGCCACGAGGCCCATAGTCGTATGGATCACGACCGGTACCCCGCCGGGCACGACCACCACGTGGTCTCGCCTCCTGAGGCCTAGCACCTTGAGGCATTGTACCTCTAGGCCTAGTAGTGAGCCTCTGAACTTCCGGTTCACGCACCCCAACTCATGGATGGTACATGTCCCGGTTGTTCAACTCAAACTACCTCCGATCATCTCTCTTCCTCCTAAAACAAAACTCAGCCAGGTGCCCATCCCGCTCACAATACTCATAATGGTACCTCACCACACTCTTGGTAGGCACTCTCTTGTTGGGTTGGGTGGCTCTAGCTTTCTTAGGAAGGGGATCACTAGAGATGGCTGGCAGTGTGTCAAGTGGGTTGCGTAGATGGCTCGGTTTTGCAATCCACACTTGCTTCTGTGGAGTGGTTTTGGGTGGCTCTTCAAACACACCATCTCTCACAGGAAACCTTGAGGGGTTGGTAGGCTTAGGTGGAGTGATCTTGATAAGCTTGGGAGTTGTGGTGGGTTTCTCATTCTCGCTCAAACCACTGCACTCACCGATCTTACCGAACACGCTATCGTCCTTCCCACCTATAGCGAAGCCTACTCCCGTGCTGCCAGCCCTTTTGCATTGGCTAAGAATCATCCCCAACTGTGGCTCTCCGCAAGACACCTAGCTCAAGATGGACCAAAGGTATGTGTTTTCTTCCTGGGTACGCATCTTGTCGTGTATGCACGACGCGATCTCAAGCTCCAAAGCCTCAAAGCGATCCGACTCTCTAGTGTTATCTGAGCTGACCTTTTCTAACACAGCGATCTTAGCATCCTTTTGTGTCAGCTCAGAACGCAAGCCTAAGCAAGACTTGAACGCACCAAGTAAGCTAGGCCTAACCTTCAGCTCACTGACCTCCTCAAGTAGAGGGCCATACTTGTCCTAGAGAGTGACAAGACTAGACATGTGGATGGCACAAGCATCACACTCTACCTCCTCGGTAACCACCACAGACGCCTTAGCAAACGCTAGCTCATGTAGCGTGCTAAGGTATTTCGCCTTAAAGTCGTTCCTCTCAATAGCTGCACGCTTGATCAACGCATCTTGACTCATCAAGGCGTCATTCAGAGACTCAATCTCAAGAGAGAGGGATTCGACGGTGGGTGGTACCTCGGGTGTGTCGAAGTCGTAGTCATAGTCGGGGCCTTCCTTGCGCTTGCCAACCTTGCCTTCTTCAATCGCCATGGTGCAAAAGCCATTGTGCTTGGTGTCGGCGTAGAAGCATAGGCCGTTGAACTTGTCCTCAACCTCTCCCTTCGACTCATCATCGCTTGAAGAAGCACCTCCGTTGGAGGAGGCATCGATGTCATTGAGGGAGGCGAGATAGGCTCAGTGCTTGGCCTTCACCTTGTCGATCACCTTCTTGGAGGACCTTCTGTGGTAGCCACCCTTGGGCTTGTGCTTGTCCTCTAAGTGGTGCTCGCACTTGTCCTTGCGCTTGGTGAAGTCACCCACAGCTTTCTTGGGGCATTTTGCGATGAAGTGATCCTCATCACCGCAATGGTAGCACCCCTTGGCTAAGCCACCACGCCGACGGTTCAAACGGTTGTTGTGAAACCATGAGAACTTGGTGATGACCAAAGCCAGCTCATCATCTCCAAGAACCTCCACTTGATCCTCTGTCACAAAATCAAAGACAAAGCGAACAACGAGTGTGAAGGATCAGAGGAGGAAGAAGACGTACCGCCGGGGCCAGAAACCAACGCCATAGATGGTTTTGATGGGTTTTCAATCTTGGCCCGGGTCTGGTAGTCAATCTCCGAGGACTTGAGCTTGCTGAACAGCTCGTCCACGGTCAGGGCATCATAGCCCGGCGACTCCTGAATGGCAGCCACATTCATCTCCCATACCTTCCGATCAAGAGCATGCAAAAGCTTGATATCCATCTCATGATCATCATAAGGCAAGTTGGCCCGATTGGCACACATCTTGTTGACGATAGATTGGAAACGAGTGAACATCCCGTCAACAGATTCGCCGGCCAACTAAGCAAAGTTCTCGTACTCTACGATACGTATCGAAGAGTCTGGACTTGATCTGAGGGTTGCCCTCATGATATCTCAAGAGTGTTTGCCAAATCTCTCGTGCCGTAGTGAGACTCGAAACCCGCTCAAACTCCATAAGAGACAGACAAGAGAAGAGAATGCTACGGGCTCTTGCATTAGATGCATGCTGCGTAGCCTGGGCATCGATGATCCAAGCCTCAAGAACTACGTAGTTCTCATTCTCACAAATCTCCCAAAACTTTGTGTCAAGCCCTTGGAGGTAAGAGGACATCCGCACCTTCCAATAGGCAAAGTTGGTTCCATCGAAGTAGGGAGGTTTACCAACACCTCGCTCCATGTCTCCTTCGCGGATCAAGAACCATGTAAGCTGGATTGATCCTTAACCGGCTCCGATACCAACTGAAGGACCGGAAATGGTGACCAGAGGGGGGTGAATGGGACCAAATAAAAATTCCTTTCGGAAGATCTTGACCCTTGTCCCAAGCACGTCCCAAAGAACGAACTAGGCTCACTACCCACAAGTGGGTGGAGAACCCGGAAAAACAAACCGCAAAACAAACGGAGAAAACAACAAACCACAGGAGGCTCCGGACTACCTTGGTCAAGACCACCGGACCAATGGAAGTGGTCTGGTGCCTTTGGTCCGGTGCACAGCAAGGCACCATCGGACTAGTCCGATGCCTCCTTTGAGAAGTCCGACGCCTGCCCAGAAAACATGTAGTAAGTGCCTAGGCTCCGGACACCTAATCCGACACTCACCGTCGGACTATAGGAAGTGGTCCGGTGCACACACTCGCCACACAGCAAAAAGGTACAGCATTGTCTCTGGCTTCGGACCACTCGTCCGGTGCTCACCGTCGGACCAACGGCTCTGGTCCGACGCTCTAAACAATCAGACAGTCTCCCGGGACTTGACCACCGGATCAGTGGCCTATGGTATGGAGCCTAGTCAAAGTGGTCCGGAGGTTAGTCCGGAGCTCACGCTCAGAAAACTGTTCTTCGCAAAAACGAACTTCTCTCTGCCAAATCTTCCCAAAACTCAACCAAATGATCACCAACTGCAACCAAACTTTGTAGGCACGATCCTAGTGCAGTTGGGGAGCTATCCCGAAGAAATCATCGCTCAATTTGGAGAGGATAAACGGGAACACTCATATTTGGGGGAGAAGAGAGCAAAACAAAGAACGCCACAAAGAAATCGCCTGATCTACGCACTCATGAGGTTTGAGGGGAATTCCTTCGGTGCAAAGAAGATCCTCACGATTATGCACAACTTGGTTCAAACGGATTTGCAAGAGCCACTCCCTACAAAGAGAAATCATCTCGGGAAAAGAGGGAGAAAAAGCAAAACACGAAGAACACGAGCAAAACGGGGACACAATCACGAAAACGAAGCCACCATGGCTTACGGAGGTTACGGCCTCCGATTCCTCGCAACAATCACAAGTTCTTACACTGGTGACACGGTGGATCTTAAGCACGAAGAAGCTAGGGAAGGGAAAACCTAGGAAAATGGGTGGGAGAGAAAGTAATGTAAGAGATGAGAATGAGGATACCCCTTCATCCTCTATTTAATGGGGCTTTGGCTATTTCCCAAAGACCCCCCTAGATACAAGACCGAATTACCTAGCCCTAAGACATTGTAATCCAAGTCGGTAACTCCCAGCCACTCATTTGAATGGACGGCCCCGCTTCCTGACAGAAGTTGTCGTCGCCTCGACGCAACCTCTAGGATTCCGCCATGTGCTATCCCCGCTTCCTCGGAAGCTCTGCCTAGGTTTTGAGGCCCAAACCCAGGAAACCCGCCATCGGTAGCTTTGGGATCAACTACCGAACCCCGAGTTTTGCGGCCCAAACTCGGAAACCGACGCGGATGGTTTTGAGGCCCAAACCATCAAACCACTCGACGCGAGCCACCTTGTTTTCGCCCAGTCGGACTCCGAGTCCCCTGAGCCTCCGCTCGACTCGCGCGTCCACCGTCTTGACTTGGTCAACTCGGTCTACCTCCATGTCTTCTCGCACTCGCCGGTGCCAAGTACTAGCCACCACCGCTAGTCCGCCGGCGCCCATGGTCCCTCAGTCCGAGCCCCGCTTCCGCCCTTCATCGCTCTCAGTCCATCGGCACGGCAAGCCTCTACTCGACCTTCTCCACGACATTGACCACTGTCACTAGGCATAGCACCTGCATACCACAAGCCGATAGACAAGCACATGTTTCTGCTTTCGCAGAGGTTAGGGTAAGCCACTCAAACTGAAACACTCACGTGTTGGTCGATCACTCATCATCAAAGCTGAACATACATGGGTACTTATCCACTATGTGTTCGCACAAACAGGGAACTACCAGGTTTGCAATTGCTACGCATTACCTGTTGCAATTTGTTTTATAGGTCCGTACCAGGGGATGACTGACTACGCGTGGCCCATGACCCGGGAAGGGACACGTGCACGCGGGAGCCTGGGGCCGGAGGGTCTGTGCATTTGTTACAGCAAATGCACCTTGTTGTATTTTAGCCTCGCCGTATATATATATATATATATATATATGATTTTCATGTAGTATACCTATGATGTTTTGTGGTATATTCTTGTCATGTTCATATAGTGTTAATATGATGTTCTTAGATATATTTGTCATATTCGATAGTATACGTTGATGTTCTAGGATATATTTTCTGATATTCGGTAGTATTTTTAATTTATTTTATTTAGCTATAATTAATAACTTTACTAATTTTGTATTTTGTTTTATATTTCATGATACGTGATGTTCAAGTAGTATACATATGATGTTTTACGTTATATTTTTATGATGTTCATGTAGTGTTAATGTAATATTTTGTGTATTTATGATATTTTGTATTATATATGTAAATATTTTTTTCTAAATATATCCAAATGGAATCTTGATTTGAATGATTTATTGTAAGAAACATATTGGTGCAAACAAAATTAATGTTTGAAACTCAGCTTAGAAAATTATTTTTTAACTTCTAAACACTATATATAGGTGGGAGGAACGGAATACAAAAATAAAAAACAATGCATAGTAGGAAGCATGCGGACTCCCGGAGCATGATGCGCGCCAGCATGAGCTGCAAATGGGCCCAATTCATTTTGTGATGTAACTTTTCTGGGAGGCTAGGGTCGGTGGGAGGCGGTATGCCACCTAGTCAGTAGCTAGCCTACCCCATGGCCACCATGGTTGTCCCCCTTCTTCAACCATATTCCTCAAATCCTAACCACCAGTGGACCAAATCAACCAACAATGTGAGTCCTCTGCTCCACCTCGCGACGACTACTATAGTAGCTCCTTGCCCCGTCGACCACCGTGGAGCTCCATGAATCCACTGCTAGAGGTGGAGACTTCATTCGTGTCTTTAAGATATTAGCCACTCAATCTAGGGGAGAGGACGTTGAGGCATCAACACAACTTTACACCATGCATGCATCTCCATATGCATGCAACCGTTGTGCCCGAGCCATCGACAGTCCACCAAGACCACCTTTGAGTTATCATTGTCATCTTGACCCATCTTCAATATCACCCATCCATCCTTAATCTTCTTTGATGACTGTCACCATTGAAAGCCCATGTTTGGTTTTGGTTAATTGATGAAACCTGTGGACTAAATGTCGGTGTCTAAAATGGCGGGGTCTAGACGGCCAACGAGTAAATTTCTAAGCGTGTCGGAGTTCGGATGGTTACGCTCGGAGAACATGGAGGTTTATACTGGTTCGGGCACGAACGTCCTACGTCCAGTGTGTTGCGGGGTTGTATTACCGAGCGCGGAGAGCTTGTAGGGAGGGGCTACAAGCTTTGGTGAGAGAGGGGAGGCTATCCCCAGGTCTCGTGCGTATGAGGTTCTTAGTTCTGGTGAGTGCTCTCGTGTGTGCGAGTTTGAGTGTATGTGAATGAATGTTGGAATGTCGAGAGAGCGAGATTGGGGGTCCATTCCCTCCCTTTATACGTAGGGAGAGATGGAGGAGTACAGTAGAGAGAGGGGGAGTGACGTGAGCCCGGCTTGGGCTGCTGCCGAAGGAAGCCTTTGTCTTCATCATGTCTTCCTGAGGAAGATTGCGCCAGTAGACACATGTCTGAGTCCTTTTTGTCCTTGTTGAGCTGTAGCCATACGCCTTGTAATCGGGAAACCTGTTGTTCCCCTTTCCGGGTATGGGCAGAGGTTGGTCGCACAGGACCAGGCACCCCTGCGTCCTGTCATACAGGACTTGATGACACCCTAATCCCTGTTGGGGTGTCCGTCGAAGACATGGCGTGGATATCACGCGCGGAAGTCGTCGGTTAGGCAGCACATGACCTTGTACCGCAGGGTGAACAGAAGTCGGCATGGTGGCTCATGCCTTGAACCCATCCCTGAGGATGGAGCATACTATGCACCTTTGGACTATGTGGGCTTGGGCGCCCCAGGCTGTGTATGGAAATGAGACCTCCGAGGGCGAGGGTCATCACGGATGACGTTTGCCGGGCTCGGACGGTGCGGGAGAGCCCCTGAGCGTTGGCGGCGCCGCGGGCGACGCCACCTTGGCTCAGGTGAGGCGAAAGAGCCCCCGAGGGTTGATGACGTCACAGGTGACGCCTCCTTGGATCGGGCGAGGCGGAGGAGCCCCCGAGGGCAGATGACGTCACGGGCAACGTCACCTTGGCTCGGGCGAGGCGGAAGAGCCCCTGAGGGTTGATGACATCACGGGCGACGCCACCTTGGCTCGGGCGAGGCGGAGGAGCCCCCGAGGGTTGACGACGTCACGGGCAACGTCACCTTGGCTCGAGCGAGGCGGAGGAGCCCCTCGAAGGTGGTTTTTGTTTTTGTAGAGTCTCGTAATTTGGGTACCCTATTTCTGGGTATCCGACAGTAGCCCCCGGGCCTTCGATGTAGTGAGGACTACTCTAGAGTCTTCCGAGAGCGTTTTATGGTGGTTTGGTTCGATTCTGCGTATTCCGGTGGGTGCGCGCGAGCGCACCCGCCGGGTGTAGCCCCCGAGGCCTTAGGAGGGAGATTTTTCCTCCTAAGGGCTTATTCGGAAGACTTCTACAATGCTTGACCCTTAGCTTCCTCCACGAGGCGGAGGGAGAGAGAGAGGGAGAGAGAGAGGGAGAGAGAGAGAGCTGCTCCGCGCGTCAGGGCCAGACCTCCAGTCGCACGCCAGCCCTGGCACGGGTGGCACTGTTGGCCTCGGGCTGACGCACCTTGAGATAACGAGTCGGCTCTGCGTCGTGCTGTCTTTCGGCCTGTACGGTCGATTGACCAGTCGAAGATTTGTTTGTCGGATTCTGGAGTCTGATTGCGCCCCCTTTCCTTGTAGCCCAAAAGCGGACGTGTCGTGTATTTCCCGTTAGAGGAGTGGTGCCAGAGCACTGCTCGCTCTGCGGTCCAGACTCTGAATGGCGTGCCCTGAGTCCGCAGTCTGCTTGGCCATTTATAGCCTCGCTGCACGGCTGCGCCCCATTAAAGTGGGTGTCGTCGGACAGTGCAATGTGGTTGGGCGGCGGGGCTGTAGCTTCACGGGTTGGTTGTCACGTGAGTGCCCTGGCGGGCTATAAATAGGGGCGGCTGCCTATGGGGAAGCACACATCCCCACAGCATGGCTTGCCCTAAGTTCTTCCTCCGAGGTCCCGTCGGAGAGCCCTCCGAGCCGCCCTGGCGGACGGCCTTTTGAGAGCAAAACTGGATTCAAAGGAAGTTCTGCGTTGGGGGTGGGTTCATTCCCTTTTGCCCCGTGGCAGGATTGAGAGGAAGCTCTGCGAGATGCGCGTAGCTTCCCCTTATCCTAACCACTGGTGGAGCGAAAGTTTGTGAACGCCCCCTGCACGGATCGCTCCCTGGGATGAAGGGCGTAGGATCCATCCCTTTCGCGGAATGGCCCCTGCTCTCCGTCCCGAGGAAGTCGATGGCGTGCGATCCCTCTCCAGAGTCCTTGGTCATGGAGCAGCTGGGCGACTTAGCTGTAAAGTGCCCGACTAACTCTGGAGAAGGGGCGCAACCTGGGGCTTCCTAAAGATGGGGCGACGGACGTGCCTCAACCCATCCGATTGAAGTGGCCTACGGGTCGTGACGCCACCATTTGACACGATCTCGTATGTCAGGTAGGTGTTTCCCAGGCCTTGCGGCTGGGTCACTTGACCTTGATATACGGTTGCGTCCGTTAGCAGTGTGATAACCAACGGGGGCGCCCTTAGCTTTTGGCCTCTTGGCCTGGGAGTTCCCTTCAGTCCACTTTTTTGTGTTTTTGGTGTCTGACAATAGGGCTTGTCCCTTATGGCTCTCGGAGAGCATGTAATCCCTTCAAGGGTCAGTTTCATAGATCTATCGAAAAGAAGGAGAGGCTGTTTGGGTTTACCTATATGGACCTCCGACGCGTGAGGCTTGCCCTGTGGTGCGACGCCAGTCACCGAGTATTTACTCGATGTTAAGAAAATCGTCTCGGTTATGTGTCGTCTTTTTGGGTTCGTTCCCCACGCATCTCTCCGCGAGAAGGGGGAATATGAGCCGAACCATGCTATCCTCGAAGCGAAAGAACCATGGCTTCTCGTCGAGATTCTATCGGGCAAATCTGAGTGGGGTGCTTGGTTCCCGTTTGATGGGGTTCCGGCTAGTGGCCCATGTCGTGGCTCACCCCAAATCGGTTTCATATAGTAGTCGGGTCCGTTCGGTGGGTCTCGGGGGCCTGTTGCCTTCCTTCAGTAGGAATACCATGAACCAATCATCCGTAAGACAGACTCAAATACGAAATCTGGGAATGACCTTGGCATCTGATTGCCTGGCTAATGACCGCTAGCATGTCCATTCCCTATTCGCCCCTCGCTCTGTTGTCCTGAGGCGGCCGTTTCGAACCCCGCTGGGCTGGCCTTCGTAACTCTGGACCATAGTGGGCCATCGGGGCGTCTATAGCCCTTATCCCTTTTAGCTTACCTGGGCCCATGGGCCGTCGCCGTTCGTTGCGCTACGTGCGCGTCCCTCCGACCTCCGCGTGAGTCGGCCGAGTCGGGGGCTCTCCCGAGACACTCTCGCGCTCGGAAGGCTCGTGCCCTGGTCGAGGACGCGTGGGTGAAGTCTGTGCGCGCGGCGCGATGGGTCCGGGGTGGATCCTGCAATGATGAATGCAGGATACGAATCAGAAAAGGGGAAAAAGGCGAGTGGTGTCAGTTACCTGCCGCGGCGCGTGCGTTTCCCGATATTCCTGCGAATAGTGGAAGCGTCACGGCCGAGCGACCACCTTTAATGCGGCTCGAGTGGTGGGACCAAGACATGGCGCGGAGGATTAACGAAGTGATGGTTCGTCTTCCGGGTTCCTACAAGTATCTTGGTGTCGCGTCATCCTCCTCCCTCCGCGTTCGTACTGCTTGCCGTCTTCGTCTCCTGCTCCTTCTCGAGCCGTCTCGCTTGCGCCTAGGGTTTGCGTCACTGTGCTCCTGCCCTAATCGCGCCTTCCACCACGACGCGAGTCCTTTCCCCAAGCGCTCCCCCCTATGGCTGGAGATCATCCTTCGAGAAGCTGGGAGCGGTGCTCGCTCGTCCGGGAGCGGGCGCTTGAGCTGGTGCGGGAGGGGCTACTGCATCCCGAGCGCTCCGCCGGCGATGTCGTCGAGTGGATCATCCCCACCGGTGCCGACGCCCCGGCACCTCCCGAGGGGTATGTGGTCTCCTTCCTCCCGTTTCATGAGCGGGGGTTCGGGACCCCCCCCCCCCCGTCTCGCTTTCTTCGGGGGGTTCTCAACCATTACGGGATCGAGCTTCAAAACTTCAATCCCAACTCTGTCCTCCACCTCGCGGCCTTCGCGGCCATGTCGGAGGGAATGCTAGGGCTGGAGCCGGATTTCGTGCTGTGGAAGCACTTCTTGAAGGCGACGGTGTTTCTCGTTAACACCGGTGGCACAAGGTCGGTGGTGTCCTGCGGGGGGTGCGCGCTCAGCCTCTGCTCCTCCAACTGGTCATCCTATATGCCGGCGCGAACGACCTTGTCCAACCGGGGGTGACACTCGCAGTGGTTCCACATCCGGAACCATCCCGAGGCGCCGCTCCCGGTTTTTACGGGCCGGCGCTTCGGGGAGGAGCTCCCCCGTTGGCATCACGGTCCAACCCTACCTCCGAAGCCTGGTTGGGCTCCAGGACCGCGGGCTGAACCTTGCGGGGGTCGTCGCGCAGTTCCTACGGCATCAGGTCCTTCCGCTCATGGTGCGGGCGCTCCCGCTGAATGACATGGTGCCTGGTGCACCGCGCGGGGGGACTACCATGGCGGCCGAAGAGTTGAGCTTCGACCGCGTGGTCTCAATCATGGGGAGACTACTAGGGAACAAGTTTACCCCCGACGACATCAGGCGCTGCCCTCCGATGCGCCCAGATCCTACGACCGTCGATCTGGTGAGTGTTGAGGATTTGTTGTTTGTTTTCTCTTTTGCGTTGCCTTCTCTTTGCCAGTGACATCCCAGGGATCCTCGGTCTTCTCCCCGTAGGGGCCCCGCTCATCGGCGCATCACGTGGCCGCCCCCCTTCCCATTCTGCCGGCACAGCGGTCGGCGAATAGGGAGCGGAACGCGCGGCAGCAAGCAGATGCCGCCGAGAGGAAGAGAAGGAAGGCCGAAAGGGCGCTGAGGCGCATGGAGCTGGCACAGCGGCGGGCGAGACAGCGCCACGCCGGCATAACAAAAGAGGAGTCCCCCACCGAATCGGACGAAAGCAGTGGTGGTCCCAGTGGGGACGACGGAGATGACGATGGTGATGACGAGGATAGGAATCCTCAACCTGTGGTAGTGCTCGGTTCCCTGGTGGTTCGAACGCTGCGCTACCCCGTGGGGGTCGCGCCGGCGGCAGAGGCGATTCCGGTAAGGACGCTCGGCGCGCAGCTGGCCCTAGGGAGTTCCGGGGGCGGCGCCGCCATGGATGCCCCGGTGAACCCTCATTCCGCCTCGTTCGATGGGGTCGAACCGAGCGGGGTTCGGGTGCTGTCGGCCGCAGCGGGGTGGGGCCGAAATGCAGACATCTCTTCTCCGTTGGGTGAGTTTGCTAACCCCGGCGCCTTCCTCTGCCCTATCAGTGGGGAAAAGGCTGCTCGTGATCTGTGATGATTGTGTTGAATGTTTCAGAACCGCCGACGGCTCTGCGTATGCGGGGTGGAAAAGACTGTGTCAGGGAGTGTCGTCCGTCGAGGGAGGACGGTCCGGTGCCTCCCCGGTTGCAGGTTTGGCGAACGCCGCCAAGGTCGGGACCGGGCTGGCCCTGGCCAGCTCCGCCATCGCTGGTGGACTGCCACCGGCCCCCACGAACGCCGGTCCTGAGGCTACTACGCCGCCTACTCCCCCATTCATGGTGGTCGTCGATGACCCCAGGCAGGAGGGTGGCCTTGGTAACTCCATGGCTGTGGATGCCGAGGAGATCCCGCTGTTTGAGGCACCGGAAGACGTGGAGGCGGCCGTCGTGATGGGAATGGTCGGCGGGGGCGCCGCCGACCTAGGGGACGCGGTTGCTGGCATCGTCACCGCCCTGCCCGAGGGCAGGGTGGCTGGTGCGAGTGAGGTAGAACCTCTGAGCAGCCCCCTTCCTCCCAACATCCCGGCCCGGGACACCATGGGTCCCCATCCCTTACCGAGGGGGAGGTGGCGGCGGCCCGAGCATCGAAGGTCGTCTTCTCCCAGTCTAGCGCGACTTCGCCAAGCGAGACGGCCGAGGCTATGAGGGAAGACGGCCCTGGGGCCCTATGTCGCCTCCGTCCTGACCATCGTGCATTTGGGGACGGCGACCGACTCATCTGGGCCGATCAGGGGAACCTGGGGTCCCCTGTGTTCACGCTGGATGACCGGCGCGAGCTCCATCACTGGAATCGGGTGGCGGGTGCCCGTGAGGAGCTTGGCCTCTAGGTCGCGAGGTACGCTGAGCAGATCCAGAGGGTCGTCGCGTCGTTCTCCGAGGACTTCTCGCATCATGGCAATGTGAGAAATCATTTTGTTCATAGACGTTGTTTGTTCCTTCTCGTCGAACTCCTGATACCCTTCTCTGTGTAGATCCTGATGGCGACCAGCGTCGAGAAGTCGGAATTCCTCCGTCGGGAGTCCAGCCGGTGGACTCCTGGTACATGGGTGCCTGTGGGGGCAGCTGCCGTGGCGGAGGACCTCATTGCGGCTCGCCGTCGCGTAACCGAGTTGGAGGAGCAGTTCGGCGCCTCGGAGTCGAACGCGATGGATGCCGAGGCGTTAGCGCAGCGGGCTGCCAGCGATGTCGCGCGGGCTGAGCAAGAGCGGAACGTGGCCCATGCTAACACGAAGGCGGTCCGTCAGATGTTGGTGGATGAATGCTCAGCGCGTCAGGTTGAGATAGGACGCCTAACGGCCGAGCGTGACGCTGAAGCCGAGGGACGACATCAAGCTGCCTCGGCGTTGGACTCGATGGAGGAGGAGCGTAACACCGTGCGGAGTCAGCGCGAGGTCAACGGCCGAGAGCGTGACGCCGCCATGGCCCGCCTTGAAGACTTCTTGTAACACCCAAAATTTGCATGATTTCAAAATAGTATGAAATTGTCTCTTTTATGCAATTCCTGTTCATGCATTTAATCTAGTCGAAAATAAATAACGATTTGGTAAAAATAAAAATATCATTTAGGAACATGTTGTGTGTTGCAAGCTGGTGCATTCTTATTTCTGTTCTGAGTGGTTTTGAAAAGAAGTCAAACCTATTTTCGAAAGGGATTTCAAAAACCTTTTGAAAAATCAAGTTCTGGAAATTGTGAAAGCTATTTCTTTTCTTCTCCCTCGTTTTCTCCTTTCTGGCCCGCTTGGCCCAGCTCCTTGGCCTCTTCCTTTACTCCCACAGGCCTCCTCCCTCCTCAGTCCATCTCCTTGCTCGGCCCAACCCGGCCGACTCGGCCCAGCATCCCCTCTCTCCTTTGCTTGGCCCAGTGCCATTTCTTTTTCCCTCCACGCTTGGGCCAGCTTTGCCGCAAGGCCCACCTCGGCGGCCCAGCCGCACACGCAGGGAAGCAGCTCTCCCTTCCCTTCCTCCTTTGAGCCGCTGACCAGCCGACCCCACGCGTCAGCGCCTCCCTCCTCTTCTTCCCGTAACCGAGCAGGATACAACCGAGCAGAGCTCGAAATCCAATTCCAATCGAATCCCGGTTCTTCGGGATTTCTTGCCAAACACGGCTCCTACGCCCCCATAAATCATCTAGCAAACCCACCCTCACGTCCGTTTTTCCATGTATTGATCCCTTGGCACCCTAACCGCGCCGCAGTGCCGTTCCCGAGCGCAGAATCCGCCGTTGCCTCCATTGGAGCGCCCCGAAGCTCCTCGGTCCTTCTTCTAGACCTCTATCTCCCTTTGGAGCAAGTAGAGGTAACCAGAAACTCCTTCCCGTTCTCAATTCCACGTTTCACTGCCCTCACCACGATGTCACCTCGAGCAGGTACCCCCGTGCCGCCCCGTCGCGTCGTCCGTCTTCTCGTGGCACCTCGGCCCGCGCAAACCACCCCGGTGAGCTCGCACTCCTTTCCTCTCCCTCCTGGTGCCCTCGATTTGCCGAATGGTGGCCTGTATGGCCCGTTCGCCTCGCGCCGCCGAGCTCCACAGCTCTGGCTATGGAGGACCGCCGCGCCACCTCCCTGTTCCCTGCCGGCGCCGCCGCTATCTTTCCCCCTTCTCATCTCGGCCCTTCAATCTGAGATCGACGATCGTGGATAGCCGATACCCCTTCGAACTGGTATCTTGCGAAAGAGCCCCTGGCAGGATTCAATGATCAACACGCCGTCCTTAGCGTTTCTCCGAATACGCTTTTCCCCTTTGAAGGCGTATTTCCTTTCGGCATTATTTTTATTTCAAAAATAAATGAAAAAATCAATATTCACAGTTTTGCCACTGAGTTTGAAAACCCCATATCTTGCTCATCTTAAATTCGTTTTGATCCGTTCAAATTGCGTTAGATTCGTAATAAAATGCTCTACATGTTAGTGCTACTGTTAGTTAGATTTTAAAATGTTTAATTTCGTGATTAGATTTAAATTAATATCTTTGTATAGGAAGACTTGTTTAATTCTTAACTTCATCGTTTTAGCTCCGTTTTTCGTGCTCGAAACATCGTTGTGATCGTAGTGATACGTAGATCAGTTTTATAAACTTTTCATATTATTTTATTACTGTTGGTGTACTGTTCCAATCATAGTCTTGTTTGCTTCGTGTATGTTTGTCCGTGGATTGAATGGTGTTGATTGTTGATCGGTTTAGACGTTGAGCAACCCGTTGAAGAGCCGGAGTTTTTCTTTGATCAAAACCAGCAGGATCAGCAGGAGTACTTTGAAGAAGGCAAGTATAACATGGGATTATCCTTGTTGTCCTATTCATGATTAATATAACCCATATGCATGATTCCTTGTTTTACCATAGATTGATCCTAGTGATTGTTATCCTGATTACCTTGACACCTATGATTTGATCCACCACATATGATTAGTATTGCTAGAGCTCATACCAGATGTACATGATCTTAATTTGTTAATGACTATATGCAATAACGATAAAACTCGCTTTTTAGCAACAATGGATTATAGGAGCTTATCTGTCGGCAAAATCTGGGATATACAGTACAACCATGAGGGCTATATGGCTCTGGCTTTAGCTCAGTATGGGGACCTTTTCTAGCTTGTTCAGTGGTTACCTATATGGCGCAAATAGGAGCGTGCCAAGACGGGTATAGTGTGGTTCCTAATCTATGGGCATAGCCGCGAAGGAGTGTGACCGTAGACAGGTTGGCTCTACATCCCCCTGCCACGAACCTTGTGGCCCTGACTTGTTAGACGAACCCTTGGAAGGCTTCATAGTGTACCCTACCCGCTCACCTTGGCAGTGTTTTAGGAGTAATTAACCCAGGCATATGGGCAAACACGACTCGTGGGTAAAGTTGTACACCTCTGATCAGAGTTAAAAACTATCATGATAGCCGTGCTCACGGACACGAGCGGCTCAGAAAACTCACAGAATTATTGGGTTCTTATTTCTATGTGGCTTATGCAAGTATTATTTATTTATTGTGTCATTGTCATTTACTTTATGATCATGGATATTTGAGCTTGTGCAAATTACCTTGGCAATTGTTGATATTAATATGAATTTGATCTACTTAAAATGCTCACCGCTATGAACCATGCATACCCTTTTGAGCTTCATGAACCCCGTGTTATATTTGTTGAGTACGTATGTGCTCACCCTTGCATTCAAACACCACAGATGAAGATTGGGTTGATGACTACCGCAATGAGTACTAGTCTTGATGTCAACCAGTCAACCAGTCCCTTTGGAGCTTCCGCAGATATCTTCGTTTAGTTAAAGTTATTTGTTTCAGACTAAGTAATGGATATTTGTCAACTCATGTGTGCGACTATTCCTGGGGTGCACATGAGTCTTTTATGCACATGTTTTTGTTCTTGAAAACGGGTGTGACAAATTGGTATCAAAGCATGTGTTGACTGTAGGACGCAAGTCTAGTAGTTCTAGTCTCTATCTAAAGTTTAATTTGCTACAAAAACTATTTTCTTCAACCTTGTCCTTTGAATTGATTAATTCTCAATCCTTGTCTGCTTATCACCTCCTTGATAGCTTCCTTTGAGCTAATATTTCTTATCACCTTGTATATTTTGTTTCTCTAGGTTTTACTAAGTTTCTAGACTCATCTTATTCAAAGTCTTTATGGTCTTTCATCACCTATCTCCCCTTTTCTAGAATGTCCACCAATTGAGCAGAAGTGCGAATAGTATCGCAGTTGAGTCTAGTTAATCGAGTTTTTGTGTAGTTTGATTCTTGTGTGCTTGGATTATCTGTCATGATGATTATGAGTGATTGGATCTTTGTAATGCTTGCTGGAAATCTTGTGGTTATACCTACAGGTTTCCAAGGTTTAATAATAATTAGTTAATGTCATACATATAGTTGGGTTGGTTTTACCCTGTCTCTATCCTTGCTGTTTTCTGGAGCAGTCTGCAGTGTTTCTGTTATATCTCTAGATCTGTTGATGTAAAATTCATGAAATTTTTCTGGGAACAACTAGACTTACCCATGGTTCATTTTCAACTGGAATCACCCTTATAGCTGTTATAATTTAAGGGATATCCCTGTTGCAAGTCGATGATTCTGTGCAGTCTAGAACCTGAAACAGAATCTGTTCTTTACTGTTTTACGCAATTTTAAATTCCGAATCTGGGAATGCTAGTTGAGACAAAGTGGTAGATAATTTCGATATCTTTCGAGAAAGTTCAGAACCAACTCCATCGGACATATGTAACTTGAGTTATGGCCGTTTTACTGCAGTGTTGTCAGAATCTCTCGTCCAGAAAATTTCAGATTTGCTTATAATTTGGTTTTGATGGTATAAGTAACGTTTCTAAGCATAATTATTTGTGTTTTGGAGCACAGATGCCTCGTTCCAACAGGAATCCACCGCCACCACCTCCTCAGGCACCCATGACTACGGAAGAGCTGATGGCAATGCAGGGGCAGCTGATGCAGACTATGATGCAATTTATGCAGAACCCGCCTAACCAAGTTGCAGCTCCTGTCAACAAGCGCCGGGAGTTCCTCCAAGGTCATCCCCCAGTGTTCTCTCATGCTGCTGACCCCTTGGAAGCTGATGACTGGCTTCGAGCAGTGAAGAAACAGCTCAACATTGCTCAGTGCAATGACCAGGAGAAGGTGTTGTATGCTTCTGGTCAGCTCCAAGGTGGAACTCAGACATGGTGGGAATCTTACCAAGCTGCACATCCTGCCAATGCTCCTGTTGTCACTTGGGATGAATTCTCCAGGGACTTCAAGGCTCGTCATATCCCAGAGGGAATTATCGAGCTCAAGCAGGAAGAGTTTCGTAATCTCAGGATGGGGCAAATGTCAGTCAGTGAGTATCATGATCAATTCTCTCAGCTGGCTCGCTATGCTCCTAATGAAGCGAGAGAATGATGCAGATAAGCAACGCCATTTCCTCAAGGGTATATACTATGATCTTAGACTGCAGTTGAAGGGTAATGTGTACCCAAAATTCCAGACGATGGTGAACCGTGCCATTGTGCTTGACAATGAGCGCAAGAACATGGACAAGAATAGGAAGATGAGAGCACAATCATCAGGGAGCAATACTCGCCCCCGCTTCAATTCTCATACTAGCTCTCAGCAGAGGTACAAAGGGCCTGTTAGCTAATGGAATCGCAATCCGAATCAGCAAAGGCCTCAGTACCAGCAGGGTAATGCTCAGAATCAGCAGCGCACACCTTATCAGTTTCAGAGTGGAACCCATACTCCTCGTCAAGGTACCCCCAGCTCTACTCCTGCTAAGAATAGTGCACCTTAGCTCAACACTCTAAGAGTATGCTACCGATGTGGAGATCCTAGACACTATGCTCATAGTTGTCCAAAGAAGCAAAACCAGAACAATAACAGTGGTAGCAGAGGGAGACCTCAAGGGACTCCTAACTCGGGAAGGGTGAATCATGTATATGTCGCTTCAGCTCAGGAGGCCCCGGAGGTCATGTTGGGTACGTTTGACATCAACTCCATCCCTGCCTCTGTTCTTTTTTATTCTGGAGCATCACATACTTTTATTTCGCAAGCATTTGTTACCATACATAGCATACCCATGATAGCTATGAAGAACCACATGTTAGTAAGTTCACCCGGAGGACCTATACAAGTTGCTCATAAATGTCCCTCAGTTAATCTAACCTTAAGGGGGGGTAGACTTTTTGATTAGTCCAGTTGTGCTGAGAAGTTCTGGTATTGATGTGATTGTGGGTATGGATTGGATGAAAGCACATCAGGCAGTGATCCAGTGCAAAGAGAAGACGGTATCTCTTGTTACACCGAAGGGTGACCAGATCAGTGTTGATGTAGTTATGCAGCAGCCAGAGACAGCCGTTGTGAATCAGATTGAGGATGGAATTAACCAGGATGATCCAGTGGTGAATGAATTCCAGGATGTCTTTCTAGATGAACTGCCAGGTATGCCACCTGACCGAGACATTGAATTTCTTATTGAGTTATTACCTGGTACTGCACCCATAGCTAAACGACCATATAGAATGGGGATAAAAGAACTAGAAGAACTTAAGAAACAAATTAAATAATTGTAAGAAAAAGGTTTCATTCGTCCTAGTTCTTCAGCATGGGGTGCACCAGTTATTTTTGTTGATAAGAAAGATGGTAGTCAGAGGATGTGTGTTGATTATAGATCGCTCAATGAGGTTACCATCAAGAACAAGTATCCTTTGCCCAGAATTGATGATTTGTTTGATCAGTTGAGAGGTGCATGTGTGTTCTCAAAGATTGATCTTCGTTCTGGATATCATCAATTGAAGATCCGTGCTAGTGATATTCCAAAGACAGCTTTCACCACAAGGTATGGTCTGTATGAGTATACTGTTATGTCATTTGGATTGACCAATGCTCCTGCATACTTTATGTACATGATGAATAAGGTGTTTATGGAGTATTTGGATAAGTTTGTGGTTGTGTTCATTGATGATATACTGGTGTTCTCTAAAACTGAGGAAGAACATGCTGAACATCTGAGATTGGTATTGCAGAAGCTTAGAGATCACAAGTTGTATGCTAAGCGAAGCAAGTGTGAGTTCTGGTTGAAGGAAGTTTCTTTCCTTGGTCATGTTGTCTCTAATGGAGGTATTTCTGTTGATCCCAGCAAGGTGAGAGATGTATTGAATTGGAAACCACCAACTAGTGTTACTGAGATTCGCAGTTTTCTTGGTTTAGCTGGTTACTATAGAAGATTCATTGAAGGCTTTTCAAAACACGCAAAGCCTATGATAGCCTTATTGGAGAAGAATGCCAAGTTTGTGTGGTCTGATCAATGCCAAGCCAACTTTGAAGAGTTGAAGAAGAGGTTGACTACAGCACCTGTGTTGATACTACCAGATCTGGGTAAGAGTTTCTCTATCTATTGTGATGCTTCTCGTACTGGTTTGGGATGTGTTCTTATGCAAGAAGGTAGAGTTGTTGCCTATGCATCTAGGCAATTGAGGAAACATGAATTGAATTATCCTACTCATGATTTAGAACTTGCTGCGGTAGTACATGCTTTGAAAATATGGAGACACTATCTGATTGGGCATAAGTGTGACATATATACTAATCATAAGAGTTTGAAATATATCTTCACCCAGTCTGATCTGAACTTGAGACAACGCAGATGGTTAGAACTGATCAAGGATTATGATCCAGATGTGCATTATCACCCTGGGAATGCTAATGTGGTTGCAGATGCTCTCAGCAGGAAGAGTGGAGTTCATGAGTTGCTTATGTCAGCCATGTCGGATGAGTTGTGTGATGAGTTTGAATGCTTGAACTTGGGTTTCATTGTCAATGCAGCAGAGATGGTGATGGAACCTACACTTGAACAGGAGATCCGAAAAGGTCAGTTGCAGGATGAGAAGCTGAAGGAGATAGCAGAGAATCTGGTAATTGGTAAGTCACCTGGTTTTCGCATGGATGATAATGGAACTTTGTAGTTTGGTAATCATTTATGTGTACTGATGATAAAGCTTTAAGGCAAATGATTTTGCGTGAATCTCATGAGTCTGCTTATTCTATTCATCCTGGTAGTACTAAGATGTATATGGATGTGAAGGAGAAATTTTGGTGGGTTGAATTAAAAAGAGATGTAGCTAAGTATGTAGCTTTGTGTGATACTTGTCAGAGGGTTAAAGCTGAACATCAGAGACCTGCTGGATTGTTGCAACCTATGAAGATACCTGAATGGAAGTGGGAAGAAGTTGGTATGGATTTCATTGTTGGGTTACCCCGTACCCGGCGAGGTTATGATTCTATTTGGGTAATAGTTGATCGTCTGACCAAGGTAGCTCACTTTTTACCATTCAAGACAAAGTACAATGGTGCTCGGTTAGCAGAGTTTTATATGGAACGGATAGTATGTCTGCATGGAGTTCCAAAGAAGATTGTGTCTGATAGAGGTACTCAGTTCACTTCAAATTTTGGCATAGTGTACATAGAGCTTTGGGAACTAAATTGAACTTTAGTACTGCATATCATCCTCAAACAGATGGTCAAACTAAAAGAACTAATCAGATATTGGAAGATATGTTGAGAGCCTGTGCATTGCAATATGGTACTAGTTGGGATCAGAGTTTGCCTTATGCAAAGTTCTCATACAACAACAGTTACCAGCAGAGCATCAAGATGGCACCGTTTGAGGCACTGTATGGTCGTAAGTGTAGAACACCATTATTTTGGAATCAAACAAGTGAGACACAAGTGTTTGGTGCTAATGTACTTAGAGATGCTGAGGATCGCGTGAGAGTGATCTAGGAAAGTTTGAGAATAGCACAATCGAGACAGAAGAGTTATGCTGATAATAGAAGAAGAGACTTGTCTTTTAATATCGGTGATTATGTCTATCTCAAGGTATCACCAATGAGAAGTGTAAAAAGGTTTAACATGAAGGGTAAGTTAGCACCAAGGTATGTTGGACCATTTAAAGTTTTAGCCAGACATGGTGAGGCTGCTTATCAGTTGGAACTGCCTGAGAATTTATCTGGAGTTCATGATGTGTTCCACGTGTCGCAACTTAAGAAGTGTTTGCGAGTACCAGAGGAGCAAATACCTCTGGATGATCTTAATGTTGCTGATGATTTAACTTATGAAGAATACCCAGTTAGAATTCTTGAGACAGCAGAAAGAGTAACCAGAAGTAGAGTAATTAAGATGTGTAAAGTTCAGTGGAATTGGTATTCAGAGGCAAAGGCAACTTGGGAAAGAGAAGTTGAGTTGAGAAAATCATACCTGCAGTTGTTTGAGTAAGCCAGCTAATCTCGAGGACAAGATTCTTTTAAGGGGGGTAGATTTGTAACACCCAAAATTTGCATGATTTCAAAATAGTATGAAATTGTCTCTTTTATGCAATTCCTGTTCATGCATTTAATCTAGTCGAAAATAAATAACGATTTGGTGAAAATAAAAATATCATTTAGGAACATGTTGTGTGTTGCAAGCTGGTGCATTCTTATTTCTATTCTGAGTGGTTTTGAAAAGAAGTCAAACCTGTTTTCGAAAGGGATTTCAAAAACCTTTTGAAAAATCAAGTTCTGGAAATTGTGAAAGCTATTTCTTTTCTTCTCCCTCGTTTTCTCCTTTCTGGCCCGCTTGGCCCAGCTCCTTGGCCTCTTCCTTTACTCCCGCAGGCCTCCTCCCTCCTCAGTCCATCTCCTTGCTCGGCCCAACCCGGCCGACTCGGCCCAGCATCCCCTCTCTCCCTTTGCTTGGCCCAGTGCCATTTCTTTTTCCCTCCGCGCTTGGGCCAGCTCTGCCGCAAGGCCCACCTCGGCGGCCCAGCCGCACACGCAGGGAAGCAGCTCTCCCTTCCCTTCCTCCTTTGAGCCACTGACCAGCCGACCCCACGTGTCAGCGCCTCCCTCCTCTTCTTCCCGTAACCGAGCAGGATACAACCGAGCAGAGCTCGAAATCCAATTCCAATCGAATCCCGGTTCTTCGGGATTTCTTGCCAAAGACGGCTCCTACGCCCCCATAAATCATCTAGCAAACCCACCCTCACGTCCATTTTTCCATGTATTGATCCCTTGGCACCATAACCGCGCCGCAGTGCCGTTCCCGAGCGCAGAATCCGCCGCTGCCTCCATTGGAGCGCCCCGAAGCTCCTCGGTCCTTCTTCTAGACCTCTATCTCCCTTTGGAGCAAGTAGAGGTAACCAGAAACTCCTTCCCGTTCTCAATTCCACGTTTTACTGCCCTCACCATGATGTCACCTGGAGCAGGTACCCCCGTGCCGCCCCGTCGCGTCGTCCGTCTTCTCCGCGGCACCTCGGCCCGCGCAAACCACCCCGGTGAGCTCGCACTCCTTTCCTCTCCCTCCTGGTGCCCTCGATTTGCCGAATGGTGGCCTGTATGGCTCGTTCGCCTCGCGCCGCCGAGCTCCACAGCTCTGGCTATGGAGGACCGCCACGCCACCTCCCTGTTCCCTGCCGGCGCCGCCGCTCTCTTTCCCCCTTCTAATCTCGGCCCTTCAATCTGAGATCGACGATCGAGGATAGCCGATACCCCTTCGAACTGGTATCTTGCGAAAGATCCCCTGGCAGGATTCAATGATCAACTCGCCGTCCTTAGCGTTTCTCCGAATACGCTTTTCCCCTTTGAAGGCGTATTTCCTTTCGGCATTGTTTTTATTTCAAAAATAAATGAAAAAATCAATATTCACAGTTTTGCCACTGAGTTTGAAAACCCCATATCTTGCTCATCTTAAATTCGTTTTGATCCGTTCAAATTGCGTTAGATTCGTAATAAAATGCTCTACATGTTAGTGCTACTGTTAGTTAGATTTTAAAATGTTTAATTTCGTGATTAGATTTAAATTAATATCTTTGTATAGGAAGACTTGTTTAATTCTTAACTTCATCGTTTTAGCTCCGTTTTTCGTGCTCGAAACATCGTTGTGATCGTAGTGATACGTGGATCAGTTTTATAAACTTTTCATATTATTTTATTACTGTTGGTGTACTGTTCCAATCATAGTCTTGTTTGCTTCGTGTATGTTTGTCCGTGGATTGAATGGTGTTGATTGTTGATCGGTTTAGACGTTGAGCAACCCGTTGAAGAGCCGGAGTTTTTCTTTGATCAAAACCAGCAGGATCAGCAGGAGTACTTTGAAGAAGGCAAGTATAACATGGGATTATCCTTGTTGTCCTATTCATGATTAATATAACCCATATGCATGATTCCTTGTTTTACCATAGATTGATCCTAGTGATTGTTATCCTGATTACCTTGACACCTATGATTTGATCCACCACATATGATTAGTATTGCTAGAGCTCATACCAGATGTACATGATCTTAATTTGTTAATGACTATATGCAATAACGATAAAACTCGCTTTTTAGCAACAATGGATTATAGGAGCTTATCTGTCGGCAAAATCTGGGATATACAGTACAACCATGAGGGCTATATGGCTCTGGCTTTAGCTCAGTATGGGGACCTTTTCTAGCTTGTTCAGTGGTTACCTATATGGCGCAAATAGGAGCGTGCCAAGACGGGTATAGTGTGGTTCCTAATCTATGGGCATAGCCGCGAAGGAGTGTGACCGTAGACAGGTTGGCTCTACATCCCCCTGCCACGAACCTTGTGGCCCTGACTTGTTAGACGAACCCTTGGAAGGCTTCATAGTGTACCCTGCCCGCTCACCTTGGCAGTGTTTTAGGAGTAATTAACCCGGGCATATGGGCAAACACGACTCGTGGGTAAAGTTGTACACCTCTGATCAGAGTTAAAAACTATCATGATAGCCGTGCTCACGGACACGAGCGGCTCAGAAAACTCACAGAATTATTGGGTTCTTATTTCTATGTGGCTTATGCAAGTATTATTTATTTATTGTGTCATTGTCATTTACTTTATGATCATGGATATTTGAGCTTGTGCAAATTACCTTGGCAATTGTTGATATTAATATGAATTTGATCTACTTAAAATGCTCACCGCTATGAACCATGCATACCCTTTTGAGCTTCATGAACCCCGTGTTATATTTGTTGAGTACGTATGTGCTCACCCTTGCATTCAAACACCACAGATGAAGATTGGGTTGATGACTACCGCAATGAGTACTAGTCTTGATGTCAACCAGTCAACCAGTCCCTTTGGAGCTTCCGTAGATATCTTCGTTTAGTTAAAGTTATTTGTTTCAGACTAAGTAATGGATATTTATTCGTTATGTAATAAGCACTGTGATGGTACTTTTTATAATTTGTCAACTCATGTGTGCGACTATTCCTGGGGTGCACATGAGCCTTTTATGCACTTGTTTTTGTTCTTGAAAACGGGTGTGACACTTCTCTGTTAGGGCGCGCGCGAGCGCAATGCCGACGCCGAACAGAGGATCCTGGAGTTCTCCGCCCGGGTGGGCGAATTGACGATGGTCATCTCGCAGCTTCGTGCGGCGATCAACGGCCTGGAGGAAGAGAACTCAGGTACGTTTCCTTCGTCTGCCTGTTCACCCTGGCATTGTGTAGAAGCTGCTTCTAGAGGTTGAAGTCCTCTTCCATATCACCCCAGGGTCACAGGCCGGTGCACAGGAGGCGCAGGCGCTGCGTGAGGCAGTGCACGAGGTGTGCGACCTGTTCGGCGTGCAAGCTTTCGAGGGTGGTCCGGCAGCGGCCAGAACTCACGTCGGCCTGCTGTGGGAGTGACGACAAGCGCGGATCCGGGAGGCACTGCGCATCGGGGTCCACCGCACGATGTCGATCGCCGCCTGCCTCTACGACGCGGTGACTCTCGTGCTTGTCAGCGAGGGATACCCCCCGGACGCCCCGGAGGACCTGCTCGATCGGATCGAGGACGACGCGGAGGAGCCAGCGGCGGTCCTGGCCTCCAAGCTTGACGATAAGGTGTTCCCACCGCCGGAAGAATGACCCTGCGTGGTCAGAGATCAAGGGCGAGGGCCCTTGTAACAAAACAATTTAAATTATCTTGTGATGTGCCCCTGGGGAGGGGGGCTTAAGACAACTTTGATAGCTCCTTAATGAGCTTTTTCTATGTTTGCTTGCTTGTTGAATTTCGTATTTGCTTTTTTGCTTGGACTACTTGCCCGATTCTCCGTGGAAGAGTTTTAATCTGTTCAGACAGGCAGTTGGGTGGAGGCACTTGGCTCTGGAGAGCCAGAGTACCTCGCGGCCCTTTGGCATGGTCCGTTGAGAGTTCTTCTCTTGGTGCGGGAAATTCGACTTTCGCTTAGCCGATCAGCAAAACGATTTTTTAAACGAAAAAGTTTTTGGAGTGAAAGACAGGGGGTGACCCCCTTCCCAGCCCCCAAGCGAGGTGTGTTCTGGCGCGCGCCGAGAGTGCACCTTGCTAAGCGGTCGGTCCGAGGGTTCCCGCGTTTTTATTCCTCGAACTTTTTGCTCTTAAGAGATGTTACATGCATATGTACATGATGACAAATATACTAGATAATAGTGAAGAAGGCGACATAGCTATTGGTGTTGTGGGTGTCCGGGCTCTTCGCGCTCTAGGGTCGACGTCCATCTCGTCAGCGGCTTCGATCGCTGTCACCAGTTCCTCGCTGCGTACCTCGGCCATGGTGTTTTCGCAGCTGTCCACCTCGCACTGGTATGCCAACTTGACGTCGGAGGATACTGTGATGATGTCGAACGGCCCCGGCATCTTGAGCTTCAGGTTAGTTTGGGACGGCCATGAACTTCGCGTAGCACGGCGTTCCCAAAACGGCGTGGTAGGTCCCACGATATGCCATGGCCTCGAAGGTAAGGTACTCGGTCCGGAAGTTGTCCGGCTCCCCGAACGTGACGGGCAGGTTGGTCTGCCCCAGAGGTACCATTTGCCTTCCGAGAATGATCCCCTGAAAGGGAGCCCCCGAGGGTTGGAGCTTTTCGCTACGTAGGCCGAGGGCCTCGAGGGCGTTGTAGTACATGATGTTGAGGCTGCTGCCCCCATCCATCAGTACTTTGGTGAAGCGCACGCTCCCTATGATCGGATCCATGACGAGTGGATAACGGCCTAGGTGAGGAACATGGCTCGGATGGTCTTCTCGACCGAACGTGATGTCGGGTTCCGACCAGTCGAGGTATGTCGGCGTTGTCGGGGTGACTGCGAAGACCTCGTGCCGCTCCTTCTTCTGCCGGCGCTTGCAGCTATAGGCCTCCGGTCCTCCGAAGATCATGAGGCACTTTTTGACATGAGGATAAGAATCTTCGCGACCCCCATCCCCGTCCTAGCCTTCTGACTTCTTTGGCTCGTCCTTGTCAGGAACGGTCTTGATGTATCTGGCCATCATTTCACACTGCTGGAGTGTGTGTTTGACCGGTCCGTTGTGATACGGGCACGGCTTTGTGAGCATGTCATCAAACTTTCCCACCTTCTTCCCGCCCTGGGGGCGGGGAGGCTTGCGGTCCGCCGCTGCGACTACATTGTCGCCGCCGCCACGCTGCGGCTTGCCTCTCCTTTTGTTCCTATTCTGAACGCGGCTCGAGCCACCTTCGCCGGCGGTCTCGACTTCCTTGCCCTTTCCCTTGTATGTGTGGAAAATCGCACCGACCGCCTCCTCTCCCAACGCATAGCTAGTGGCGATGTCGAGGAGTTGCTCGGTGGTGCGTGGGTTGCTGCGGCCTAGCTCGTGGACCAGCTTTTTGCAGGTGGTACCTGCGAGGAAAGCCCCGACCACGTCCGTGTCGGCCGCGGTCGGGAGCTTTGTGCATTGCTGGGAGAAGCGGCGGATGTATTCCCGGAGGGATTCGTCCGGCATCTACCTGCAGCTGCGGAGATCCTAGGGATTCCCTGGGCGCGTGTAGGTGCCTTGGAAATTCCCAACAAAAGCCTGTCGCAGGGATTCCCACCCATCAATGGTGTTAGGAGGTAAGTTCTCGAGCCACATGCGGGTCGAGTCCGAAAGGTGGAGAGGCAGGTTGCGGATGATGAAGTCGTCATCGTCCGTGCCGCCGGCCTGACATGCAAGGCGGTAGTCGTCGAGCCAGAGCCCGGAGTTCGTTTCCCCGGAGTACCGGACGACGTTTGTTGGCTGTCGGAAAGGGTGCGGGAACGGCACGCGCCGGATGTGGCGGATGAATGCCAGGGTACCCGGGGGCTCCGGCGTGGGAGGTCGGTCCTCATCGTTGTCGTACCGACTGCCACGTCGGACGTGGTAACCTCGACTTGCGCCATCCTGCTTGGCGTGCTTACGCGTGTTGAGCGTGTCGCGCACGTCGCGCTTCTCGCCTACGCGAGCGTGCACCGTCGGTGGCCGGTGTTCGGCCGGGTCAGGATCCGAGTGGACCGACCCCTCGCAGTCGTTAGGAGCCACACCGGCCGGGGGGGCGGCGCTGAGCCCGCGTCTTCGCGAAGGGGAGCTCTCAGCTTGTTGTTCCGCGGCCCGCTCCAGGAGCGTCTTCAGTTTGTCGTGGGCGAGCTTGCCATTTGGAGCATCTAGGATCGGGAGGTTGCGGAGTAACATCCTTGCTGCCGCGATGTTTTGGCTTGCTCGCATGAACTGCGGCGTGCCATGCTCATCGTTAATGATGCGGTGGTATACCGCCCGGGCCTGCCTGCGGGCGCGGGGCTCTGCGGCGTCCCTGGTGGCTTCACGCTCAAGCTTCTCACGCTCGAACGTCACCCTCCGCTGGCGCTCCGCGAGCTGCTGCTCCAGGTTGCGGAGGTCGCGAAGCTGCTGGTGCCAGGCCTCCGAGGACTGCGGATCGGGACGTTAGTGAGGTACCAGAACACCTATCTGGTCCTCAGGCGTGTGGTTGTCGTCACCGTCTTCGTCCTCCTCGTTGACGTGGGTGGGGTCGACCGCGACCGCGGGTGGCGATGCGTCGCACATGAAGCACTCGTTGTCGTGGTCTTCGCTGGGACCGCTCGAGTCGGTGTCGAGCAGATAATCGCTGGCCTGGAGGAAGTCGTGTAGCGCCTCCTGATCCTCCAGATCGTCGAAGTCCAGGGGGTCGTCGCTCCCAAGGCTTGAGTCGGCATAAGACACGGCCTCGGTGCTCGAGGGAAGATCGGAGGTGGAACGAGAGTGGTGGGACGCGAGTCCCACGCATTTTCCTTTTGCTAGGTCTGTATGGAACCACGCAGCCACCGTCTCCGCGTATGACGTGGCGACATTCTTCATGCCGAAAGGTTGCGCTTCCGAGACGGGCATTTCGTCGCGCCCGGGGGAGAGCTGCTGCCCTCCCGCGAGCTGTGTCGTCACGTTGGCGAACGCAAAATAGAGGTTGTGCAGGGATTCCCGAGTCGGCTAGGGTCCCATGAGCATGTCGAGCTGGCGCTCGAACTGAGGATAATTGGCCCGCGGGACGGCTGCCCCGCGAGCGGTTTGTTCCCTGGAGGGAGACAGATGAAGGTGGTCCATGGAAGCGGCGATGGTGTCCATGGCTACCTCAGGAGATGTCGTAGGGCGACAGAGAGCCAGGTCGGCGTCCTGCCCGTGGCACTGGAAATCCAGGCTACCAAAACGAATGATGGTGCCCAGAGCGAAACGAACGTGGCGATCAGCCATCCGAAACTCGAAAATACAGGTGACACGCAAACTCCCCCTACCTGGCGCGCCAACTGTCGGTGTCTAAAATTGCAGGGTCTAGACGGCCAACGAGTAAATTTCTAAGTGTGTTGGAGTGCGGATGGTTACGCTCGGAGAACACGGAGGTTTATACTGGTTCGGGCACGAACGCCCTACTTCCAGTGTGTTGCGGGGTTGTATTACCGAGCGCGGAGAGCTCGTGGGGGGGAGCTACAAGCTTTGGTGAGAGAGTGGAGGCTGTCCTCAGGTCTCGTGCGTATGAGGTTCTTGGTTCTGGTGAGTGCTCGCGTGTGTGCGAGTTTGAGTGTGTGTGAATGAATGTTGGAATGTCGAGAGAGCGAGATTGGGGGTCCATTCCCTCCCTTTATACGTAGGGAGAGATGGAGGAGTACAGTAGAGAGAGGGGGAGTGACGTGAGCCCGGCTTGGGCTGCTGCCAAAGGAAGCCTTTGTCTTCATCCTGTCTTCCTTCCTGAGGAAGATTGCGCCAGTAGACACATGTCCGAGTCCTGTTCGTCCTTGTCGAGCTGTAGCCATACGCCTTGTGATTGGGAAACCTGATGTTCCCCTTTCCAGGTATGGGAGGAGGTTGGTCGCACAGGACCAGGCACCCCTGCGTCCCGTCATATAGGACTTGATGACGCCCTAATCCCTGTTGGGGTGTCCGTCGGAGACATGGCGTGGATATCGCGCGCGGAAGTCATCGGTTAGGCAGCACAGGACCCTGTACCGCAGGGTGAACATAAGTCGGCATGGTGGCTCATGCCATGAACCCCATCCTTGAGGACAGAGCGTATTGTGGACCTTTTGACTATGTGGGCTCGGGCGCCCCAGGCTGTGTATGGAAATGAGACCTCCGAGGGCGAGGGTCATGACGGATGACGTTTGCCGGGCTCGGATGGGGCGGGAGAGCCCCTGAGGGTTGGCGGCGCCGCAGGCGACGCCACCTTGGCTCGGGCGAGGCGGAAGAGCCCCCGAGGGTTGATGACGTCACCGGCGACGCTTCCTTGGCTCGGGCCAGGCGGAGGAGCCCCCGAGGGCAGATGACGTCATGGGCGACGCCACCTTGGCTCGGGCGAGGCGGAAGAGCCCCCGAGGGTTGATGACGTCACGGGCGATGCCACCTTGGCTCGGGCAAGGCGGAGGAGCCCCCGAGGGTTGACGACGTCATGGGCGACGTCACCTTGGCTCGGGCGAGGCGGAGGAGCCCCTCAATGGTGGTTTTTGTTTTTGTAGAGTCTAGTAATTTGGGTACCCTATTTCTAGGTATCCGACACTAACCCTATTACTAAGCGTATGATCAAGATAGGGTGATCCAACTTGACAAGTGGAGCTAGATGAAGGATCATGATGGATTAAGTGCTCCATGGACAAGGAAAAGATGGATTGGAAATGGCTCAAGGCAAAGGTATATTTATAGGGCCATTTTCGGTTTAGTGATCAAGACACTATAGAGAGTGTGATTACCTTTAGGATAGATAGTCGTACTATCAAGAAGGGAAAGATTCGCATCGATTGCGGTTATCATGTGCCACTAGGTTATTTGCATTGCATATCTAAAATGAACCTAAGTGACACTAAAATGTGAAACAAATCCAAGGAAATTGGTTGTAAAGGTTAACACTTGAGCACAAAGGATGGAAATCAGTGTGTTAGCATATGGAAACTTGGAGAAGAAGAGGCAGCTCCGATTGGCACTTAGAAGAGCTCCGGATGTAGGTCCGGACGCTGGCAAGATGTCGTCTGGACCAATGGCGATGCGTCCGGAGGCATACCCTAGCCTCGGCCTTCGGTGGACAGAAGGTCCGGACGTTGACTCCGGACACGCGTCCGGAGGTTTGGAGCTTACTGGATGTTCTTTGTAGAGCTAGTTGTTTGAGAGTGGCTATAAATATGTTTTGGCCAGCCCATGGGCATCACTCTTGCACCTCCCATTCATTTGACATCTTTGTGCTAGCTTGAGAAGGCCCCCAACTCATCTCTCTTTGCTTCAATTGCATTCTTGTGAGAGTTTGAGTGATCCAAGTGCTTGATCATTGCATTGCATCTTAGTGGCACTTGGTCATCATCATCGCTGCAGGATTTCTTGTTATTCTTGGTGTTTGCCAACACCTTGACGGCTTGGGCGATTGAGGAAGCTTCGGCGCGATTGGTGATTGTTCGTGGCCGGCTTCGACAATTGTGAGAGGGTTTGTACCCACCTCGGCGGAGCACCAAAGGGTAACTCTAGTGGATTGCTCGTGTCATTGAGTTACTCTCATTTGGGTGGATTCTTGTGGCGCTCAAGTTGTGAGCTAGGCTTGTGAATGCCTATTAGCCACCGAATCACCATTTGAGTAGTCGACACAACGGGGACTAGCTTGGTGGCAACCAAGTGAACCTCGAGAGAAAAATCATGTGTCAACTTGTCTCCCGTCTACTCTTTGGTATTCATTGTGATTGGTTCTTCATATTGACATCCATACATCACAAGGCATTGGTATATCAATCACCTCCTCTCTTGTATTTACCTTCCATTATATCTTGTCTAGTTAGCTTCCTTGTTAGTAGTTCTTGCTAGCTTGTGTTAAGTGCCTTAGGCTTTTGCTATTGTGTGCTAGGCACTTAACTAACTAGAATTGCTTGGATAGGTGGCTTTGCACCCCTAGTAGAGCTAGAGCAAAAAGCTTTGCTTAAGTGTTTATCTAACCTTTGCTCTAGTGACTTGTAGAATTTTTATTAGGCTATTCACCCCCCCTCTAGCCATCTAGGACCTTTCAACCATCCCATGTATCACCACATCTAAACTATCTTGGATATATCTACTACACATGGACTTTCTCCGACTGCACCATCACAACTTTTTGTAGAAGTAGCAGAACAGATCTAAAGTTGAGGGGCCACACAGGCGGTGCTACTGGCCACCACGACATCAGTGTAGCTGGTGCTTATACCTCGACAGCCCCTCAATCACCACCTCTTTGACCTCATTTCCGTGGCTATCCCCTCAACCCTTTGATGTGAGGAGCCCCATCTCATGCCGCTCGTGATGGCTAGAGCATTAGCTGTTCCAAACTCAGGGCGCCCTAGCTTTCCATTGAGAAGGAAAAGGCAAGAACTAAGTCCCATTTATGGCCTCCATCTATGACTCATCGTCATACTACCTACTTTCATCATGTACTTTGTAGGAATAGATGTCGATTGCATAAGTACTTCAGTCAATCGCTCGAGCTTCTCCTTTCATCACCACCTTCTTCACCTACCCCTCTCAACATGTGGCTGCAATGTGAGATATTAGCGTGCCATCCTCATCCTCATCTTCATTGAGATCCCCTTGTGCAAGGCGGATAGTCCCTCCAAATTCCTCACTTAGGGAATGTTTCAGCACACCTAACTGCTAGGCTTTGTAAACTATAGATTGAAGTACTTCTAAGATTACATGATGCTCTAATTGATCAAAACTTTTTTTCTCAAAGTCCAATTTTAGGATTATTACTTTGTTTTTGGAGTGGCGACAAAGCTGACAAAATTGAAAAGCCCAGGCTAGAAAGTCTTGTATGATCCTTCATTTAATGAAACCATATTGGTTTGCATGCACTCACTACAAAATAACTCTTGTTATGAAATATTAAGGTGGATGTCCATAACCCCTATACCATTGAAGTTACAACCTTCATGATTCAATGGTGTAACTCTCCTTGTATTTATTCTTCTAACTCCATCCCTCATATGAAGCTATATATATGAGGGCTTATGTATTGTAAAGGATATACGAGAAAAGAGAACAACTCATTTTCATCCTCTCTACTTCTATTCTACATATTCTTACATACATATTCTTGATAGAGAAACTAGTTATTATATAACACGTTATCAGCACGACTGTCTCTAAAAGCTATCAAGAACTAGGTAAGGAACTTTACATTGATCATAATATTTTTTCTATGGTAAGAAATTATTGTTTGTATATGTTTCTATATTTTATTCTTGTATGATTGTTTGAATTTTGCAATCTATATATTTTGTAGTTTACTATGTCAAATCTTGCCAAGCTTGATTTCACGGCTCTGGATATTTCGGGCAAGAATTACTTGTCATGGGTGCTAGATGCTGAAACTCACTTGAATGCCAATGGGCTTGGTGATGCGATCAAAGAAAAAAATAATGCATCTAGCCAAGATAAAGCAAAGGCTTTGATTTTCATTCGCCGCCACCTCCATGAAGATTTAAAGGTTGAATACCTTATTGATAAGGATCCCCTTGTTCTTTGGAACAAACTAAAAGAAAGATTTGATCATTAAAAGACAGTGAACCTCCCTAAAGCTCGTTATGAGTGGTTGCACCTAAGGTTGTAAAACTATAAAAGTGTTTCTGAATATAATTCAGCCATGTTTAGAATCACATCACTGTTACTACTGTGTGGAGAAAAAGTGACAGATGAAGAGATACTAGAGAAAACATTCTCTACATTCCATACATCAAATGTGTTGCTTTAGCAACAATACCGTGAGAAAGGATTCAAGAAATATTCTGAACTTATTTCTTGTTTGCTTGTGGCTGAACAAAATAATGAGCTTTTGATGAAAAACCATGAAACACGTCCAACTGGTTCAAATCCACCCCCTGAAGTATATCCATCGAGATATGATAATCAAAATAGTGGGAGTGGACATGGTCGTGGTCGTGGCCACGAACGTGGACGCGAGTGCGGTCGTGAATATGGATATGGTCGTGGTAGAGGAAATTATAGTGTCCAATTCAAGAACATGGGGAATTCCAATAAAAGGCAAGAAAGGGGAGATAAAGATAAAGGCGAAATTGATGTAACAAAAAATTCATGCCATCGTTGTGGTGGAAGATCCCATTGGGCACGCAACTATCGCACACCCAAATATCTTGTTGATCTCTATCAAGAATCACTTGAGAGGAAGAACAAAATGATAGAGACAAACTTTGCAAGTGGTAGTGGTAATAATATTTTGGATGATAATATGCTCAATGTGACAAATATTGGAGAATATGACCACAAGACTGCAACACATATTGACGTTTCTGATTTCTTCATCCAAGAATAAATGATCTTGTTGTTAATTTTCTTCTTGCATGAATAAATGCAATGTAATGGTAGTACCATTAAAGCATGTTTCATCTTATAAATGAATGAATAAAGTTATATTATGTTTCCATTTAATTAGTATTCATTTCATATGTTTCACTATATTTCTTTAATACATAAGTAATGTTTGTTAGTACGTTTTATTTTGAAGAGTATGGATGAACCATTGCCTCAAGAGATTGCAAATGAAGAAACTATATGTATTATAGACAGTGGAACAACTCATACTATCTTGAAGAGTAAAATGCATTTTTCCTATCTCATATTACAAGATGCAGTTGTTCATACTATATCAGGAAGTGCTAAATTGATAGAGGGTTCAGGAAAAGCCACAATAATGTTACCTTGTGGGACAAAGGTAGACATAAACAAAGCACTTTATTCCCCAAAGTCTCAAAGAAATTTGTTGAGCTTTAAAGATATACGCCAAAATGGCTAACACATAGAGACAATATGTGAGGATAATGTGGAGTACCTCAATATAGCAAAGATGTCATCAGGCAAAAAATATGTGTTGGAGAAATTGCCAGAATTACCTTCTGGTTTATACTATACAAGTCTCAAAGAGAATGAGTCATATATGGTGGTGGAACAAAAGTTCACCAACCATAACAATTTTATTATTTAGCATGACCGGCTAGGCCACCCCGGATCAGTAATGATGCGAAAAATTATTAATAGTTCATGCGGCCATGAATTAAAGAATAAAAGGATTCATCAATCGAATGACTTCCCATGCATTGCATGCTCTCAAGGGAAACTGATAGTATGCCCTTCACCGGTTAAAATTGGACATGAGTCCCTCGCTTTTCTAGAGCGCATACAAGGAGATATATGTGGACCAATTCATCCACCAAGTGGACCATTTAGATATTTTATGGTTTTGATTGATGCATCAACTAGATGGTCACACGTCTCCTTACTATCAACCCGCAACATAGCATTTGTGCGACTGTTGGCTCAAATAATCAAGTTAAGAGCTCAATTTCCGGACAATCCAATCAAAACTATACGCTTGGATAATGCTGGTGAATTTACATCAAATAGTTTCAATGAATATTGCATGTCAATTGGAATAAGTGTTGAACATCCAGTTGCACATGTTCATACACAGAATGGTCTTGCAGAGTCATTTATTAAATGTCTCCAATTAATAGCAAGACCATTACTTATGAAGTCAAAACTGCTAATGTCTGCATGGGGAATGTTATTTTGCATGCAGAAGCATTGATTCGCATCAGGCCAACAAGTTACCATAATTTTTCCCCTCTAGAGTTGGTTTTTGGCAAAGAGCCAGATATCTCCCATCTAAGAATTTTTGGTTGTGCGGTGTATGTCCCAATTGCTCCACCAAAACGCACAAAAATAGGACCTCAGAGAAGGTTGGGAATATATATTGGGTATGAATCCCCATCCATAATAAAGTATCTTGAACCATCAACAGGAGACATATTTACAGCAAGATTTGCTGATTGTCATTTTGATGAATCAAATTTTCCAACAACAGGGGGAGAAAATAAACAGCTGAATAGAGAAATAAGCTGGAATGAATTATCATTATCTCATTTTGATCCTCGTACAAAATAATGTGAGCAAGAAGTTCAAAGGATAATTCATTTACATAGTTTAGCAAATAATTTGCCAGATGCTTTTACAGACTTAAAAAGAGTGACCAAGTCATATATTCCAGCTGCTAATGCTCCTGAAAAAATTAATGTCCAAGAGGGACAACCATGTATTGCTAATGAGTCAAAGTCTACCATAAAACGTGGTAGACCATTGGGTTCCAAAGATAAAAATCCTCGAAAACGGAAAGGAGCAAAGAATCAAGATGGTCAAATAGAGGAAATAATAATTCAAGAAAAAACTCCTGAAGGAAATGAAGACATGACTCAAGAGGAGACAAAGGTACCTAGTTCTTTAGAAGATGAGATCTCATTAAACTATGTCATGTCAGGAAAAATTTGGAACCGTGAGAAAGTCATCATCGATGATGCATTCGCATATAATCTAGCGCTAGAAATTATGGATAAAAATGAGGATCAAGAACCTCACTCAATCGAGGAATGCAAAGAAAGAAAAGATTGGAAAAAAATGGAATGATGCAATTCAAGCAGAATTGAATTCTTTTACAAAACGAGAAGTTTTTGGGCCTGTAAGCCGTGTACCAAATGGTGTCAAACCCGTTGGTTATAAATGGGTATTTGTGAGAAAACGAAATGAGGAAGGAGAAATCACAAGATATAAGGCATGACTAGTTGCCCAAGGATTCTCACAAAGACCAGGAATTGATTATAAAGAAACATACTCTCCTGTGATGGATGCAACAACTTTTAGATACCTTATAAGCCTGGCAATGAAAGAGAATCTTGACTTGTGTCTAATGGATGTTGTTACAGCATATTTATATGGGTCACTTGATAGTGACATATATATGAAACTACCAGAAGGATTTAAACTACCAGGATCAGGTTCTCGAGACCAATATTCAATTAAATTGAACAAATCTCTATATGGGTTGAAACAATCTGGGAGAATGTGGTACAATCGTCTTAGTGAGTTTTTGATACAAGAAGGGTATAAGAATGACTCTATTTGTCCATGTATATTCATAAAAAGATCTGGATCTGAATTTGTGATCATAGCTGTATATGTTGATGATCTAAACTTAATTGGCACTTCTCAGGGAATCACTGAGGCGAAAGATTGTTTGAAGAAAGAATTTGAAATTAAGGATCTGGGGAAGACAAAGTTTTGTCTTGGTTTGAAAATAGAACACCTTAAAGATGGAGTTCTTTTGCATCAAGCAACTTATATAGAGAAAATACTAAAGCAATTTTACATGGATAAAGCACATCCATTGAGTACCCCAATGGTTGTTAGATCCCTTGATATAACCAAAGACCCTTTTCGACCTCCAGAATGTGATAGTGAAATTCTGGGTTCTGAGGTGCCATATCTAAGTGCTATAGGAGCTCTAATGTATCTATCTACTCATACACGTCCTGATATTGCATTTGTTGTTAATTTATTAGCAAGATATAGCTCATCTCCTACTAGAAGACATTGGAATGGGATAAAACATATACTTCGTTATTTACAAGGTACAAAAGACATGGGTCTATATTTTTCTAACAAATGCATGGAGGAATTAGTTGGTTTTGCAGATGCAGGATATCTATCTGATCCACATAATGGTCAATCACAAACGGGATATGTATTTATGTGTGGTGGTGCATCTATTTCATGGCGTTCAATGAAGCAAACTATAGCAGCAACTTCATCTAACCATGCAGAAATTTTGGCTATTCATGAAGCTAGCAGAGAATGTGTCTGGTTGAGAAATATGACACATCATATTTGTAAGGTGTGCAATTTACTTCTAGAAAATGAAGCGCCAACGGTTATACACGAAGACAATGCGGCTTGCATAACTCAATTGAAAGATGGGTACATAAAAGGAGATAGAGTGAAACACATCTCGCCAAAGTTTTTCTTTACTCATGATCTTCAAAAGGATGGTATTATAACAGTCCAACAAATTCGTTCAAGTGAAAATCTAGCAGACTTGTTCACAAAGGCACTACCTACTTCAGTATTCGAGAAATTGACATATGGTATTGGATTACGTCGGTTGAAAGACATCAAGTGATATTGCCATCAGGGGGAGTGAATATGTGTGTACTCTTTTTTCCTTGGCCATGGTTTTTTCCCACTGGGTTTTTCCTTGGCAAGGTTTTTAATGAGGCATGCAATTCACTTCATAATGGACATCCAAGGGGGAGTGTTATGAAATATTAAGGTGGATGTCCATAACCCCTATACCATTGAAGTTACAACCTTCATGATTCAATGGTGTAACTCTCCTTGTATTTATTCTTCTAACTCCATCCCTCATATGAAGCTATATATATGAGGGCTTATGTATTGTAAAGGATATACGAGAAAAGAGAACAACTCATTTTCATCCTCTCTACTTCTATTCTGCATATTCTTACATACATATTCTTGATAGTGAAACTAGTTATTATATAACAACTCTAAGCTTTGTAATGCTCTTTATAGAGTAATTCAACAAAGAGATTGGTCAGGGATCATCCACAACTTCAGGGTTGGATTTCTTTGGGATTAGAGCAGTATGTGAAGAATTTATGCTCCTTATGTCCATAAAAGTATTGCAAAAGTGTTTAACCGGTCTTACATGATTACGATCACTTAGGGCACTCCCAATGGATGATTTCTAGTTGTCGAGTCCAAGAGTAATTAATGTCTATAGAAACTATCCTTCCCAACCCATGGTTTCCATAGCAATAATCATTCACATGATAAATTAAATGATCCATTGAAATGAGATAGATCAATTGTGGCAACAGCTATGTACATCACACATGATGCCACATTTTTCATGTTCCGACAACAAACCAGATGCGGGAAATAACGGAAAACAAGCAGCTAGACCATCCACGAATTTTTGACTGAACACCTATATTTGGATCCTATCAAGCATTTCACTGAACACGAATATAGACCTATACCAATTTTTGGATGCTACCAATTTTTTGATGCTAGCAAGGATTTGACCGAACACCTATATTTGAAGCCAAACGACGTGGGCTTCGTTTGGCTCAAAGGGGAGACAAGCCAAGGGAGAATGGCACCACGTGGGGATTGGGTGAATCCCCTGTCACCACCCGATCCATGCCCACGTCGGGGATTTGCTGCCAAATCAGATGGGGCCCGGAAGCTGGAGGGCTGCACCTGCTGACCTGCATCAACCGCTGACACCCAGGAGGGGAGAAATAAAGAGATGCGGTGGCGACATCGCCTTCCGCGCGAGGTGAGACGAGAGCGACGCGAACATTCCCGGCCTCGAGTGGTGTTGCTCATTTCCCCCGTGGATCGGCGTGGAACGTTTCCATCCCCCGCCCGAGCCAAAGATCGATTTTGCTCAGCGCGAGATAGAGACCCCAGTGTGGATCTGTTCCCTCGGTGGCGTGGATCGGACATGAATCCCCGTCGTTCCCCCACTATCCAAACGAAGCCTAAAGCAGTTTTCATATGGTGCAGACACTAAAATTTGGCAGTGTGGAGACGAACTGTTGCCCTTGAGTTGAGCCCAATGGAGAGGAAGTCCACCACGTAGGAAATCCGGCGGCTTGAATACTTGGAAGCCGTGGAGTTGCTGCATCAGCCACGGCAACGGGACCGGTGGCCGAACTGGATCCACCAGCAGGGGCAACGCGACCTCCATCGGCCGTAGCAGATCGGGCAGCAACAGCGGTCGAACCACCCCTGCCTCGCCCTACCTTGCCTTGCCTGGAGCTTGAGGACGGTGGCCGAAGTGGATTCATGTCGATTTGGGATGGATTGGGGCCAGAGAATGCTAGGTCTTGCAATTGGGTGCTTCGACAGATGGTATTTGGGGACGAAGTGCTTGGACACGATGCCGACGGGAGCAGCGCGGAGAAAAGGGGAGGACGAGCGCGAGCGCGGGAGAAGCGGAGGCTGCGCGGGAGATGCGAGTTGAGCGCGAGAGAAGCTGGCCGGTGGCAGCGGCGCAATCGATCCGCATCAATGCGGATAGAAGCGAGTGATTTTCCCCAATGGTGTTTCCGTCGTTTCCTCACGCCTCGTTGCGAGTGTAGACGTCGTTCCCTGAAGAAGAAACGATTTCTTCGTTTTACACTCTCTCCCTTCATTAATTCTACTGTCACGTCAACAAAACGATGAGCTGTCAAGGTAATTAATAGACATAGAAACTATCATTATTACACCATTGGGAGTGCCCTTAGATGGTGAATTCTCTTCATGTGATGGAATATGATGAGTTGGGATGTACTCATAGGCTAAGGGCTAACTGGACATTTGGCTTAATGACACAAAATCAAAGTTATTTAGCCAACTGCTACCATCTAATTAAGGCCAGCTAAAGGTCCCGTCTAAACAACCCTAATAACCTTAATCAGTAGCAGCACCACCCAACCTAATAATTACCTAAAAGTGTAGTATTGACATGCAAAGGCAATTGTGCAGCACCAATTATAGTCCATACTCATGGAGGTTGCAAAGACATTCCTGGAAACATATATGATAGGGAGGGAGCGTGTGAAATGAAACTGAAGACATTTTCCCACACAACAAGCAATTATAACAACGATGCTGGACAAATAACAGATACAATAGCTACATGGTATTTTATTTTTGGCAAACATATAGAATTTGATAGTTGGAGATACAGACATTGGTTGGGAACATAAATTTTGTCATATCTCTCCGTCCCATAGCTCCTCCAAGGTCTTGTATCCGTCTGCTGACAAAAAGAAGTCCCCGCGGCATGCTCTCCTCTGTGGAATTACCATGATCTTCTCCTTGTCGTCGTCGTTCAATTCCCAATCGAAAAGCTCCATGTTTGCCTTCAACCTGTCCTTGTTAAAGCTCCTGACCACGAAGGTCACCCCTTGCTCGTGCAGCCACCTCAACGCCACCTAGAAATGTTAATTGATGATGATCAGTTCACACACGTATTGCTACAACTACAACGTTTTGAATTGATGGACTCTTGGTTATTCCAACGGACTCAATTTTGTTCTTTTGTTTTTCTAAATATAAAGAAGTTATAAACTACTAGGAGGAAGGAGAACATATAAACTTATCTTCATTTCAGAAAAGAATTTTATATCTGGATTATTCAAAGAGTAATTAAAACAAACCAATCTAATCTTTTCCCCTTTTGCTTTTAAATTTTTTTATATACCTGAGCCATCGTCTTGCCTCTCCTGGCGGCGACGTCCTGCACCACGCCGCTCTCCATGACGGCGTTGGATCCCCACGCCATGCCGAGCGCGCCGAGCGGTGAGAAGGCGGTGACGACGACGCCGTTCTTGGCGCACACCTCCCTGACCTTCTCCTGACGCCAGCCGACGTTCAGCTCCACCTGGTTCACCGCCGGCGGAACGGCAGCGAAGGCGAGCAGCCGGGACATCTTGCCCCCGGAAAAGTTGCTGACGCCGATAGACCTCGCGAGGCCCAGGCGGTGGCACTCCTCCATTGCGCGCCACACGCCCTCCATGTCGAACCCCACGAACTTGTTGTTCTCGTCGGCGGCGACTGGCCAGTGGACGAGGAAGAGGTCGAGGTAGTCGAAGCCGAGGCGGGCCAGCGACTCCCGGAGCGCGGGGAGCACGCGGTCCGGGTGCGCGTCCTTCATCACGAGCTTGGAGGTGACGAAGAGGTCGGCGCGGGAGGCGACGGCCCCCGTGGCGACGGCGTCGGCGACGGCGGCGCCGACCGCCCCCTCCGTGCCGTACATGGAGGCCGTGTCGATGTGGCGGTAGCCGAGGCGGACGGCGTGGAGGATGATGGCCGGCAGATCCTCCGGCTTGTTCGTGGCACCGGTGCCGAAGCCCAGCACGGGCATCGCGTGCCCCGTGTTGAGCGCCACGCACGGGATGCTCGCCGACGCGGCGGCCATCGTGTTTCTTGGGCAGTTGGGCGGTCAAAGGATGGGTTTCTGTGCTTCTTTGTTGGGGGTGGAAGGGTTGTATAAGGTGGAGATTCCTCTGTTTCTTTGGTTCATTCACATGAGTTTTTTATATGGACTCTTCAAGATGATTTGTAGACTAGCAGTAATCTATTTTCTTTCAAAGAAGACTATGGGTCTGTTTGGGACTATTTCGCTCCACATTTTTTAGTTTCACCCTATGTTTTTTAGTCAAACAGTTTTAGCTCCACGCATACAGCTGCAGAAAAAATGTGGAGTTGTGAGAGCATCTAAAGAGGTACTCCACGAACTCCAATTTTTTATGAAGCTGCTCCACATTAGAGTTTGCAAAACAGAGTTTGTGGAGTAGTCCCAAACAGACCCACATATCCAATTAAGAAAATTAGTTGATGCGCTTCCGTTTCAATTCAAAGAATAAAAAGAGACCGGGTTGATAAGCAATAGTATTTACAGTAGTACTAACTCCGTTTTAGTTTGCTTCATTTTTTACCCCAAATTTAATCATTCATCTTATCCAAAAATTTATAAAAAATATCACTTATTTTGTTATGACTTATTTTATAATAAAAGTTCTTCAAAAATAATTTAAAATTGAATATATTTACATAAATTTTTTTGAATAAAATGAGCAATCAAACTTAGGATAAAAAAAGTCAAATAAACTATAATTTAGAATGGAAGAAGTAATGCAAAGTCCTACCTCGTGATTGCATGTTCGTAGACTAGTCAAAATGTCAATTTAATTGGGAACCCAATCTATCACATTCGCTGATTTTTTTCCCTTTTGACAACAAACTTGCTGAATTTTCTTGTTGACTACAGATACCACTAAAACAATACCAAATAAATGCATTATTAAGATAGATTTCTCATGATCTCAAGCTCAGAGATTAATACGTACAACCCACATGCAATCTATTGCCTTTAAATTCTTTAAACTTTAAATAGAGACAGCTGGAGAGATAGCTTCACATGAGTTTATTATATGGACTCTTCAATATGATTTGCAGACTAGTAGTAATCGATTTTCTTTCAAAGAAGATTATGTATCCAATTAAGAAAATTAGTTGATGCGCTTACGTTTCAATTCAAAGAATAAAAGAGACCGGGTTGATAAATACTAACTCCATTTTAAATTATAGTTTGTTTGATTTTTTACCTCAAATTTAATCATTCGTCTTATTGAAAAATTTATACAAAATATTACTTCTTTTGTTATGACTTGTTTTAGTAATAAAAATTCTTCAAAAAAATTAAATTTGACTATATTTACACAAATTTGAATTTAAGAACCCAATCTATGACACTCGTAGACTAGTCAAAATGTCAATTTGTAAACCCAATCTGTCACACTCGTAGCGGCGGCGGCTAGGCGGACAGCAGTTTGCCTGCGCCTGGGCCCCTCGCGCGGTCGCCGGCGGCCAGCGTTCGGCTGGGGCTGCGACGCGACGTGGTGGCGAACCAGCTGGCCTGCGGCGCTGGCAGCACGAGATGTTGTCCGCTTGGAGCCCTAGCACGGGCAGGCCCTACGCCGCAGCCCGAGCGCCGGCGCGAGCGATGTCCCGCGGCACAGAGCCCTGCCCCTTCCCCGCATAGGATTTTTATCTCGCGCCGATTCATCTGCTACCTCGTTGTTTGACTCTGTTCTTGCTAGATCACTGCAGGATGACGATAGTATGAACTTCGATGCGTCGATTGACTCGCTCCCGACAGTTGATTAGGCCTCCCCAAAGAAGTGGCCAGCTTGCGCAGTTAGCAGATGAATCGGCGCTTGTACGAGCAGCAGCAGCACCAAGAGCTAGGCGCAGCAGGTGGAGGAGGCCTCGCACATCTAGCTCGCCCTCGCGCTCTGCACCTTCTTCCAGAACTATGTCGCGGCGGAACCCAACTTCTTCAACTCGTACACTGTCGCTCGCTTCCACCAGGTGAACTATAAAACCGTGCACCCAACTCTAATTGGCTATTCACTGATCCAATTATATGTGTGTGCCTGCTAACTTCGATTCCTTCCAAAGATTATTATGCCTACATGTGCACACCCATGTCCTTTACTGCATATGTGGCAACCTGAATAACTATTTTTATTTTGCCTTGATGACTCGCCTAAATGTTGTATGGCCCATATGCATTCAGAGTTTATAATAGACAGTTAGCTAAATGAATGCTGGATAGTGGATGCATCCATCATCATATACTAGCACAATTTAAGGTATTTTGATTTTATTTTATCAATTTGGCAAGAAAACTAAAACAAACATATTGTTTGTTGCACGAATGAAATGGACTTTAGTACAACTCAGCTTCTAAAACAGAGAAAACTAAAATATTAAGACAAAAAGGTTGTGAATTTTAAAACAGACAAAATAATGATCAACAAAGGGGAAAAAATAGTTTCTCCCGCCATGTGAAGCCACCTGCTGGAAGTTGCTATCCCTTCCTCATGATAAGAACACCTACCTATTTGGGACCCGCTGTATTTTAATCTCTTATTAAATCATTGTGCTGCTAGGAAGGATCAGATTTGAAATTGTCACGCAGATCAATTTAATGAATATTAAGCATGTCAGCATCAAGAATCTTCAAAATTCAGTTTTCATTCTTGAATTTTCCATCGGCAGTTCATGTATGTAGTCTGAACATTTCAAAAGGTTCATTGAGCAGTGCCATTTTGTAAATTTCATTGAGCAATAACATGTATGTACTCTGAATTTTAGAACTCGTCGGAACTCCAAGATCTTAAAACTGTTTGGTAGAACTATTTTATTTCATATCTTTTCTTGTGACATAAAGTTGTGATGTCATACTATTTTACATTAGCTTTTGCACAATGAACCATGTAATTTTGTATTTTTTCTATACTATTTTATATTATCCTTTGCACAATGAGATGTCACGGACTAAGAAGCCTACTAATCCTTCATCCATGAATTTCTCCTGACACCGACGTAGGACACTGGCTTGTCAACCTGGACGCTCCCGCTGCTCCCGCTGCCGGACGACAGCTGCTCAATTGCAACAAGCCCCCAACATGTATGCCACCCTTTCTCTTCGGATGTAATCTGCAAACTTGACAGTCAGTTAGATAAATCTTATTATGAGAAAGCCCTATCATAGTGTCATGATTATCCACCTGATGAATAATACATGACTGGACCAATCCTCTTTTCATGAGCTCATCGAAATAAATATAACCCAGAACCCACTGCAAGTTCTTCACCTGCTCCTGGTAGGTGCTTCTCTTTATGTCCTTAGGAATTCTTAATTTTAAATTTTCTATATACTGCTCCTGATAGAGATTGGAATGTCAGCTTTTTTTGGAGATAGATTGGATGTAAGCTGTAAAGTACTTGATTACTAGACGGTGGAATTACTTTTTCTTGCCTCCATTTATTGGTCCAATAATTCATATTTTTCCTAGAACAAATGGTATTGTTTACCGATCATATTTACTTGGTTCTGAACTTTTGATCCAGTTTCATCTTATCATGTGTCAATGCAGGGGACCTGCCTATACAAGGTGAAGATGAGGCTCGCATATTTGTGTGCAGCATAGACTGCTCCGAGTTTGTGCCACTGATCCATCTTTCCAAACTTGGGAGGCTAGAGAAGGGAGCTCGACCATTTTCAGAACATATGACATTTCGTGAAGGGAGCTTATCATCAACAAACAAACAAGCATGCTATATGGTTCGTCATGTTGCCCTGTGGTCTTTAATATCTTTTAAAAAATAGCAAAACAAAGCTCTATTGTTTGTCATGTTTGGTTTATCTACAAACTATATTAGTGTATATATTGTCTCCAAGAACTGTCTTTTTAAATATCTTGTCTATGTAAGGGATTGAGATTGGCCTTGAAGGGACTCTGCTGCCGGGTAGGAGGATGAGGATCTCCACTGTGGTACATAGGTGGGGCGGGTAGATGGAGACCACCAGCAAGAGTATCAAATTTTTATGATTACGTCTGTTTCTGAGTAGAATTAAATTTGTACAAACATGTTATCGGATTATGGGTATCTAATTTCTATGCCACCATAACATACAAAACCCAACCTATGGATCGACTTTGTAATACTGCTTATATGTTACAAATTCTCCAAAGTCCAAACCAAATAGTATTGTGTTAGTGTCAAGTACATTGTAAGCTTTTTCTCTTAATTTCAGGCTTCAAGATGAGTACCAGTGCAAGCAGAAAAATAGGCCACATTTGTGAGCACTTTGCCAGCCGTGAAGCCTCAAGGTCGATAGCATGTACTGTAAACTATTTCCTCATGTATTTTTGTTCCATGTAATCCGAAGTGGTTTATGGAGATCTTGTTTCGGTTTTTTCTCACTTTGATACATGTATATCCTGTGTAAAAAGTTACCTAATGAACCATATCATATCTTGGGTTGGTTATTTTGCAAGTATTTCAGTTGATGAATAATATTGATTTAGACAAATGTTTTGTTGTCCCGTTGCAACACACGGCACTCACCTAGTCATGTGTTACAGTATCACACAGTGCTCTTTGGAGCCATAGCATCGGAAGCCACACCAGAGTCTAAGCTTCAAGATGATTTATTTATAGCATTTTGTTGCTCCTAATACAAAACTGTCAAGCATATATAAGATAAACATAATCATTGTATTTGTAAACCATAAACAAAAAATAATATAGTATAATATTTTTATAACACAAACATAATAATGCCTCTCTCGCTTTTTTATTTCTCTTTGAACGAAAGCATCTTGGGTCTGGATGAAACAGATAAACAAAGCACATGTAACCAAGATTTCAACTCATTATTTCACAACATATTTCTTTCATAGGAATATGTTGAAAAATTGTAGAGTAGTAGTAATCGATTTTCTTTCAAAGGAGATTATGTATCCAATTAAGAAAATTAGTTGATATGCTTACGTTTCAATTCAAAGAATAAAAAGAGATCGGGTTCACTACAAGAAATTTGGGTTTACGTGACGTCTTGATTTGGGTTTACAATTAAACAAACTATAATTTAAAATGGAGTTAATACTTATCAACGTTGATAAGTACTAACTCCATTTTAAATTATAGTTTGTTTAATTTTTTTTACTTCAAATTTAACCAATCGTCTTATTAAAAACTTTATGCAAAATATCACTTTTTTTGTTATGACTTATTTTAGTAATAAAAATTCTTAAAAAAAATAAATTTGACTATATTTACATAAATTTCATTTGGGAACCTAATCTATCACACTCGTAGGCTAGTCAAAATGTGAAAATGTCAATTTGGCAACCCAATCTATCACACTCCTGATTTTTTTTTCTTTTCACGACAAAACTTGCTGAATTTTCTTGTTGACTATATATATCACTGAAACAATACCAAATAAATACACTATTAAGATAGATTTCTCTTGGTTCACATGACTAATAAATTGCTTTCAAGTGCTCATGTCAACAGAAAGAATGGACGACTACAATTAAACCTGTTATAAAACCAATTATGTGAGTGGACTTATACCGAATTAATTCTTGAAACTCAAGAGTTATAACTGAAGAAGTTGAAAGGTCATCTTCTATTTATATAAGGAACTTATGTATTCATTATTCGATGGTTGGAAATATAGAAGAGTGGTTCCACAAATAATCTTTGTCTATGGTGTTATTCTACTTCATATGATCTTGTGATGGATACGGGAGACGGGATTTCTTCTAATTCTCACGTGTCTCTTTTGCTTGGGTGATGGATTTAGAATCCGTAATTATTACATATTATTATAACACGTTATCAGCAGCTCTTCCAACTGGATGAGTCGCGTTCATAATTTGTTTGCTATCAAATCAAGCGTCTATTTGATTTTGCTAATCACGGATTGATCTGTTTTGATTCCCATCAATTAACGGCGTCGGCTCCATTGGAGCACCATCTGCGCGTCTTGAGCAAATCTTGCGATGGTGTGAGATCAACCACCGTACTGAAGCTTGCGGATCAAGTGTCCGCATGTTGTATTGTTGGGATAAAAAAGATGCCGTGAATACGCATGAACATGAGATGGATCACGTTGATGTGTGATGCTCGTTATACTGTTCACCTTCCTGGAGGTCTCTATGGTGTAAGTCATT
>CM039131.1:6084818-6136321 GCA_022036555.1 Microstegium vimineum
CTAGAAGCTGAATTTTTCTAGGTTTACGTGCTTCCATAAATTTTGTATTAAAATAGTTTTTACCCCTTGGAAGTTTTTTTTTCATACTGACATTATATTGTCCTTGCAATATTCATATGTATGATTATGTTTCTATGGGTTATATAATCCCGAAGTATTATCATAAGACCGACATCCGCTTGGAAAGTTCTGGGAAATATATAAAACATTCTTGATTATATATAAGACCATTCTCTCTCTAGTGCTCTCTTTAATGCATTGGTTCATTTACTCGAAGTAACCAAAGAAAAACCTTTGCAAGGGAATTGTTGGTACGCCATACATCTAAATTTGGGATTCATTTTGTAACTTACCTCGAGGGGAGCTAATACATTATTAGGTATAATTGCTAAACATGATTATATAGGCTTACAATGCTAGTTGGGTCAACATAAGACCTGAAGTCACCATGTGTGCCCTTGTCTCTCTACTACGGAACGAGTATGAGGTGTCATCCTATTTTGTGCCTTTAACCTAATAGATAATACATTCCCTTAGCAGCAGTAAGTTGCTATAAAAAATGAAATTGATTAATATTCTGATATTTTTCCTGGTTAGTGCGAAAGCACAATGTTTCTTCCCAATGAAGAAAAATCATGTCCTTTCTTCGACTATTGAAGCCCTGAAGTGCACATCGAAACTCAGAATTCAAGGTACCCACAGTCTCTAAAATGATATTGGGCATCATAGCGGGAAACGATTGCATTATCTATAAGTAATGTAAGTCAACTGATATGGGTAGAGTGGCTACTCGACAATATACTGGCTAGAGCCTTATATATGCCACATCTCCTTAATTTAATAAAATCTACCTGCCAACTACCATAAGATAGAAAGCAGAAATAAATATGAATCTCATGTCACAATAGAGCTTGAAGCTAATTTTGATTTTAATCAATTATCGTAGTTATCCTAGGCTCTGAAGGGCCGCATGGATCTTGACAACTACGTATGTATTAAATATATATTTTACCTATGAAAGTTGTGCTATCAGTTGAGAATCTACCCAGAAGGATATCGGTCATTGTTGCTCCTGATAAGGAGCATTTTTTTGGCATAAGTCATTGACTTTGCATTAAAATAATATTTCCGAGGCAAATGAAAAATTCTTGGTCTTATATGTTCTATTTTGAGAGTTCTTTTCAAGCTGAACAATGAATTGATCCAAGCCAATATAGAACATGAAATATGTTGCAATGAATATAATGATCCAATTTTTTTATATGGTACGAGTAATTGGGTTAAATTTTTTAGCAATAAAAAAGGAGCTAGACTATGAAGTAGTTCTGCATTCAAGACATCTGCTTGGCAACCATGGCTAAACGTCATATTTTTTATATCATACTTATGCGCATCAATCTTAACATGTCTAAAAGCGCAATGCCGCAATTGATTGTATTTTCTCATGCATATGACCTAGGAGGTTAATATACAAAATAGACAAATTGATTGTCAATTATACAACAATTTATGAGTATTGATCCCTGAAGGATTGTTATGGTCAGATTATGGGTTATGTCAATAGCTACATGTGTTAAGTCAAGAAGGTTGCATATGCATTTGTTGAACCAAGACTTGCAGAATAATAGTTTATAATTCACCAGAAGTGGTGGACTCAACAAGAAGTTGAGTATACTCCTCTTATAGAAGAAAATACATGTAGTTTGCATGCAACTGCATTAATAAAGTTCAAGCTCACTGCATATATTGATCCCCTAATATTGAAGTGTGTAATATTTTCCAAATAGATCACCACTAAAGCATACATATACACCACTAGAAGTTGGTGAATGGAGAATTTTAGAATGCTATTAAATATCTCGGCATTAGGAGGAGATGAATGCCCATTTTATGGAATGCCTTGATATTTATGAATCAAAATGTACAAATTCAAAAACTCATGTATTCTATAGCATGGAGTTATGTCAGTAAATTTTTGTATCTATGAGGAGGAACTAGATTGTTTAAAATCTAAATGAATGCTTCTACCTAAAGTAGATGTGGATATACCTGAGATTAATTTTATATCCACTTGACCTTAGTATTTTGATCAAATTATCTGGGGACGCCTGCAAATAAGATCTAGAGCCTAAATCATAGACATATGCTCATGAAGCAAACTCACATGAAGTGTAATAAAACTCCTCTATTCCTCTTGTAGAGAAATAATCACCCGGCTGGTGAGTTACCTCACGATGAGGTTCATCCTGGAGATGAAAATCCTAGCAATGCGCGCACAATGTAAAGTTAGGGATACAGAACAATAATAGATCTATCATTTTGGGAAATAATTAAGCTCATTACTAAGATGTTTAAAGTCGGAAAGTATCTGTCGACACTTTTTTGCCTCTATAATTGCTAGATGAGTCTCTTTATGAGAACCCGGATCCGGAATAAAGTCCATGGCAAGAGTACTTGAAGCTATCATATCGGGTCAAATGAAATATGCAATTGAGGTTGAACCAAAATCACTAAGTGAGTATCTTGGACCAGATGTTCAGGTAATTATCGGTCCTTATTGAAATAAAGGGTGGTGAAAAGCGATGGTTCAAAAGGTCCTAATAGAGACCAGTTCTGACATAAGTTTTACAAAAGATGTTCTGCTATATAATGAATCTGGCTAATGGCATGAATTCAAATATGCAGTTATTGGATTATGAAAATCCATGGAGAGCAACATTGAAATCTTGTACCAATATTATCCTTTATGTGAAAATTATCTCCCCATAAAGATAACAATCTCTGAAGGTTTTTTCTTGAAGGAATATATGGTTATAGTCTGAATGCACCAAAAATAAGTGAATTCCTTAAAAGGAATAAAGACTAATGTGAGACACGAGATATAAGAATGAAAAGAGGAACTTAAATGAACAAAACTATACGTATGTGTACTTGTGATATAATGTGTTCTCCACCTGAAGATTTGGAATTTTAGTATCCTCTAAAAATTGAGACTATAATTTGGTGTTACTAGCAATACTTTCTCCATTACGCTAGAAATACAGACTTGTGGTGTTTTATTATGTTTGAAGACAAAGATTCTCAAAGAATCTAGAATCAATCTTAGAAGGAGTCACCATCATTATGAATAGAGAAAAATTTATACTGATATAAAGAAAAATGATTATTGATCACATCTCGAAAATGATGTGTCATTGACATTTAGAGTGCACAAATATGCATCCTGATGTATGCATGCTAGAAATGATAAATTTCTTTGTATTATTATCTATTCTCAATGTTCTTGAAGAAAAGCGAGACAAATGTCATGAAGACTAAATATTGTGGAGAAGACACATGTTGTACTCTTTTTTCTTTGATGAGTTTTCTTGAAGTTTCTCATGTAAGGTTTTTAATGAGGCAACAATGCGCAAATGAATTAAACGACAAGAATGTACTCTTTTCTCTGTCTTTTTTCCCACTGGGTTTTTAGACAGAGTTTTTAACGAGGCATGAGTTTGTCGCGGTAATAGCCCAAGGGGAGTGTTATAAAACCAATTATGTGAGTGGGCTTATACCGAATTAATTCTTGAAACTCAAGAGTTATAACTGAAGAAGTTGAAAGGTCATCTTCTATCTATATAAGGAACATATGTATTCACTATTCGATGGTTGGAAATATAGAAAAGTGGTTCCACAAATAATTTTTGTCCATGGTGTTATTCTACTTCATATGATCTTGTGATGGATACGGGAGACGGAATTTCTTCTAATTCTCACACCTCCTTTTGCTTGGGTGATAGATTTAGAATCCGTAATTATTACATATTATAACAAAACCAAAGCAAGATATCTAAAATGCACTGCTACTAAATGCCTATATTTTCACAAAACACCCATAGCTGCAAAGGAATTAAAATATATATAGGAGACTGAGAGCATCATACAAGGTTCACATACACATGGATAGAAATGTTTTGGTAACGAGCTCCCCTCTATCACCAGTGTTTCCCCTACCTCCCGGGTCGTCGCTAAATCCATCCAAATTGTGCTCATAGCTGCGTTAGCACTTAGCAGAGGAAGGATGCTTACCACGCAGGATGCATGCCCAAATAAGGACGCGTGACTTTAACTAACGCATCCTAACTGGAGGGACTGATTTGCATCGTTTTTTGGCCCAGTCCATTAACGCATATTTTAGAAATACAAAAGGAGAATATATATTAAGACTGGCCCATAGCCCGGGACCGGCACCCAACTACGTAGAGCAGCATAGGGCAGTCCAGCACTAAGCCAAGCGAGCATAGTTTGTTGGCCTGTTGCTTTTGGCTTGGCCTATGCTGCTCTGCGTAGTCATACATGTATGTCCGTTTATCTTGATTCTTCTTTTTTTTCCAACTTCTTTGACCTATAAAATCTATAGGCTATGCGTACTAGGAAGTCACAAATTGTGTAATAATTTGTTGTCTGTTGAAATCTTCTGATGGTTTTTTTAGATAATTTTAAATGTTTTGTTGTTTGATTTGTCCTAGCTAAGCCCCAAATTGCACAGTACCTATGTATCTTGTGAATTGTGACTTAATTGTAAGTATACTAAAACTAATTGCTCCATAACCATGGGAAGAAGTTGGTTGTCTTTAGATGTGATGATTTCAACATCTTCTTTCGATCTATCCGACAACAATGCCCAGTACTTTCAACGCTTTGTTTTGATGGTGAATGATTGCAAGCATGCAGTGGCGGAGGCAGGAAAAAATTTCAGGTGTGATGGAGTTTCTTAAAATCAAACATATGTAATACAACTATATAACAACTCACTAAGAAATTATATAAACATATACTCCCTCCATTCTAAAATGAACCTGTGGGCTGCTAGATGGATTAACATTGGGCTACTATATATATCTATCATCATCAGGCCTACAAGACCAAGCATGAAAACCTGTATTTACGTATATACATACAATATATACTTGTTTCTTTTCTTTTTTGTTGCCAATTTTAAGTGTGGCGGCTGCCGTGCCTCGCCAGATAGCTGGCTCCGCCCCTACAAGCATGTGTTCCTTGGAGGGTTTCACAAGCTGATATTCTTTTAGAGGATCCTAGATCTCATTGTCAGTACCAAGTGACTATTGTAGTCTTCAAAGACATGTTTTGGCGAGGATGTTTGCAGGTGTTCCTTTCCTTTATCATCTATTCAGTGCAATTTTTAAACTCTGGCAAGCAGTGCATGATCGAAGGAAGAAGATGACTGATTTGAATTTATATGTATTCTTATTTTTTTTTTAAAAAAAGGTTGTTCTATGTCTTTTGTCCATCTTGTGTACTAGTCTTTGTTTTCCTTGATACATATCATATACGTTGAGTGTCTTTATAAACAAATGTATATATGGTTTTAATTTGCAAATCCCCCCATATTGGTTCAGGATTCCAAACTGGATATAAGTCAAGCTAAGTTCTGGCGTGTTTGGGTATGCTCGTATCTACATTGATCCATATATGTTGAGGTGGATTATGGTGAGAATGGAGCTAAGTTTCACCATAATCCACTTTAACTCACATAACTTGTTTGACTAATCTTTAACCCAAGGAGATTGAAGGAATGACTTGGATAAAATCCCATCCCCCTTGGCCCTATTCAATTAATCTCCAAACCAAGGAGAACTAAACAAGTTACTTTTTCCATCTCCCTTGAAATAGTTATAAAACAACTCTCTATTTTCACAAATTTTAAAAGCATGAAGCCAAAAGTTTAAAGCACAATCTAAGGTGCTATCAAAATTATACTATGAGAAAGCACCTACTTCTGCAAAACAAGCTTCAAGTTTCACCTGTTTGGTTGGTTTTCTAGTTTTTTTACAACAAAAGCACTTTAGAGACTTAACCAAACATAGCCTAAGGTGCAAGTGGATAGTGAAAAAAAAATACAAGAGTGCTCCATGAGGACGAAACACTCTTGTGTGTTCAATGACAAATCAAATTCTCACTAAAATTACCTGCTAATGGGTTAAAACCATCTAATCCAAACCATAGCAAATCAAGTGCTTTATACAAATTTTATTCTTTCAACCTAACCCACCAACTAATAAAACCCACAACATGTTTGATTGCTCGTGAAGGGAGTTCTATTCGTATCTAGGAACCAGGCCGCCAGCTAGACATGTTGCGGAGATGCAAACTAACCTTGGTTGGTTGAATCTAGAAGACCAAGCTAAACATAGCACTAGTTTGGTTGCTTGGGTGCATCCAAGGGCCGGCCCGAGCCCAACCAAAAAACATGTGGATTTTGTCGTGCTAATTGGTATAGGGGCACTCACAAACAATACAAGAAACGATTAGCGGGTTAGGCTCGGGCCGGGCCTTGAATGCACCGAATCATGAGTTTTATAATCCTCGCTTGTAGCTGCCTTGTTTTTTGGTTGGGCTCTGGGAGTCCGTCGAGCCTGGAGCTGAGGACCAAGAAACAAGAGCTAGCAAGTTTTGTCTACCTATCTAATTCATAGAGAGTTTTACAATCTGGAGTCAATTTCTATGTTAATCTAGCAAAGATAATGACCACGTAAAGTCAAGCACAGTACAGAAACTTTAGATGCGATAGGTGAAGAGGAAGACTTCTGAACGATACTTGCTCTGCATTGAGACCTGAAGATCGTTCGACCTCCGCTGAATGACTGCAATGTACTTCCAAAATAAAAAGGAAAAACTGCAAGAATATTATTATGGCATCTGACGGCGTCACCTTGTGCTACATTGAGGAGTACGTCTTGAGAGCTGAAGATCAAGTGAGCACCCTGCAATCTGTGCTACTGCTCTCTCAAAGTTTCTGCAATAAAAAAGCAGGACACCCCCAGCAGATAATAGCGAACAGAACATAGCCAAGCAGAGACACCAGCAAAACCAACGAATCCACAAGATCCAACTACTGCATTCCATTACGATCTGCCTCGCTCCTTGAGATAATGGAAACAAGTTATTATTAATAATGGACATCATAAATGTCGCATCATATTGTACAATTGCTCCTGTTTCTTTTTCCTCTTTTTCCCCCTCCGATCCCTTTAATTTAACTTAAAGGACGGCAATCTTCCATCCACTTTCTTTCTCTCTCTCGATATATGTTTAACCGAAAAAGAAAGAAAAAACGACTAGAATCTTCTTGTCTTAGAATCGAAAGAACGAAGGAAATGTCAGGTCTAGACGATCACCAACCTCACGACAGTATCAGTTCACTCCTAGATAGATCGATTAAGCTGATGCACTGCAGGATCAGAAACGTTTTTTCGGACTGATGCAGGATCAGAAACGGCAACCAGATCAGCAGCAATCACTCCCTGTGCTTCAGGTCGACGACGATGATGCTGATGTTATCCAGGGTCTCCCGGCCCATGGCGAGCCTTCCCAGGAGCGCGGCGGCGCGGATGCACCGGGGCACCGCCTGGCGGCCGACGGCGGCCGGAACTCCTCCAGCAGCTGCGGGTCGATGGGAAAAGGGTTCCCGTCCTCCAGGCACTGGAGGGCGACGTTTCTGGCCATGTCGTTGTTCATCACGTCCCACATCCCGTCGCTCGCCAGGATCAGGCACTCGTCCTCCTCCGTCCTGTCCGTGATGGTGATCTCCGGCACAGCGATCACTTCAGGCCTCAGCAACCTGTCCCCTGCACACCCAGGCATTATATTATATTAGCCGTCTGGTCTTACCAAAAAAAATTCAGATACGAGGTTCATTGCTTGATGACTAAATATGAAATGATCATCAGCATCACAAACAATCATATATCTACGTACTCACTCCACAACACAAGTCAGCTATATAACTCTCAGTGCAGATCCACGTGTCGTGTCAGCAGATCATTTACTTACTCCAGCTTGCTTTTGCTTGGTTAAGGTAAAGATATGCATCACTATCATGGGCTCACTCAGGGCACAAACGACACAAGACAACATCCCTCACTAGTATATATAGGCCATAGGGTAATTAAACCTATCTAGTATCCCGGCCCACTAATTTATAAAAGGGCCACTAGCTTCTTTATCCAGGTTGGGTTAGCATCAGAGGAAGTACTCTTAGCCAAATTGGCGCTTCCACGATTGATTGATGAATCGGAGGCGAACTCGTGGCGCAAGCACACCCTCGAGCTACATACATGCATGTTTCCTCCTTGCATTGTCATGTCCAATATACAGCTTAAGTAACCGAATCATCGCTGTCAACGATGGAATGGCTGAAAGGTAAACCTTAAAATTATGGTCAGGTGAGATGGGCAGAGAACGTGTGGCCATCCTCTTCCTAGCCCAATTAGCATGCCACACCCAACTCTTGGGATATCAGTGATGTGACTGCTTATCCACTCAATAACTGCCAAGTTGTACGTGTAGCTCATCTGAAGCTGCACACCTTGTTCGTTAAAAGACACTAGAATAGTAAGTGGCTAATCTTCATAATAATAATGTATGAACTAATACAAGATAATAGTGGTGAACATGTGAAGCTCGATCCAATGCATGTTACAAAAGCAACAATAACCTTAATTAATTTCATCAGGAAACAAAAGGTATAGCTTGTCATAATCATACCTCGCTGACACGAAACCTACAGGCCACACACTTTTTTTATTTATGATCATAGCCGTAGAGCTTAAAAGGAACAGTTTTAGTATAAGGTGGGGTTTGGTTCCCACCCCCTAAAGTTTAGTCACTAAAGTTTAGTGGAGGTGGCTTTAGTAATAGTGTTAAAAGTGACAAAAAAAGTGGGGTGTTTGGAACTTTAGGGACTAAAAGTGACTAACCAAACACCCCCTAAGCCGATGTTTACTAGTTCTATTCCTCAACACTGGGCATTTTTTGAGTGGTGGATCCATGGCAAGATGCAAAGGAATAGATTCTCTTTCAGACTCACAAAAGATGCAAAGCAGACAATCAAATCCCCCTTCAGATATAGTATTCCCCTTCAAACCTTAGCATACATGTATATAGTACTCCCTTCATCCCAAATTGTAAGTCATTCCAAGAATCTTGGAGAGTCAAAGCATCTCAAGTTTGACCAAGAATTATAGACAAAACTATAAAAATTTATAACATCAAATAGGTATACTATGAAAATATAATTGATAACGAATCTAATGATACTTATTTGACATCATAAATATTATTATATTGTTATATAAGTTTGGCCAAACTTGAGAAACTTTGACTCTCCAAGATTCTTGGAATGACTTACAATTTAGGATGGAGGGAGTAGTACTTATATATATCGACCCCCCCCCCCCCCCCCCCCAACATCGCTGGCAACAAAACTACAGTTTAACATATAACTAAACATGCAAGGGAGTTTCAGTCTATCATTCAAGTGTAATCCAAAAGGCAAACAACAAAGCAAACCTAAGCACGTAAACACATGCAATTCTGAAAAAAAACAAAAGTGGCATAGCTTCATACCATCCACATACTACTCATCATCAGAATGCATGATGCTCACGGCATGAGTCAAACAGAAGTGGAGAAAATTATCTGAACTCAAGCTTGCACCAGCAGCAACGTGACAGCTGCTGGCCACACAAAAGTTGTGGCCTGGCAAGAAGAGCAGAATATGTGTGCAAAATGGGGACATAATATACCACCAAACTGAAACCGGAAAGTCAGCGACAGGTGTATGAACACAGGAAATTTTCTAGAACCCTGGCTTCTTGGAAAATTCCCGGCCCCAAACATACCACACTGACCACATGAATAAGAAACTACAGTACAGTTGTTAAAGATAAGGATGATCCAAAGCGCCGTCCGTCGGTATCCAATCAAATCAAACGTGAGAAGCCAGACACGTGCGCAAAGCAAAACACTATCACTTTGTGATTTTAATGGGAACAGTACTAATGATGAGATTCAGACAGCCGAACCCAGATCACATGCATGATTCCAAGAAACAACAAGCAAGTACGTAGATGATGATGGTCTAATGGATGGGTTCTTCATATCAGCTAGCAAGTACAAGTGAGACCACACTTGTGATTCCAAGAAACAGAGAACCCAGCCCACAAATGCAATTTCTCCATATATGTAGTATGTTTATTACTAGTGGTAGTAGGTGGTGATGGATAATGCTGAAGGAATTACCAGAAGCATGCAGGCGCATGGAGTAAAAATAAAAATGATGTAAACGTGCAGACATTGATGCTAGATATAGGTAGTACCTATTGCGCGTGACATGGCCAGGATTCCACGCACGCGGTAACCATTGTTGTACAACACCCGGCCGCCAGCCGCCCTCGATCCGCGCTCTCTCGTCTGGGCGATTTGGCTGCAAAACGATTTGTTTTGAATTCCCAAAAGAAAAACAAACAAACATTAGTTGGTTGATCAAACGACGGCGGAAATTAATTCGCAGAAAAAGAAAGTCCCAAAATCAAAGGAAACAATGAAATGGCCGGATTTACAAGTTACGAATGACAAGACACCCTGACAGTGGTGTAGTGATGTGTTTAAGGGTGTGTTTAGATCCAAAAAATTTTGGGTTTTGGGCACTGTAGCAATTTCGTTTTTATTTGGTAATTAGTGTCTAATTATGGACTAATTAGGTTTAAAAGTTTCGTCTCGCGATTTCTCATCCAACTGTGCAATTAGTTTTTTTTCGTCTATATTTAGTACTCCATGCATGTGCCGCAAGATTTGATGTGATAGGTACTATGCAAAAAATTTTGGAACTAAACGGGGCCTAAAGGGAGAGGGGAAAAACCTAACTGCTACATGGCGTGGTAATCAGCACGAATGTTATCGCACCAGGCTCGCTTCTTCTACGGAGTACTCCGTAGTACTAGGAGTAGGCTTAGGGTGCGTTTAGATCCAAAAATTTTTGGCTTTTGGCTACTGTAGCACTTTCGTTGTTATTTAGTAAAAATTGTCCAATTATGGACTAATTAGGTTCGAAAGTTTCGTCTCGCAATTTCTCGATCAACTGTGTAATTAGTTTTTTTTCGTCTACGTTTAGTACTCCATGCATGTACCGCAAGATTCGATATAACGGGGAATTTTGAAAATTTTTTGTTTTTGGATACCGTTTAGCGGGGCCTTATTCTTTGCCACTAAAAACTCGCTGTTTTTTTTGTCTGACCACCCATCACTCGTCGCTCGTCGGAGAGGAAGAAAAAAAAAAGGCAGGAGCAGGACAGAGCAAAAGAAAAGAGAGCAGGCATGGCAGCAGGGCAGGTGGCGCCTCCGGCCACCACTCCCTTCCTCACCGGCGGGGCCCGCCGCACAGGCAGCGACAGCGAGTGGAGGAGACTCCCGGGACCCCACCTGCCGGCGACCACTGAGGTCTCCACACGTGCCCCGGCGTCCACCGACACGTGCCCTCCGCCCTCGGAATCCCCCGCCGTCGCCGCCACGTGTCCTCCCGGCGACAGCGACGGCGCACGGAGACCGCCCCGAAAGCTGCGAGGTATCCACGGGACATGGCCCGCTTTGATATCCGTGCTGCTCTCCCTCCCTGTCGTGTCGAGATCCCAGCATCCGCTGACGTCAGCCAAGTAGACGTCGGCGACCAGCACGGATCGAACAACCCCGCCGGGCCGGCGGCGGCCAACCACGAGTTGGGCTTGGCTTCGCTGCCAACGAAAGGAAACTTCTGGACGCGCGACACCTCACCATGCACGCACGGGTCAACGGTCAACGTAGTCGAGACTGACCAGGCAGGCTCCTGGCCGGACCACACTACGTACGGCGAGTCAAATACGACATCTACGTCGTCGTCGGAGTATATACCTTGTGGTCGAAGGAGAGCGGGACGGGCGTGGTTGTAGGCCCGCGGCAGAGCAGGGCGCGGGAGTCGCCGACGTTGGCGACGATGAGGCGGCCACGGACAAGGAGGGCGACGACGGCGGTGGAGCCAACGATGCCTCGGGCGGCGTTGGCACGGGCCTCATCGGCATCGCCATTATTGGCATCGCCGCGGCTGGCGACGGAGGAGAGCGGGCAGCGGCAGCTGGGGCGCGTGACGCGGCCGCACGCGCACGCCAGCAACGACATGGCGTCCACGCGACGGAAGGTGCGCGTCAGCGCCGCGCGCCACGCGCGCTCCTCCTCCGCCTTCTCTGGCCACGGCCCTCTGATGACTGCGGCGGCGCTTGTGGATGTGGAGGCGCCGCCGCTCGACGCTAACCACTCTTGCCGACGGCGTAGGTAGGCGGCTCCCTCCTTGGCCAGATCCTCCACCAGGAACTGGTGCATCCGCTCGCGGCACAGCGCCGAAACCTGCGTGCATGCAGTGGTGTCAAGCGATCCATCAGATCAGTTATTATTGGAGTCTAGTATTAACAGGAAATGGATAGATAAGATAATGATAGCCAACAAGCGAATAAAAAGACAAATACTAGTGGTAACTAAACGAGATGAGGTAGAGAAACATGGATCAATGTCGAATTTGGAATGAGCTAGAATGTGGCCAGCTGGACACTTGCAGCATGTTCGTTTGGCTTTTCAGCCGGCTTAAATCCAACTAAAACAGTGTTTTTCTCTCACAAGAAATCAAATCAGCCAGCAGTGAATAATCCTGTCGAAACAGTGCATAATCCTGCCAAACGAACAGACCATTAGTACAACAGCACACAGCAGAAAGGAGAAAGCAGTGAGTGACTAGTACGTGGTAGCAGGAAAAGCCAAATGTGGTACGTACGGTGCAGTGCAGCGCATAGGAGATCGAGAAGGAAGCTAGCTGTTGCAACTTTTCTTCGACGACATGGCCTTATTGCTAGATGATGATCGATGATGCAAACAGACAAATTACAGTAAACCAGTACAAAGTACAAAAGGGTGGTAGACAGAGGATTAATAAGCAAGTGATGAATGAATAGGTACTCCCTGACAAGGTTTGAGTAACAGTATATGACATCTAGTGATCTAGTAGTAGTAGTAATTAATTACATAGTAAAAACAAAATCTGCATATATACGTGGTGGCAAGTGATGATGGACATGAAATGTTCGGATCAACTACTAGCTAGGGATCGGATCGAATCGATCGCTGTGATGTGCTGATTAGCTGGAGATAATAAGTACATAAGACGAGAATATACGTGCGCTGCGGCGACCGGCCGGCGACAAGAGACGAGACGAGACGTACATGGGGGCCGCCGTGGCCGTCGAAGACAGCGAAGAAGTGCATGGGCGAGCCATCAGGGGCCCAAGTGCACAAGTTGGGGTGAAGCGAGATGGTGTCCTCCATCACCCGGAGCCGCCCGGACACGGACAGATAGCCGAACGCCATAGGCCAAACCTGCGCGGCGGCGGCGGCGGCGTTGGAGGCCTCGGCCTCTGCAGGCTGAGCCACGGCGAGCTGGGGCTGGGTCTGCTGCAGCAGCAGCCCCGCCGGCGCGAGCTCCATCTCCTGGACCTCCGGATCAGCCTCCTCCTGCTGCTGCTGTTCCTCGTCGGCAGCAGGCTGCTTGTCCGGAGAGCCCTGGGACGGCGACGGCGAGAACCGGGAGGTCGCTGGGTGGAGATGGCGCACCCAGCTCGGAGCCGTCTCGCCGGATCCTTGCGGCTCCAGGCGGCGGCGCCTTGGCATCCGGCATTCCGGCGGTGAGGCGGACGCTGCGGTCGGGTTCCCGACCCCGTCGCCTCCTGCCCCGGCGGGCACGTTCACGCCGGCGCTGGCCATCACCATCAGGCGGGTGGAGTGCGGTCACGCGGAGGAAGACGAAGAAAAGGGAGAGGAAGAGGAAGACGACGAGCGGCGGAACGAGAGCAGCGACGACGACGACGCAGCCGCCGCAGGTGAATCCATGCGAGCGAACGAAGCTAGGGCATCGGATGAGATCGAGGTGGCGGGGGGGGGGGGGATCGGGTGGTGAAGACGAAGACGAAGGTGAAGGCGAGGCGAGAGCTCTTCGACGCTCCGCTCGGCTTCTGTTTCTGCTGCTTTGTTTGTGCAGTAGTGGTGTGCGAGGTCGGGTCGCGTGGACGGAAGAGCAGCAGCGGGTTCTGTGCGGCGGGGACCCACGCAAGCGCGACGTGGATTGCGTGCGACACGTGGATGGGGAGGTAAAGGGGGCGCGTGGTCCCAGCGGGGGAAGAGAAGACGCAAACTGGCAGCCCAGCCCCACGAAAGCCGCCGCGGCGGCATGCGTTCCATCATCTCATCTCGGCCTGTTTGGGAATAGTGAGAATCAATTTTAATCTGATCAAGATTTTCTGATAAGCTGTGATGAAAAGAATCTGCTGTCTAAATAATCGAGGGTGTTTGACAATCCTGATTATTACGATTAGATTGTCTATCCTGAATGCAAAATGACTTGTATGCTCCTGAGGTGGATGACATCTCAATTTTTCACTGAATATATGCTGAAAACAGTTATAGTACTATATTTTTGTGTTTTCAGAATAATTAGTTCCTGACAATAACTAATGTGTACGTAACATAAATTTAACAAAGATCCGGACAAATTGAGGTCAATATAACAATTAATCAACTAACCATAGCTGCAGCTATAGTATCACGCAAGGCACTCATATCCATATCATCTCCAGAAGCACTTTCTTCACCCGAGCTGGATACTTTCTTGAAAGTGAGCGTCGTTTATGGAATTGTCTCTAATGAAATTATGAAGGACCATACAACCAACAATAATTTTTTATTGTTTCTTCACTGAATATTTGGGCATCTTTAAGAGAATTCGTCATTTCATTTTTAGGACTCCAAATGACCTCCCAATCACATTTCTCAACCTTGAATGTCTATTATTGAACACCTCCTTCAGTCCCACTTGAGTACGACCGTGTTGCCATTCAGAAATATGGTACCTTTGTCCCTTATATGGTGCAAGATACCCTTTTTTATTAGGATATCCTGAATCGACAAGATAATATTTCCCTATATTTTGTAATTGTAGGTTACTTAACACATGATATCATTGTGAAATAAAAAAAAAATCTTTTCAGTCCAAAAGATGCATATCTTCTAGCGGGCAAGTCGAGAGAGGAGGGGAGCGGGAACCAGGAGCACAGGCGGGGGAGCGAGGGGCACGGGCGGGCGGGTGAGCGAGGGGCACGCGGTGGAAAAAGAGCTGCGGTGTGGGAAACGCGGCGGGTTGCTCGCAGTCCTCAAAACGCAGGCTCTAGTTCATTTGAGATTATTTCCATCTCCCTCATTATTACACAATCTAAAATAAGCAAGGGTGTTTGGGTGGGATTCTCGCTTATTTTCATCTTGATTCCGATTTTAAGCTGAAACAAACACGCCCCTCATCTCATCTCTCCACCGCTGCTGCGACCTGCGCGGTGTTTGGACAGACCATGGATGATGCGTGCCGACCGACGCCTGCCGCCCGCCTGGCCTGGCCTGCCATGGCTCCTTCCATCATCTGCGTGCGTTGGAATTTGCCGTTTCCACCACCGCTCTACGCATCCATCCTCCTCTTCCGCGTGCCTAGTTGTGCTGTAACACAAGCGTCGGCCGAGGGTAAACCGGCGCCAGAGTACGCCCACAGTTTACCCACCAACTCCAGTTACAATGCGGCTTGCCACACAAACACAAGGCGCTTCGGCAAATCGTCATTAACTGAAAAAAAAATGTGTCATTGGCTTCCCCAAACACACGACGCTGGCTTTAATTTATTATTTATGTGTTTTTAAGAGAACACCGCTAAATCAGTAGAAAATCACAACACACATTATGTTACAGAGGCCTCTCCGACAACAAGCGACAAATAAACCCTACGACTACAACAATAATGTCATCCGACAGTAAATGACAATCCTCTACGGCTACTAAAGCCGCTTCAAAATCGAGCGGGAATAAAACCCTTGTATAGGGTTACTAATGCATCTCCGACAGCAAACGACAAAACCCTCTAACGTACCGTCGCTACTTCAAATCAAGCGGGAAAAAACACTTATGGTTACTAATGCCCCTCCGATAGCATGCATGCAACAAAAACATCTATGCTTACCGACGCCACTCCAAAATCAAGCGGCCCGCAAATTAAAAACCCTTGTGTTATTAATGCTCCTCCGACAACATACGACAAAAACCTATATGCTTACCGACACTACTTCAAGCGGTCGGCAAATTAAAAACCCTTACGTTACTAATGCTCGTCTGACAACATATGACAAAACTCCTACGACTAGTTAAGTCTCTTTGAAATCGAGTGAAAAAAAAACTAGGACTACTAACGGTCTTCCGACAACAAAACAACAAAAACTCAAATAACAAATAAAAGCTAAAAAAATAACATGCCACTAATATAATGCCTCCCAACACACCGTCCCCCAACCCTAACCTCTCTCTCTGCCCTCATAAAACCTCCACTAATATTTCACTTGAACAACAAATGATAAAGGGTTGTGTGTTCTCAATCCAACAACGAGCAACGAAAAAACCCTTGCAAACACTAAATTTACAAAATATGAAGAGAGAAAATTTACCATGGATGGACTTGGCAAGCGACCAAAAGACCCACCAAGCACTGCTCCTTCGTAACTTTTTCTTTTTTAGAGAACATTTTCAATATTATGTTTTGGAAAAAATTTCACATAATTTTTATTAAGACATTCCAAGAAACCTTTCCAGTAAGTCTTTTATTTATAAAACCATTAATGGAAGTTTCAATACAGTGCTCAATTTTTTTTTAAGAAATTAACTTGTAGAAAACTTTTAAGGGCCGTTTGGATCCCTTCATTTAGAGGAATTGAAATCTACTTTAATAAATTAAGCTATTTGGCTTATAATTTGACATTCCACCACTTTTTTACCATGGCCTGATTTATTAATAAAGGTTCTTTAATAAATTTTAATAGTAATATGAGAAACATGTATTCACTAAATTTTACAACAAGTTGACATAATATCATGTTATTTGCATAATGGGGGTCTATCTATGTGGCCAAAAAATGTTGAAGGGCTTCAAGAAGAAGATTGCAACACAAGTACTTTCTTTTCATAACATTGTTTACAATTTGGCCAAAAAGAACATAGTGACTTTAGACCACAAGACTTGGCTGCAAGCATATAGATTTATTATTGTTTTCAGTTATGCCAATATAGGACCTTATGGGGAGTAAAGTATCTATTTCATTTCACACCATATGTTTATGTCCCCTTACATGGTAAATTGACTTTTGTAGCAAGCATAAAAGTGAATATTTAGCATAAGTGGTGGCAAACAGAAGATTTCCACAATTCGACGAAAATATATACGTTTTGGGGGCATTATATTTTTTTTTAGGAATATTCTTTTACACTTTCCGCCTTCGTCAATATTTAGCATTTTGCATCCATGATTGATTGGAAGTAGTATTTGGTTTCTGAAGAGGAGGAAGCGCAGTACCTTTTCCTGACCAAGGATGGTCCAATAGCCCAGTATCCATCTATGGGCCTTGACGTCTAGTACAGAATCCAAGCATAGGCTGCAGGTTCAAAATCTTCTTTCTTCTAAGGAAAATAAAATGTTTTCGCACTTTTTTATTTTTCATTATATCCAAACCAATATACTCTGTTTAGTTTTTACCTGTAGAAAATCATAATCATGCTCTATAGGGTACTACAACATCAACATCAACATCAACAAAGCCTGTAGTCCCAAACAAGTTGGGGTAGGCTAGAGTTGAAACTCAACAAGATACCCAAGTCATGGTTCCGGCACTTCAATAGGTCCTATCCAAACATAGATCTCTAGATATATCCCAAGCTTTTAAATCCCTATTCACCGCCTCCGCCCATGTCAACTTCGGCCTTCCTCTGTCTCTCCTTATATTATTAGCTTGGCTTGGGACTCCACAGCGCACTGGTGCATCTGGCGGTCTCCTCTGGACATGGCCAAACCATCTCAACCGATGTTGGACAAGCTTTTCTTTAATTGGTGTCACCCCTAGGCGATCACGTATATCATCATTCCGAACTCGGTCCATTCTTGTGTGACCACAGATCCAACATAACATATGCATTTCTGCAACACTCATTTGTTGAACATGTCGAGCCTTTGTGGGCAAAATTTGGCTTCGCCCGGGTTCAAACCGGAGACCTTCAGTGTGTTAGGGTCCTAGCCGTACAAAAAAAATATAAGACCCCAAGTTTGACCATTTATTTTATTAAAAAATTTGTACAAACATGGTCAGATTTAAGTTATTATTAAAGAACTTTTATTAATAAATCAGACCACGGTAAAAAAAGTAATATTTCACATAATTTTTTAAATAAGATGAGTAGTCAAACGCCTTATAATTTAGGATAACGTAGTAGATATAATGACAAGAGATAGACAAAGTGATGATAACATGTTCGGCTGATGAAAAAGGCAGTTGATTTAATAGTATTATGTTTTAAAAATAAGTTGAAATAAGACTGAATGATGGCTTACAAGCCGAACAGGACGAACTTTAACACTGTTTGCTTGAACTTTTATCAGTCCTATATGTAATTTTTTTAGTAGGGGTTAAATGGTCCTTTTTCCCTAGACTTAATACCGTTAAATTCTAGAAACTGACTAAAGACCATATAGCATTTTAATTCTTAGGCCATATCTGTAAGTTAAAAAAACAAGAGATACAAGAAAGATGTATTATTTTCAAAACCATATACAACTAAATATCTCTAAATTAATTTCATTTTAACTAGATATATTACTTTTTTGGGACTAGATAGATCGCTAACTTCCAAGAAGTGGTAAATTTTGAATTTGTAGAAAAGAAAATTCCAGATGGGCAAAGAAAAGTATACGGGAAATGAATGGAGTTAGTACAAATTTGCAAAACCGGGATTACAAACACAGGATTAGAGAATGCTACACGCATGACCAAAATAAAAACAGCTTTGCTTCCACTGAAAAGGGGGGAAACTGCCAGGATAGCTCACCCAAGGACCTTTGTGTGATTCTACGGTCACTTTCGGTTGACAGGGGATTTAGAACCGTACTCCATCAGACAAGCCGTAGAAACCTGGAATGCCACGCCATCGGGGATGTGGTGCCCCACATGGTGGTCCGACGTGTCTCTGTCAGGACACACACATGGCTCCCGAGTCCGATCCTGACGGGGTCCCCACGGACGGATGCTGTTGTTCCCTGCGACTGCCCGCCACGTATCTGACATGTCTTATCCATCTGACATGTGGTCCGCCACTCGGCGTAGAACATGAGTTGACGTACCTTTTTATATTTCTTGAGCAAGATACCGGATCAGAGATTAAGCAGCTTGGTGTTTGGTTGTATACCTGGATGAGAAATACAGGGTGAAGAGTGAAAACCGTGTATATTTAATTTTAAATGAAAAAACTATTTATTAGCTATACCTTTGGATGCAAGCTAAGTCGGTATGTTTAAACGAGTGCAGTTGTTAAATACTCGTTTAGGGCTGCTTATAAATAGTTGAAAAAACCGTCACGATTAATCATGAAAAAAATCCAAAAAAATCCCAGATCTGGGTATGGGCTGCCATGCTGCTGCGTTTGGATCTGGGCTGCCGCGCCGCCGCCTGGAGGGCGCGCCGCCGGTCCGCCCGCCCTCCCGCAGCCACGCCGCCTCGCGCCGCCGTCGCGCGGTCGCGGTGCGGAGGTGGAGGGGCGCCGTCACGCTGTCGGGTCGCGCCGTCGTGCCGCGGGTGGGGAGGGCGCCGGTGTAGGCGCGCCGCGGGTGGAGGGGCGCCGGTGCGGGGAGTTGCGCGTGCGGGTGGGTGAGGGGCGTCGTCGCGCCATCGGGGACTGGGGGTGGGGAGCCGCTCGGGCCTGGGGTGAGGGCGGCGGCTGCGCTGAGGGCGCTGAGGGAGGGAGGTTGGAGGGGGTGAGGTTGAAAACCCTAAATATGGTATTTATACTTGAGTGCCTTGTCAGGCCAGACCTGGGTCTATTGGGCCTATTGGGCTTCAGCCTATTTACCAAAGCGGGGCAGTAAGGAGGACCGTCACGGTTAATGGATTTTGCGAGGCGGTTGTATGTAACCGCCTCGGTTAATAAAATATGACCGCCACGGTTAATCAAAGTATTAACCGTGGCGGTTTATCGTTTTAACCATCACGGTTAAGATTTTCTAAATGCTATGCAAAATAAATTCTGTAGTAGTGAGATGAACTATTTGTTACTAATAACAACACACATGTTAAACATATTGATCAATTGTAAAAAAAACATATTGATCAAGATATGCATAGTGTTGAAAATACAAAAACCAGAGTGTACAAATGTATACTTCAAGGCAGGACAACCACGGGTTTGTGCGAGGCTTCTGGTGTGATTAAGGACAGAGCTAGTAAGCCGTTTTTCTAAACGTTCAATGTTGAATTTTTAAAATTTATTTAAAATTTTAAAAAATTAGTAAAAAAACTCGAGTTCATAGGGGCCGGTTCCTGCCCACCCCTATGTCTCTGGCCCAGTGACGGATCCAGAACAAGATTGAAGGAGAGGCTGATCTCTTCTTCTTATTCTAATCTCTCTACTTTTTTTTTTCCCTTTTCTTCTCTCTCAACCTCTCAAAATAAGATGGAAGTGGGGCTAATCTGTTCTTCTTCCTCTAATATCTCTATTTTTCTTCTTTTCTTCATTTTTTGCCCTCAATTTGTGCATATTTCTATTGATGCAATTGTTGTAGGGGGGCTGGAGCCCACCCACCCCTTTAGATCCGCCATTATCTGCCCCTGGGCGGGACTCTGTATTTATACTTGCTCCCTCCTATTCTTAAAGTAAATCATTAATTTAGAGGTTGGTTTAAATCAAACATTTTTAAATTTTGACTATAAATAAATCCTTTGGAGTTGAGTTTGAAATTTTAAAAGTGATGTAAGTAGATTTATCTCAAAAGATATAGTGAGTACTCCCTCCATCCCTAAATAATTGTTGTCGTTGATGTCCATGCCATAATTTGACTTGATTTATAGAAAATACGTGTAACATTTGTATCTTCAAATAAATTTATAAAAAAAATAGATTTAAATATCTTTTCAATGATACTATCATAAATATTTATATTTTCAATATACAATTAGTCAAAAGACGTTTTTTTGGAAGCGCGGATGACAAATATTTAGGAACAGGGAGTATATATTAACTATATTTTATAAATATTTTTTTGCAAAAAGCGATCAAAGTTGTTTTTTTTAGACTATACCGATGTTCAAAATAACTTACTTTTAGGATATACAGGGAGTATATGCAAGCGAAGATACAAGTTAGAGTGTTATAGGAGGATGCATTTAGATCGATGGGCGGAGGACAAAAACTCCCGCACTAATCCTTTAGTAATGACTCTAGCTAAGCATCTTCAAGAGATTAACTAAAAGACTAGCTAAATTTATTAATTTTGTTACTTCCTAAAATAGATAATATTAGAGCATTTCCAAGAGATTATCCAAAAAGACTAGTTAAATTTTATCGATAATATTAGAGTACTCTAACAAACTTTGTTAAATCAAAAGATAGATAACTAGTGAGGTAGACTATCAAAAGTAGAGAGCAAATGACGTGGGATGGAGAACTACTAAATCTAGAGAGTCTGTTGGAGATATTTTTTCTTTAACAATAGCAATTGAACTTTACAAAACGATTTGACTAAAGTTAATTTTGACAATAGTTAAAGAAAAAACGTCTCCAACAAACTCTATAAATGACTCTTCAAATTTAGTAGTTCTATGTTTCACCTTATTTTCTCTCTACTTTTGGATAGCCTACCTCACTAGACATTCATATTTTAATTTTACAGAGCCTGTTAGAATACTCCAATATTATCTATTTTGGAGAGAACAAAATCAATAAATTTAGCTAGTCTTTTAGATTAATCTCTTAGAGATGCTTTTATAATACTCTAACATACTCCCTCCATCCCAAATTATAAGACATCCCAAGAATCTTAGAGAGTCAAACTTTCTCAAGTTTGACCAAACTTATATGACAATATAATAATATTTTATGATGACAAATAAGTATCATTAGATTCGTTATCAATTATATTTTTATATTATGTCTATTGGATATTATAAATATTTATAGTTTTTTCTATAATTGTTGGTCAAACTTGAGATGCGTTGACTCTCCAAGATTCTTGGAACGTCTTATAATTTGGAACGGAGGGAGTATTTTATAAAACCAAAAGATAGATGATTAGTAAGGTAGCCTTTCAAAAGTAGAGAGCAAATGAGGTGGAATAGACAACTACTAAATCTAGAGAGTCATTTACATAGTCTATTAGAGACGTTTTTAACAATAACTAAATTTAGTTTTATAAAATGATTTCACTATTCTCTTGAAGATGCTCTAATTGTCCATAAATGGCTCGATCAACCTGTCTAAATGGCTAAACCAAAGCTTATTATAGTGATGTGTGTGACACGTACTTCCTTATGCTTTATCAACTTCTCAGTACTATTACACATTGCCACATATTTAAGTTAAATCAACTATTAGCCGAAATACCATACGACACTAAAACTATAATTGCACCTAGCATTTTAATATAGACTTAGCATTTATTTGAATTAAAATGAGCCTTGACCCACAGTCCCACATTAACCCAACAGCAGTATAAACTGAGAGCAGTATAAACTGAGAGGATGTTTGATTGCTTGGTTTAGGATGTAAGAATATATACTCTAATCTAAATTATAAGATATTTTGTTTTTTATATACATTATTTTAACTATGTATGTGACATAGTGTACACGTAAAATAGAAATATGTAAACATCCGTACAGTTTGGATGGGAGGGAGTACATAACGTCCGCGTGCAACTCCGCCGGGCCAGAAATGGACAGTTCAAATCGCTTTATTTCTGCGAATGCAAGCTCACCGGCCGCATGAGGGCAACCAAAAACACGTGCTTGGTCAGCTGGTCCAAGCTGTCAGCAATGCAATGCCTCGTTCGTTCTGGACTAGCCGCACTTAGTCTGATCCATGGGCCTTGATTTCTAGTCCAGAATCCATGCACATGGGCTGCATCAGACTGGGCGCGGCTAGTTCAAACATCTTTCGTCTATCAAATGGAATATTTTGGTAGCTTTTTATTATTTTATTATATTCAAACCAATATACTCGGTTTAATTTTTTAGCTGTAGATGATCATAATCATGCTCTCTAAGGTACTGTAGTCTCCTTTGAAGCATCTTTTCTTGTTAGTCGTATGTGAAGTATGCAATAATCCTCGGAAATAAATTTAATCTAAACTAGCTAGTTAGTATGCAGCATATCGGTAGAATTTATTTTAATTGGTTATGATTTATTTACCGTATATGCGGGGTTCTTTCACTTCTAATTTAAGTCCTACTCAACACAATATTCTTCACTTAAATCTTAAACAGATATTCTATTTTCCTGGTTTTGGTTAAACTATTAAATATGGTAACACACACCTTAGCTTTTTAATTAATTACAAAATTTTAGAAAAGGATTTCCATATTATTGTCACAGTTGATCTAGAGACATGTGTTGCCCACGTACATATCTAGGCACACATTGACTGTTTTTTTTTTGTCTCAGAAACCTTGTACTCGTACGTGTTTCAACTTGAAAAGAAAAACACAACCACAGACATGAAAGAGCGATAGGCAAACCACAACCACTGATCAAAGCAACATATAGCTAGCTAGCTATAAGAGGTTAACATAATGGCTCATCAATTACCAAGCTCATATGCATGCATGCACGCACATAGTTGACACATGGATATGAAGGAGGAAGAAGACACGTACATGTAATAAAAGGAAACAATTAATAAGGTTCACATAATAATGGCAACTACGACGACCATTTAACCCTACACCGACTTGCATAGTTGCATGAATATGGTTGACACTTACGAGTTGCGACACACTGAGACAGTGTGCCTCATCATCACTACTCCCAGGCGCAACCGAGCCTGAGCTCAAGATCCAGCCCGTCCTCCTCGACGACAACACGGCCACTGCCGCTGCCGCTGCCGCTGCCGCAGACCCCAATCCCCAGCTCCAAGCTCACCTCAAAGGCCGCTTTGTTCGTGGCCGCAGCGGCGGCCGCCGACGCCGTGGTCGTCGCCGAGAAGAAGCTGTAGATGACGGGGTCGGCGGCGGCCATCGAGCCGCCGGCGCAGTGTGGCGGCGAGAAGTTGAGGTTGGGAAGCGGAGCTCTGCTGTGCTGGTGGTGCGCGGTCACCGTGCCGAGGTTCGGAAGGGAAGACGCAGAAGCGTGCGCTGCCGAGGCCGCCGAGCAGCACTGCCGGAGCCTGGCCCTGTCTCTCCGGTGGACGTTCATGTGGCCGCCCAGCGCCTGCGCCGACCGGAACTCCCGCCTGCAGTAGCCGCAGGTGTAGCAGGACGACGACAATGGCGGCGGTGACCACGGGAAGCAGCCGGCGGCCAGGCTGAAGTTGTGGACCACCGGCGTCGGCGTCCATGGCGGCAGCGGCTTGAGGCCGCGGCCGTGGTCTCGACCACTCTCCATTTGTTGGTGGCCCTCGCCCCTCTCGGTGTGTACGTGCTCTTGTACGTGGCGAGATGGACTAGCTAGATAGTAGTTCGTGTCTAAGTAAGTGAAGTGAAACATGCATGTGAACCCAGCACCCAGCTTCATGCTTGTATATATAGTAGTAATAGCAAGTACCCGGCAGGATTGTGATCGATGCCGGTGGAGTACATAGCATACTGCTACTGTTCCCTTAGCTCTGCACATTTGCTCTCGTTTTTGCAAAGCACATGCATCATTGGCTATTTGGCTGGTAGCTACTCGATCAGTCGGCTACTAACAGCTAGCACAACACGAGAGAGACTTGTAATCAAAGCATGCAGCAGCCCGTTTGTTTGCTCGGATAGATGGATAGATATGAGCGAGCTGCATGCCGATGGTCGACGCTGCAGAAGCGGCACACAATTGATGCTACAGCCAAGATACCGTCAGAACAATGGTAGCCATTCTGGGTAAGACTAAGTGACATGCAATTGCAAGGCGTGCAGGTGCCTTTCTCCACGACAAGACACCTGAATCCAGCCAGCCAAAAGAGATGCATATATGGTCGCAACATGCATGCAACATGTGTAGACGACGGACCATGAGTCCGTGAATCTGAATGGGAGGGGAAATTGATGTACTACAGTGTTGAATGAGTACTGTACTGTAAATAACCAGCCACAGGCATGCATGCAGCCAGGGTTTTTGCTTCTGCCTCACTCCAGCTCCCTTCCGCAAAGAGGCAAAAAGACTCTAGGGCGTGTTACCGAGGCACTGAAAGCGTCCATGTCCTTGCTCCCTATATATATCTGCATTCGATCAGTTTGACTATGACTGCAACATTACGAGTAGGCATAGTACATGCATTTCAATTTGATTTCTGCGGCCACAGATATATGGAGGGCGAATCCGGGCCTTAGCTTCGTTCCATGATTGGTCAAGGTGTCATGTCCAGCTCTGCAGCACATCACATCATCAGTCATGTCCAAGATTAGTACTGTATATTAAATCAAGCTAGAATAGTATTTGTTGGGGTCAACTCGTTCTGGTTCACAGTGGGCGGCATGCAGCAGACAGCAGCATTGGGCATTTTGGGCATGGAATGGCATGATGCCAATAGAAAGGCGAAGTAAATTGTTGCCACACACACACTTCCCTTCGTTTGTTGATAACTATGCTTGTTAGTTACTAGTTCTTTTTTTCCCTTTTACCATGAGATCTCCCTACCACATGATCAAAGGATAACAGGAGATGGCCGGCCTCCTGGTGTGCAAGGCCAACGTGCGAGGAACTGAACACTTGTGTACTTGACCAATGGCAACAGTCACGGTTACCCTAAAATTAATGTTCACACAAAAACATGCATGTTACCAGGTACCCGACAACAAGTATGATGCAAAAAAACACTCACAAGAAGAGTCTTGTCAGGAGTGCGATTCACAGGACACACCAATAATGCAATAAGAGCTCTTAAGAATCCGAAATTCCACGTGCCCATGATCAACCCCGCCACGATGTGTGGTGGTTGTGGGCTGCCCTAGGTCAGCCTCTAGCCGCCCCTAAAACCTTGTAGATCATTGCAACAATGTATTAGATTGAAATGTACAACAAAAACTAGGAAAAATAAGGAAAACTATATGGAAAATGATGTAGAAGATGTGTTTTTGTTTGATTGTTGTGTTGTCAATCGGTCTTAACCATCATCTACTATTTATGAGGGAGGCATGGACTTCTCCATCAAGTTTCCTATAGGGGAACACTACTGGAAACTCGGATTCTTTCGTGGGTGTTAAATTTTTCTGTGCGTTTTTCTTGTCACGCACGGAAATATTATAATTATTCTGTGGGTATCCAAATATACCCACTGTTTGACGTTATATTTGGGCTGTGGTGTTGTGGTTCTATGTGTAGACAGTTCGGAGGAGACCATTGACCACCTTTTATTCCATTGCTCCTTTGCCAAAAGATGTTGGGACAAGGTGGGTATTGCATGGGTGAATGATCCAGTAATCTACAGAACAATTGAGCGAAGCAAACATAGGCCTGGCCTGGCTTTCTTCATGGAAGTATTTCTAACTGTTGCATGGCAAATTTGGAAAATGAGAAACAGATTGATTTTTTATGGCGTTCAAGCTTCATTCAACAGATGGTTACAGAACTTCAAAGAAGAAGCCACTCTCCCGTCTCTCCGTATTAGAGAAGAAGATAGAGCTATATTTAGAAATCAGTGTTCCTGTGACTAATACTCCACAATTTAGAAATATATTTTTTCTGTTCCAAATTCTAACATGTTTTGTCATTTCTCAGTATATAGCTTACGCTATGCACTTGGATATATACTATGTCTTGATACATAGCAAAAATAATATATAAAAAATCTAAAATATCTTATAATCTGGAACAAGGAGTAGCATTTTGAAGAAAGGAGGGGAAACAAAACTATTACGAACTGTCTAATTTTTTAAGACAAATTTAAAGATAGTTTAATAACATGCTTTATTTACCTTATTGCGAAGATAGCATGTTCTTTTATGGGGGAGTACCTTTCAAGGTGTGCTAAAATAATTTCCCTCAACATGTGCTACGGATTTATATTCCTTTCGAGAACATCTCGATCATAAGGCATTTGAATCCAAACATTGTTCAGATGATTCACTAAATATCCATCGCTGCCAGAGGACAGGAACTTCAACGACGTTAACTAGGAGTAAGGAAAAAATTACTCATCTGCCCAATATAACAACGATGAGTGGTATTGGAGGACGGCTAGAGATGTTACAGCTTGCCTTTGGCTCCACCTTGGCGGGACAGCTGAATCTGCGGCCCCACCCGATCTGTGGCTCTTTTTTTTCTGATAAACATAGACTTCATTTGAATTAAGACTTAAGAGCATCTTACAGATTGGAGCAGAGAAGGCTCCCAATTTACACAGCTGAGTGTTTCCTTAGTAGGGCGCTGGATTTCTATGGGTGCAGTGAAAGATTGTTGTAGCAACAGTAACATTCTTCGCCTGAGTTGCTAGAGTGAGTGATGGCAACCCATGGGAAGAAGCCTGATGTCTGTAGCTACAGCACTCTGCTTACAAAGCACGTTACAGCTTATTTCAAGGATGGATAACGGCTCATGTTTGCCTAATCAGCACTCTTACAACATGATTCTAGAAATGTTCATCGCTATAGGAAGGGTTGATGGGGCAGTTGAGGTTTGGGATGGGAGGGAAGAACGTGGTTTCCACCCAGGAGCACCTACTTACGCGTTATGATGCATGGGCTGCAACAAGGGTAGAGCAGAGAGGAGGCCTGCACCTACTTTTCGAGGATGGTAGATGAGAGTATTCCTACTACTTGTCAGGGTTGCTCAGGCTTAGCTTGCGAGATGGTCTTTGAGATGCTCGCTGATACGAGCGCGTCCTGCGGAATACAAGATCTGGCAAGTATCATGTGCAGTAAGAGGGCAGAGGAAACTAGAAATCTGAAATGTGACCATGGATTCTCTGTCCTTGATCTTGCTGAGAGCCAATGGAGGGAGAAATGGAAAATAGGATACACCTCATCATAGGGGAGGTTTAATCCCATTGATGAATGGCACTCAAGTAACTTGGCTCTGCAATTTCTTACTTCTACAGCTGTGCTACTGTACTGAAATGAATCTTCTTTTATTTGAAACGCTGACAAGCCTACAACCATATATTGTATGAGGCTATGAGCAAGGTGTGTCTATTTTTCTGTCTTGATTCTCGATTGATAATTAAACATTTTGTCACAATGCAAAAGAGTGATCTTTTGGTAAGCACATCACATAGATGCAGGCGAATTACACTTTCACATTATACATGGCTATGAGGACATCTCATACTGAAGGTGGGTTTCATATATGTTTCTCCTTGTTGTATGTATGTGTATAGTATTATCGTCCATCGATTAATTCACATATACCCCTGGTTCAAACCTTTATTCTTAGTACAAAGTTGGGAATTGTAACGTATAGCCTCATGAGAGATTATTTTGATAGTGTAGTTCAGGAATAACTCCAGATACATGAGTCAACGCCACCCCATCCATAATCCAGTAGGCAGTAGTCATCTCCTACAAAAGGTGTTGGAATGGTGTTGTTTCGTATCCATTCAGACTTTTGGCCAAATTCTCTACTAAATTCGAACTTCTTGGGATTTTATTAAAGTAGTTTTGATGCTGCAGCTGGACAATCAAATGGAACTAATTTTCATCAGAGTTGTTCTAAGTCAGATTGTCTTAATTTTTAATCTAGTTAATAAAATAAAAATTATTTATATTACTGAATATTTAGCCTTACAAAAAAACTTGCTCCCTGCCGTCCTTCGGTCTGTCACACTCTGCATATAGAACGGGAACCAAGAATTGGTGACTAGCAGCTGGCCCGAAAACGAGCAAAGATATTTCTCTCCCAGTTTAACTACATGATTCCATATTTTAAGTGAATATATAATGAAAAAGGAAATTAGTTTTTATCTGAAATCGAATTTGTGAAACATGGAAAAGTACCAAGGGCAGGCTATAGTCGGCCCAGCATATAGTCTGCTGCCAATTGCTGGGAAGCTAGCCGTGGGCCGTGGGCCGTGTGGTCTGTGGGCCGTAGAACGCGTGCCATGTACACTGAATGAACAACTCGTCAGAATCAGTAAAGCGCACCCAGCAGTGTAGTGCTGCGGTGCTGATCGCCTTGGCCGGCCAGACTAGATTTTTGGTTTGGCACATTTAAAATGGAAGTTATACAAGACTCTGCATCTAATTCTCCTTTCCTTTCAACAACATAGGTTAGGATGGCTACAACAAAACACAAGAGAATAATGTGCTAGAGAAATTAAGAGAGAAGAGCAAAAGCGAGGAAATCCAATGTCCACAAAATCCATACTGCAATTCAGAGACGTGTGGTTTCTCCATGATCAGAGGTTTTAAGGAGCTCGGGGAGCCTACTGGCAGTAGCAATACTGGCCTCTGCTTTGCTGCTCTGTCGTTGTTTCACCACTTTTACTGGTTTCCCTCTAACGTCCTATATATACAAACAAGAGAGCTTTTTTTTTGCGAAGAGAAAAACAAGAGAGCTCATGCTCACTTGTTAGTACTTCTTTGCCATTATTTTTCATCTGGCCTTTAAACTATTTCTCAAGCTGACTTATATTTTTGTAAATAATTTCCAATAGTTCTCAACAACTTCTTTCCAAAACCACATAGTTTTTCAACTTGACAAAAAGTATATTGGGAGGAATAAATAAAATCATCTCCAACACTTCCAATAATTCATTCCTAAAATATAGAAGATAATTTTACATTAGAAATCCTACACTATTTCTAAATTATTCTAACCACTTTTATATAATATTTCTCTCTTGTATATTTACTATTTACATCACGAACCATTTTCTGCTCTTTATTTTTTTCCCATGTCGTTTCACCTTAGATTGACACACAGGTACGAGCGTGGAAGGTGTGCAGATATATATGCATGTTCGGTGATTTTTTTCAAGTGCTAAAACATTCGGAGGTGGGATTGAAAACTCTTGGAGATGTGTTTTCTCTATTCTTAACAAAAAATACTAGATTGTGGAACTTTATTGGGAACCCTTGGAGATGCTCCAAAGTCTTCTTCATTGGTCATTGGTGAAAGGTCCTAATATAGCTAGAGAGGGGTGAATAGCCTAATAATTTTTTTTACAAATACACTTAGACTAGTGGTTAGTAAAACAAACGACTATAAGAAATTTTAGTTACTAGTAATTCTATAGCACACAAAGTACAACTAGTAAGCTAGATGAAGATCAAAGACCTGTCTAAGGTAGAGATGTACAAAACACACTAGATATGCAATTATTCTACTTTGCAAGAATGTAATAAATATAAATGCAAGAGTAGAATTGAGGGGGTTATACCAATGTGATGATAGAATATCCAATTGATCAATCACACAAGAGAAATCCTCAACAATAGAATTGACACAAATTTTTTTATCGAGGTTCACTTGCTTGTCAGCAAGCTACTCCTTATTATAGCAATACACCCACTTAGTCATTCACGCACTAATAAGCATTATATGTCTAACCCACAACTGGGTGCCACACAATCAATACAAGATGAAGATCCACAAGCTACGAGCAATCCACTAAAGATGTCTTTCATGAATCTCCCACGGGGAAGACTCAAAACCCGGAATCAGAGACAATCATCAACCTTCGCTCAATGTACTCCAAGCCATCTAGGAGTCAAAAAACTCCAAGAGTAATAATACAAATCCACAATGATGCAAACCCATGTTCCACTAGATGTGCCAATGCGATGCAAATACACTAGCTTACTCTCCCAACTCACTAGAATGATCAACAATCAAGTAGGAGTGGTGGGGTGGAGTGTATTAGCTCTAGACGATGTCAAGTGAAGCAAATGGCCAAGGATTATTCCCCCAAGCAAGCCACCACGCTTAAATAGGGACCCAACACTCCAGGGTCGAGATGGCGGACTAGAGGGGGGGGTGAATAGTCTTTTCTAAAACTTAAGCGCAACGGCTAATCGAAACACATGCGGAATTAAAACTATCGGTCTAGCCAAGACTACACCCCTCTATCTATCACTCTAGCACCTAGCAAAGTATGTCTATTATGCTAACTAAGGTGCCAAGCTAGGAAGCTCACCTAAACAAGTCTAGGTTGCAAGGTCACACAAACCTAAGCAACTAGTACTCTAAGCACACCGGGAGCTCCTACACATACTAGTAAGCAAAGAACAAAGCACCTAAGCTCACTAGCAAAGCTCTCTAGCAAGACTACACAAGTCAACTAGAGAGCTCAACTTACTTAGCTACACAAACTAAGCAATGTGACTAACAAGGCTACACAAGCCAATTAGCCACTCAAGAGCTACTTCTATGCTACACAAGCTAGAAGGTAACTAGGCAAGCTACACAAGCCAAACTAGTTACAAGAGCAACAAGAAACCACTAGCACAAGTATATGAAGGAAAATACAAGCTAGTGGTTTGGAGAAAGCAAACCACCGAGAAGATGTACACAAGGTTGACACGATGATTTTTCTCCCGAGGTTCACTTGGTCGCCACCAAGCTAGTCCCCGTTGTATCAGCTCACTCACTTGGAGGTTTGCAACTTTTTACAGGCCTCACTCGCCTAACCCCCTCAAGGGTTGCCGCCTAACCAACACAAGATGAGGACACTCAACGATACCTTCAACTAGAGTTGCTCTTCGCGATCTCCTGCGGGCGAGCACAATGCCCCTCACAAAGCCTTCTCCGGAGCCACGATCACCAAGCCGTCTAGGAGGTGGCAACCTCCAAGAGTAACAAACACCACCGGCTTGCAACACGATCACCTAGTGCCACACGAAGCTATCTCTCAAAGCGACGCACTAGAGATCACTCACTCGCAATTAGATCACACTATTTGCTTGCACAAGTGAGCTAGAGGGTGTTGACACAAAAAGCATTAGGATCTGCGAACACCTCGGGCTTATACCCGAATTTGATGTCCAAGGGTGTGCCAGTCGATTTGACCAGTTAATCGACAAGGACGATAACTAGAACAAGATCTGAACGAGACAACGGCGATGCGCCCAGATGTCAAGGCTCAAACCTGATCAGGATAACTAGAGTAAAGCTGAACGAGATGACAGCGATGCGCCCGGACATCAAGGCTCAGATTGCTCAAACGCGGAACTTGCAAGGGTTGACGGAGGTCGATGAGATGCAGCCCGTCGAAACTTGAAGAACTCGTAGATAGACTAATACTAATGCGATAAAAGGTAAATTGCTGGAAAGATAGATAAAAATAGTAGATTCATTTGATATGCTTGAATATATCCTTTACACCACCCCTCGGTACATATTTATACTCCGGCAGAGGAGTTGTAAGCAGACACGACTCTAACTTTCCTAAACAAAACTCCTATTTTAAAGGAAATAAACGACTCGTACAAGAGTCGGACTCAAACTTCTATAACAATACTGGTATAAGATCACCAGTTTCCTTATGTCTTCTCTTCGATGAAACTTTTCATCGACATATCCTTCCGATCCGCAACTTCCTTTTAGCGCCATCGGCAACTGTATGCCCCAATCGGCAACATTTCACGCATCGATAACTTTCATCAACCAACCTTCATCGGCAACATCCGATGAAACCTTCCATCGGCAGACTTCTTCCAATCTACAACCTTCTAGCACCATCGGCAGCTCTCTGCTGACGCCAGCCACGTCATTCTGTTTCCATCAGCAACATCTACTATTCATCGGCAATAATTTCCTATTGGCAACGTTTCTGTCTCTATCGGCAACATCCCCTTGCTTTCATCAACAGTCTTCCTGCCTCCATCGGCAACAAATCCCTATCTTCATCGGCAACATTCTTGCCTTTATCGACAATCTGACCGGTAATATCCCGATGCCGATAAGGAACGACAATTAGCCTTTTGCCGATTGGCTCAATCCTTAGATCATATTGACACGTGTCAAAAAACGGTGTCAACAGAGGGCTCCTTTACCAAGCACACTAAGGCAACACATCCCCAAGGTGTTCAAGCAGCCCCAAGGGTCGGCCATGAGCTATTTATAAGCTCTCCCACAACACTAGCCGTTATACCCCTTCACTGGGCACTCTGCGTAGGCGACAGACGCTCCTTTATGTTGCGACGGACGCTCCGTCGCAGCGTCCGACACCCTGTCAGAACTAGCCGTTGGGCTGACACGCATGCGACGGACGCTCCGCGCCAGCGTCCGACACTCGGCCCCTCAGCGTCCGGCCCCTATCTTCGAACTGCTTCGTTTGCAGGGTCCTCTGGAAGGTCGACGGACGCTCCATGCGAATCCGACGGACAGCGTCCGTCGCGCTCTGAATTTTCTCTGCGGCTTCAGTGTGGCCGACGGACGCTACGTCATACTAACGCCAGCGTCCGGCGCCATCGGCCGGCGCATCGGACAACGTCCGACGCCCTGATTCTGCAGCGTCCGGTGCCCCTGCTTGATCCTCATTTGTCTCTGATCTTTTCCAGTCTTGCTCTATGGTGCTAAACACAAGGTGTACTCCCTTAGTGCATGTGTGTTAGCATTTTCACAATCTTTTTGAAAGCATTTTCACTTGCTCTCACCACGACACTCGATCCTAATTCATCGCAATGTTAGATCGCTCATGTGACACTAGATAACCGTTATGCAAACAAGTTTGCCCCTCTTGATAGTACGGCTATCTATCCTAAACCCGGTCATATACTTCTCTACACACCTATGACCGGTGAAATGAAATGCCCTATAGGTTATACCTTTGCCTTGCGCATTCCATTCCATCTCCTTCTCCAATGTTGATGCAACACATGCACCAACCACTTGTCAAATGATATGATCCACTCCATATCATCACATGACCGTGTTGGTTCATCGATCTTGACCTCACTTGCTCTTCACCGTTGCCTTGGTCCATCAGCGCCAAACATCACATACTTGCCCTTCACACTTGCAACCGTCCATCAAGCCAAGCCTTATCTTGATCTTCTCCACCTTGATCACATGACTCCATGTAATGTCTCATGTGCAATAAGCTCCTTCATCACACAATCATATGTGAACTAATCTCCTGTGTATATATCACTTGAACACATATTAGTTCACCTTGGTTGTCACTCAATTACCAAAATCACATAGAGACTCTCAATCTCCCCCTTTTTGGTAATTGATGACAACTCTACAAAGATATGGAAATTAAGATCTTTTTGGACATTATGTCATTTATCCAACATTTAAGCTCTATAACAAGATTTGGATAAATGCCATAAAATCCGACTTGGTAGTGTTAGCTCCCCCTACATGTGTGCTCACAAAGGTTTGAATTAAGCTTTGCACGCATGCATGAATAGGAATTTTGGGAGTGCTAGCACTACTAAGTGATGTTAAGGGTTATAGGATAAACCTTTGAAGATACTTATTGTAGTTCCACTTGAAGTTCATCCTTAGCACCACTGTCGACAAAATATGCGTCGCAGTCTACCTAGGGGGTACCCCACGGTAGTAGATTGTTAAGCGGAGGTGTGGCGACGGCGATCAAGCGTAACACAGAGAGCGTAGGTTTATACAGGTTCGGGCCGACAAACCACCGTAATACCCTACGTCCTGTGTTCTGGTGGCTAGATTGATCTCGTATATTAGGTTACAAGATCTGTAGATGATCTGAGAGAGGTCATCTGGGGTTTTTAGGGGGGGTCCCTGCTCGCCTTATATAGCCGGGGAGTAGGGTTACAATTTCCATATCCTAACAGATTACGATCGGTTCCCTATAGCAAGGGATCCGAGTCTATCTACTAGGATCTTCCTTAGGGAGCAAGTCTTCTTAGGAGTCCTTAGCGAGCACGACGGGCTGGTCGCGTGCCGCAAGGCCTCGTAGGCTGGGCCGTCTCCTAGTCGGCAGGCCCAAGAAGGTCCCTGGGGATATGCCGAGGTTATATCCCCAACAAGTCCCCGAGCACGTCATATTCTTCTGGCGAGCCCGCGGCGTCATCCTGAGAGGCGTCCTGCTGGTCGCCGTCATGCGGGGTGGTCGTCGTAGAGTCCCGGCCAGCATGGCTGATCGAGGTGCTGCTCGGAGAGGTCTCCCGACCAGGTCGATCTGGTCGAGAACGTCGTAACATGGCGTGCGAGCTGGCCGCCTTGCCGGATGCTGCGGCTGCTTGCTGGAAGAATGTGACGTGCTGAAGAAGAAAAAACTTTTGAAAGGTCTTTCCCTGGTTAAGTGTACCCACTTAGGCTCTGCAAAAAACAACACATTAAAACAACAGAGCTTTATTTATGAACAAGACCAGTACATTCACCGCAAGGTGAAGTGTACCCACTTAGTCCCCGAGCATGGTAGCGGGTGAAGTATGCACGTGGTGCCATGCTTTATAAAGTAGTGCATGAAGTATATAAATAGAGATTGGAGCATAAATTTGCAAAAACGACCGCAAGTACCCGTAGCCCCCGAGCCTGATATGAGTAGCGAGTAGCTTCTTGCATTAGGATCAAGTATGTAGAAAATAAAAGATTGAAATACTAGTTTAATGATAAACGACTGCGAATACCCGTGGTCCCCAAGCCTGATGGAAGGAGCTCGGAGAGATTCTTGTATTGGGGTCTTTTGGTTTTTATTCGCAGTCCCCGGGTCGTCAGTCCCCGGGTGTTGTCCTTCCAGGCGTTGTTCTCTAGTGCCCTGGTCGCAGTCCCCGAGCCTTGCTCGATGTGGAACTGGACGAAGTCCCCGAGCTTGGTCGGAGACGTGATCAGCACTTAAGTCGTTGTTGCTATGGACGGAGTTCCTGAGTTTTTTTGTGCGGGCGGCCTTATCATCCTTGTCGGTCGGGTTACTATAGGCGCCCTGCTGCTGCTGCATAAAAAATGAGATAGACACGCGTCCAGTCCCCGGGACTGTAGCATTGTTCAAAAGGAATAATTAGCCACAAAGCATAAGGCGAAAGGTAAACAGGGTTAAATGGGTCGAGATTTTGTGTCTGGTTTTATCGGCCCGTTTGTGCGGCGTAAAAGGTGGTTGGCGTGGCGGTTCCGTATTCGATCATTGTGGTTTCCCAAAAACCTTGGAAGTCGAAGCGCCGCACCGCTTGGTATAAAGGCTACCACGGTGGTTTGACGAAACGGGAAGGCTCACGTTTCTTTGCCTTAGCTTGTTTGGGTTTCCAATAGTCGGCGATTCGGTGCCATATATTATTGGTGATTTGAGGGGATTCTAATCCACCTTATTCGCTGATCTTCGCTCTTGTCTTGTGGAAAGTTTGGGTCGTTGGTGGAGAGTTCGTCGACGCTAGGGTTTGGTCGGTGGAGATGGAGGGTGGTGGTGCACGCCTTGCAGTGGGTTCCTCCGCCTTGCTGGCTCTGCCGGAGGACTTGGTCTTCCAGATTCTTCTTCTTGTGATCGGCGACGACGACAATGTGCGTGAGTATGTGAAGATTCGCCCAATCTGTCGTCTCTTTTGCCGCTTTTGCGATGATGCTTCGACGATTCAGCTCGTGTCTCTTCGGCGCGTTCAGGACTATTGTCGGCCCTACTACCCTTTCCTGGAGTCTACCTTCGTGCAACACTTTCTTGACGTCGACAATCGTGAGGCTTTGTTCTTCCGTGGCCTGGAGCGGTTGATGGTGTTCGGGCAAGACCCTGGCGGGCGGGATCTTATCGGTAGGGCGGTGGTCGCTGGAGATGATGTTGCTATGTACTTCAGGGCCATGATGCTGTTCTATGCCGATTCGGCGAATCCGGAGGCGCATGCTATCCTTGATTCTATCGGTGGAGGTGCCCTGCAAGATGGTCGTTTTTGCGACCGATTCTTGCGTCGTCTTCGGGACCCCTCTAGTGATGATATGCACAGGATCAGGCGGTCTCTGGGTATTCGTGCGTCGGAGGATGTTCCGGATTTAGTCGTGGTCATCGCTCCTCATCAGTGTTCCTGGAGCGAGTGTCGCCGCTGGGGTGATAATACGCCTTGGATCATCATGTACTGTAGCTTGGAGTGTCAGATTCGACATGAGTTTGATCTCTGGACTAGGAACATTTGTGAGGTGACTGCTTATCGCATCAGTAGGATGAAGTTGTAATTGCTGGAATAAATTTTCTGTAGACGTTGTCTCTCCAATGTCGATTTTGTTATCATGCTCTGTTTTGCTGCAAGACAGCGGTGATATGTATCTCGGATACAAGTGGTCGGACGTGTAGGTGAAAACTACAAAGCTGTAATATATCCGTGCGGTGAGCTTTTGTTTCACTTGTATGTCCTGTCGTGCCCGCTAGTTGTGAGCCGTAGCGATGAGTCGTTCTGCCTTGGGTCTCAAATGCTCCAGATCGTAGGGCTAGCGCCACTTCACGTGTAGGATACATAAGGACTCCCAAGGAGGTACGCTACTGGTAACTCGCGGCGCAGAGGGCGAACAGCTCATGCACGCTTTGGATGATACCAGGGTCAGGTCCTTTTTCCGAGAGGACTAATCGTGGCGTGACTATGGCCTGTGGCGACCGTTCCTGTAGACGCTGGGTGAATAGCCATGTTGCTTGTAGAATCGTCAACCGTACCGTGGTCGTATACAGATTCTGGGCGCATAACCTCATGGCTCCCAACCTAAATGACACCGCCCGGTTTATGAGTAAGTATCACTTAGGAGGTCTGTCAATGCGGTCGTAGTGCTTAGGGTAGCTACTTCTATTCACTATGACCCATTGATAGACCAGCTTCAGGAGCTTTCTAGTTATGGCCAGGCTGTTTGGACAAACACCGTGTTGCGTTTTGGAGAGGTCGTCGAACACTATGGGAGTGTTTTGGAGAGGTCGTCGATCGTTAGTAGTCGCACTATCGTGGTCGTCGTGTGTTATCGGCGTTGTTGCGATGAGGGTAGTTATAAGTGTCTTTGGAGTGCTTAATCTACGCCATGAGCGCGCCGCAAAGGTCTTTGTGCGCCGTGGGCGCTTTGTGGAGATTGTCGTACACCATGAGTGTTTCATAACAGGTTTGGTTAGATGAGATACAATGGAGATAAATCACCTTTATTCATTGTTTGGAGGTAGAACAGTACAAACTTTATTGAATTAGGATTATATTAGGGCGTCTTGCATTGCCCGGAGCTATCGACCTCTTATGCTTGTTCGCCGCCGGAGTTGGGAGTGATTGTTGCTTCTTCTGCTTCCTTCTGCTTTTTCGCGAGCGAGCTATCGCCGCCCTCTGGGCTATACGCGTCCGAGAGACAAGACTTTTCGACGGCGTTTATCGTTTGCTGTTCGCACTCGTATGCGATCTTGAGGTTGGTTCGGAGGCTGAGGATGCCTTGCTGCGTCGGGATCTTGGCAAGTGCGGAACCGCCATGTAGGTGTAGTGCAGAACCGCCATGAGCTTGGCAATTGCTGGTCGGCCCAGTATCGCGTGGTAGGTTGTTTCAAAGTCAGCGATGATGAAGGTGATGTGTTCCACCCTAAAGTGGTCTTGATTGCCGAACTGCACAGGGAGGGTGATCCGGCCTACCGGTGTTGACGCCTTGTTGGGGATGATCCCCCAGAAGGAGAAGTTCGCAGGCATGAGGTCCTTCTTGGAGTACTCGAGTTGGCGGAAGGCATTGGCGAATATGATGTTGAGGGCACTGCCGCTATCGACAGTACTTAACGACACGTGGCGATGGTCGGATCAACGATGAGCGGGAAGCGACCAGGGTACCTGAAGTCTGTCCACTCGTCTTCTCCGGAGAAGCTGATGGGCTATTCTGACCAGTCTAGGTGGCGTGTGTCGTCCGCGCCATCGCCTGTTGCTGCTACCGAGTAAACATCCTTACGTACCTGGCGACGTCTCCTTTCTGCTTCAACGACCACCACGCCTCCGAAGATGGAGTACGTTGTTGATGGTGGGCGGAACTCCGGTGCTGGTGGTTCTTGATCTCTGCCCTTGTCGGGATCGTCCTTCTTTGCCCTCTTGTCTCCTCTTCCTTTCATCACCTGCTCGAGGAGGTCGCAATTACGCATGGAGTGCTTGGCGTTCTTGTGTATGGGACATGGGCCGTTGAGGATCTTGTCGTAGCTTTCATCGTAGTTCTTTCTTGGTCTGGCATTTGTATTAGCGATGTAACGATCGTCTCGTCTGTAATCGTACTTCTGCGGGTAGCGCTCTGAGTTGCTCAATCTCTAGTCCCGGTGATCACCAGGTCTCCCGTCGTTGCGGTAGTCTGATCGGCGATCCCTGTCCCTTCCACGCTCCAAGGAGCGGGAGTATTGTCGCCTGGTCTCCCTGCTTCGGATGGCGTCGTCTTGGTTGGCGTAAGGATTCGCGATCGTCATGAGCTCTTCTATGGTCGTTGGTATCTTCCGTGCCAGCTTGTTTCTGAGTTCGTCGGTGCGTAAACCGTTGGAGAAGATGGCGATGACCTCTAGGTCAGAGATATCCGTGATGCTCAATCGCTTATCGGAGAAACGCCTGATGTATTTGCGGAGACTCTCGTTGCTCTTCTGGCGGATGTTTTCCAGGTCGTAACGCGTTCCCGGCTGGACACACGTGGCTTTGTATGTTTTAATGAAGATTTCTTTGAGCTGTTCCCAGCTATCGATTGTGCCTTCGGGGATCTTCTGATGCCAATTGTTGGTCGTGGTTGACAGCATCACGGGGAGGTAGTTGGCAATCACATCTTGGTTTCCTCCCGAAGCATATACGACGATCTCGTAGGTGGAGGCCCATTGCTCTGGGTTTATCTTGCCGTCGTATTTGTCCACCGATGTTACCCTGAAATTCATTAGCCACCGGACAGCACGCAGGCGAGGGGAAAGAGGTCACAAATTTCCAACGGGTGGTGGTGTTAGGTCGCGCCGTGGATTACCGTCACGCCGCGGGGATCTGCCTCGGTACTCCCTCGGAGGGCTTCGTCGCGCCGACTCTGGTGTTCATCTGCGTTGCGGGTAGCCGTGTTCCTCCCCATCGCATAGCGGAGATCTTCGCCTGTACTCCCTCGGAGGGCTACGGCGTGCCTGCTCTGGCGTTCACTCACGCCGAGCGTCGTCGCGTTCTTCACCGTCACATGGCGGGGATCTTTGCCTGTACTCCCGCAGGGGGCTTCTGAGATGGTTTCTGTCGTGAGACTGATCAAAAAATTCAGACGGGTGGGCCGCCTTATTCACCTGGACACTGCTGCTTTGAGGTGAGCTCCTATTTTCTCTGTCTCGGGCGTAGGGAGGAGTTTGGACAGCTCGCATGTTGCCGCGGCGAGGTTGGCGCTCGAAGTTGGGTATATCGGAACGTCGCCTATCCGGTCGAAGTCCTTCTGGAGATTACATCCTAGCATGCGACCACCATTTCTCTGGTCTCGCTCGCGCTGCTCACGTGCAAGTCGTTCGCGTTTGTGGTGTTCCTCGTCTCGTTTCTCTTGCTCGACGCGCTCCCGTTCACACTGTCGTGTGCGCTCGTTGTTGCGTTGTTCCCTCGTGATGCGATCGGCCTCCGTCTCATTGTCGCGTGGGACGCTGTCAGTGGAGACTTGAAAAACTATCCCCCCAAAACCTGTGGGGAACTCTGGGATGTCGCTGGTCGATCCGGATGAACTGGGCGTTTCGGGCCTCGTGGAGGCGACCGAGGCTGAGGAGACCGTGCCATCGAGAGATACTGCCTGGTCGGAGTCGTCGAAGATCGGGGAGATGACGACGGTGTTCACGATGGGTGCTGGGGGAATCTGGTCGGAGATCAGTCGATGCGTTTGGCGCTGGAAGACAGCGGTCTGGTTACTGAGCCCATAGGGCATCATTGGGGAGGGGCGGGTGTGCCTGGTCATCGTGATCATTGTCTTCGACGGAGACCGATGGCGGCGTGGTCAACGACCGTGGTGACCTGGGAGTCGGTGTCGTGCCGCTTGGACGAGGTCGATGCAGTTGATGATTCCGGCGTTGGCACGATCGACGGCTCCGATCAGGTCATCGATGTTGACGTCCTTGCGCAGGTGGTACTTCGGTATGGCAGGATGACACGGAGATGGTGGTGAACTTACCCCGCGTGGCGCAGATCCGATGGTCCAAGACATAGATCCGATCTGGATCACGGTGCCGGGCGCCAGAAGGACCATCGAATCCGGGAAGGTGACCGCTTGACGAGCCATGAAGTCGATGCACACACCCCCTACCTGGCGCGCCAACTGTCGACGAAATATGCGTCGCAGTCTACCTAGGGGTACCCCATGGTAGTAGATTGTTAGGCGGAGGTGTGGCGACGGCGATCAAGCATAACACAGAGAGCGTAGACACAGCGGTTTATACAGGTTCGGGCCGGCAAACCACCGTAATACCCTACGTCCTGTGTTCTGGTGGCTAGATTGATCTCGTATATCAGGTTACAAGATCTGTAGATGATCTAAGAGAGGTTATCTGGGGTTTTTTGAGGGGGGTCCCTGCTTGCCTTATATAGCCGAAGAGCAGGGTTACAATGTCCATATCCTAACAGATTACGATCGGTTCCCTATTGCAAGGGATCTGAGTCTATCTACGAGGATCTTCCTTGGCGAGCAAGTCTTCTTTGGAGTCCTTAGCGAGCACGACGGGCTGGTCGCGTGCCGCAAGGCCTCGTAGGCTGGGCCGTCTCCTGGTTGGCAGGCCCAAGAAGGTCCCTGGGGATATGCCGCGGTTATATCCCCAACAACCACCATGGTTATCTAGATATCACAAAAATACTAGAAACCCCGTGAGATCAACATTATTAGTACGGTTTCTAGATACCACTTGAAAGATCAAGAATCTAGCTTACCAACCTATGCATGCTAGTTTATCAAGTCATCATGTAAATTCTATAACTAGCATACACCACACAAGCATGCATATGAAGATAAGACTTATGCAATATGCAAGCAAGCACATGAATATATGCACATATCAAATGCAATCAACCAAGTTCATGAGCTTGCTCCCCCTACTTGTGTGCATCTCTTAGTCCAAGACTTTTATCATTTGATCTTGTTCCCTTGTCCATGTACATGTCTCTTCCCTTTAGTGCATGTCCATTAATATATCTTTGCACTAATCTCTCCCCCTTTGTCATAAATTTCCATAAAAGGTAACATTTCTTTATTGATGCAAAGGTTTCACTAGGGTAGATGGTTGATACTTTTTGATGGACACTAACATATGTGTATTGGAATGACTCTTCATGTAAGATCATTGACCATTACACCATTGAGTAGGGCAACTCCCTTGTGGTCAAAGCAAATGTCATCCAAATAAGCTTTCTAAGCTAGAGAACTAGAATTTGATCACTTAAAGTTGAGGATCACTTGTTTGCTTGTAGGATATCACTTGTGAGATTACCACTTGTAGAATTATTTAAATTAACTCGATGTGGATCATCACAAGTATGCTAGAACTAGACATCTTTTGCAAGTACCAATATGAAAGTTGATACTATTTGAAAGATTAGCATAAGTCTAGATACCATTGTAAGTTACATCTTGATATCCATTTCCATTGTTGTCTTGTGCTTAAACTAGATTCATCTTCATGAGCTTCTATGTTGGACTTGAACTATAATGAATAGCATAAGCTTTCAAGTCCGGTTTAAACCCTCTTTAAGCTTGTTCACACACAAGCGGTTATCTTATAGAGGTTGTACTTGTCACTTGATTGCAATCCAAAATAGATCAAGTACTTGGGTTTACTAGCTCATGAACTACCACTAGATTCAAATAACTCAATCAAGCTATAGTGGTAGGCTATAAGCATCAAATTCATTTGATTTTCAATGAATGATCACTATGTATGACTATATGCACTAAACATGTCCTAGAGCAATATGTATGCATATGTCAAACAATTTCACCTTTGCTATGTTGGAGTAGAGGATAGTCATATAGATTTCATCTCCAATTAGCAATGTGAAGTCCAATTAAGAGCATGGTGAAGACCAATGAATACCAATATGAATTTCATTCTTCACCTATATGATTTGAGAACCACTAAAGATCAGATGCACTTTCTTGTTGCGGTTGACTTGCTTCCCTCTTGATCTTTGCTTGCATGAGAGAGTACCAAATGATGTACCACTTGTAGAAGATGATATCACTTGAATATCATGATACACACTTGTAGGTTAAATTCATGAATCTCTCTCCTTTGGGTGTTGCTTGCTTTCTTTTGATCAATCCTATTGATTTCTTCAACTAAGCATCCAAATGACCCCTAGATCACCACTTCCATGTTAGCCTTCCAAGTACCACACTTGGTTTTACCTACACAACGGCGGCAAGCCCCTACACTCAGGGAGAAGTGACCTATCTCTAAGAATCATCCTTTGACTCACTTGAATTGACTTTGTTTGATTGAACCAATTGTTGAAATCCATTTAATGAGTGAACATGAATACAATATGAGCTCAAACTATGTTGTTTAAGTCCTTTTCTTTCTATCCAATGATATTCAATCATCACTAGAACTTAAACTTCATCTTCATCTTGGGTTTTATCTTGATCTTCAACTTGAGTACCAAATGAGCTTCATAAACAAATGGCCTTGTACTCAATGCTTGACATGCTTCTAGCTCAGACCAAAATCAAGCATAGGTGCCTCAATCACTTATAAGTATGATTCCAACATGAGGACCTTTCAATTTTAGTGACTCAAGATTGATCCAATAAATGTCACCTTTCTGGCAGATTATGTACTCTTCCAAGAATATATCATAACTCCCAAAGTACATATCTAATGATCATGAAATTTTGTGGAGATGTGCTTTACTAAGTCATCTAGCAGCCATAAAAATTTGAGCTTCATTTGGACTACTAGATTGCTACCAGATTTCACATCTTCCCACCTAGGTACATGCTGAAAACTGCTGCACATGTGTTGCCAAGATCCACTCCAAAACCGAAGTATCTCTTATCCAATACTCATGAAATTTGCACAGAAACTAATACCATAAGGGTAGAGCATGTATACCAAATTTCAGGCCAATCCAAATATATTTGAACTCTCAAACATGGCTATGATCACAGCTAGCTCAGTTTTTGAATAAAAGACAAATTTGAGACATTGATCTATACTGCTTCAATTTGAACCAAATTTGAATCCAACTTGTTTGAACATTCTCACAAGATATATATCCATTCAATTCACTTACTAAAAGTAGTCTCATGATAATATCCATTCAAACCAACTCAAACTTGATCACTAAGCATTTAATCCATTCAAACAATTTATAGCAAGCAACTAGTGCACATACATCCAATTCAAACAACTCATATGCACTATGTGTATATCCAATTGAAACATTTTATACACACCCAAATGAACTTGATCAACAAGAAATATACCTTAGTAGATCATGATCAATCCATTAGCAAGCTTCAATTTGAATATTTGCAAGCCTTCAAATAATCCAATGAACACCACAACTTGATCATGCACTTGTATGTTGTAGCATTTAGACTTCATTCTTTTGACTTGGCATTGGGAATAAGAATTTCACTAAGCTTCATTACTTGACTCAATCATATGATGAACTAGATGTAATCAATTGAATCAAGCCTCCAATGCCAATGGTACCTACACACATTCATCCACTTGTTGATGGTACCCAAACTAGTTTGGGTCCTCTCAAGTTAGGAGCAACATACTTAGGCAATGCCTTAGTATGGATAGCGGGATGTTTTGCAATATCAATCATAGAGGTACCATTACCATCCTTTCTAAGCATATGATCATCATCAATGGAAATAGGCTTAGAAGTCATACCTAGGGGAAATGAATGAGCCATGTGTCCCCTTTCCCGACATGAGTAGCACACTCTCTTTGCTTGAGCCTTTTCTTCCTTGCTCATATTGTGCTTCTCATTGTCTAGCCTCTTCTCTTGTGCTTGAATCTTCATCTCAAGCTTGGTAGGACACTTCGAGGCAAAGTGTCCCATATCATTACACTTGAAGCACTTGATGTGAGCCAAATCTTTCTTCTCTTGATTATTGCTCATCATCATGTCATCTTGAATAGGAGTTAGATGACTTGATATTGCTTTGCCACCTCTTCTAGTCTTCTTCTTCTTTATCATCCTCAAATAATCATCTTGATGGTTGATCTTGTCTTGCACTTGGGGTGTGACTTGTGGCATAGCTTGAGGCTTCACTTGTTGCTTCACCAATTGCTTGGTTGGACACATTGAGGTGAGATGACCCCACATGTGACACTTGAAGCATTTGACATGCTTTAGCCTCTCTTCTTCTTTCTTCAACTTGAGTTTCTCTTTGTTTGGGCAACCATTTGCAAGATGTCCCATATCACGGCATATGAAGCACATGAAATGAGATAGCCTCTTTTGTTCTTGCTTCTTCATCCTTTTCTTTCCCTTGCTCTTGTTGAATCCAACTCCACTCTTGTCACCATAGCTTCTAGTGTTGTTCATCATGTGCTCAAAAGTGACTTTGGAGTTGTAGTACCTCTCTAACTTGTTGCTCATATTCTTCAATTCATTTTTGAGCTCATTGTTCTCCTTCAAAAGGTTAGTCTCACAAGACATAGAAGTATAACAAGTATCTATATGTGAAGAACATGGTATATTAAGTAAATCATCACAAGAGGTGGATACATTCCTCTTACCTACATGACAAGGGTTAGCAACAACATGTAATTGATCATTTGACCCAAGTGATGAGCTCTCTTCATTTTTAAGATTTAACAATTCATTAATGAGAGAGCCATGTTTGTGAACTAAACCTTCATGAGATACACGAAGTTGCTCATGATCTAGTTTTAGTTCCTCATGTGAAGAATTAAGAACATCAAGTAAGCGCTTATGTTCTTCACATGAGTTCTTTAGAAGTGAGTTTTCATCTTTTAGTTTCTTTATTTTATTTAACTCATTTTCTAAAGATTTGGAGAGTCTACACACAAGCTCAAGGTTAGGGTCATCACAATCTACAATCATATTGGCAACTAATACCTTAGTGTCACCATGTGACATATGGCAATGTGATGAGGTGGAAGAGCTTGTGGAGACATCACTTTCATACCCCGAGCATGCTTCATCATCATCATCATCAAGTGTGCTTGGAGTAGCATCATCAATTGCAACACTTGAGGTTGGGCCTTCATCATTCTTGTCAAGTGATCTCTTGGTAGATAGATCATTATCATCTTCACTTGACCATGAGGTGGAGCAATCTTCCACAATCACCAAGTTGTGGTCATGCTCAACACCCTCATGTGCCTCCTCCTTGAGCTCATCATCACCACCACTTGAGACGGTCTCATATTTCTCAATGAGATAGGACCACATCTCATGAGGTGTCTTCATGTCAATGATCTCTCCAAATATGCAATCATCCAAGGAGCTATAAATGATATTAGTAGCTTGTGTTTCGAGATCTAGGCATTTCTCTTGTGCTTGGGTTAGATTCTCTTCATCCCACACATGAGAAAAACCCACATCTACGATCCACCACATTTGAGGACAAACGAACTTAAAATTGCACATCATCCAATTTTTCCACGGTGCCAAGTGTGTGCCATCAAAAGTGTGTGGACAATCAACATCTAGCCCATAAGTCGCCATCCTCTCGGGTCGGTGAAGACCGCAAATGAGAGACCTCGGCTCTGATACCACTTCCAGAGTCGAGATGGCAGACTAGAGGGGGTGAATAGTCTTTTCTAAAACTTAAGCGCAACGGCTAATCAAAACACATGCGAAATTAAAACTATCGGTCTAGCCAAGACTACACCCCTCTATCTATCACTCTAGAACCTAGCAAAGTATGTCTATTATGCTAACTAAGGTGCCAAGCTAGGAAGCTCACCTAAACAAGTCTAGCAAGGTCACACAAACCTAAGCAACTAGTACTCTAAGCACACCGAGAGCTCCTACACATACTAGTAAGCAAAGCACAAAGCACCTAAGCTCACTAGCAAGACTACACAAGTCAACTAGAGAGCTCAACTTACTTAGCTACACAAACTAAGCAATGTGACTAACAAGGCTACACAAGCCAATTAGCCACTCAAGAGCTACTTCTATGCTACACAAGCTAGAAGGTAACTAGGCAAGCTACACAAGCCAAACTAGTTACGAGAGCAACAAGAAACCACTAGCACAAGTATATGAAGGAAAATACAAGCTAGTGGTTTGGAGAAAGCAAACCACCGAGAAGATGTACACAAGGTTGACACGATGATTTTTCTCCCGAGGTTCACTTGGTCGCCACCAAGCTAGTCCCTGGTGTATCGGCTCACTCACTTGGAGGTTTGTGACTTTTTACAGGCCTCACTCACCTAACCGCCTCAAGGGTTGCCGCCTAACCAACACAAGATGAGGGCACTCAACGATACCTTCAACTAGAGTTGCTCTTCACGATCTCCCGCAGGGCGAGCACAATGCCCCTCACAAAGCCTTCTCCGGAGCCACGCACAAGCTTCTTGCATGCTTCGACGGAGCCATGATCACCAAGCCATCTAGGAGGTGGCAACCTCCAAGAGTAACAAGCACCACCGGCTTGCAACACGATCACCTAGTGCCACACGAAGCTATCTCTCAAAGCGACGCATTAGAGATCACTCACTCACAATTAGATCACACTATTTGCTTGCACAAGTGAGTTAGAGGGCTGCTTTACCAAGCACACTAAGGGCAACACATCCCCAAGGTGCTCAACCAGCCCCAAGGGCCGGCCATGAGCTATTTATAAGCTCTCCCACAAAACTAGCCATTATACCCCTTCACTGGTCATAGGTGTGTAGAGAAGATTATGACCGGGTTTAGGATAGATAGTCGTACTATCAAGAGGAGCAAACTTGTTTGCATATCGGTTATCTAGTGCCACCATGAGCGATCTAACTTTGCGATGAATTAGGATCGAGTGGCGTGGTGAGAAGCAAGTGAAAATGCTTTGGAAAACATTGTGAAAATGCTAACACACATGCACAAGGTGGTGACCACGTTTGTGTTAGCACATGAGAAGCAAGGAAGAAGTCGGAGAAGTGTTTGAGCAGAGACAGGAAGTCCGGACGTTGGGTCCGGACACTAGGGCATGTGCTGTTCGGACCATGGCGCATGCGTCCGGAAGCAAACCCTAGGCAGTTGCGGCTGAGGAGAGGAGTCCGGACGTTGATTGCGGTCCGGACGCAAGGTCTGGAGTCTGGCACTCTCTATTGTTCTCTGGTGTGGAGATCCGGACGCACGTGTGTTGGTCCAGTGTGACACTGTTGTGTGCGTCCGGAGGTGCTGTTGGCTCGGGGGAGCTCTCGGGTGCTCTCGGGCACTCGGGAAAATATTTCCGGACGCCAGGAATAGCGAGTCCGGACTCTGTGAACAGGAGAGTCCGGAGACACGTGGCTGCGCGTAGTGAGCGCGCCAACGGGCGATTTCAAACGGCTAGGAGGGTCCGGACGCGCGCATGATTGTAACACCCGGTTTTCCGAAGAATACCGAATGCTAACCATATGTGTGCCCAGGATGTCCACACGCCACATATAGTAACAAAATGGAGATTATCAAAGACAATGCTTTATTATATATCGAAACATAGCGGAAACTATTCTTAGACTTCTATCTTTGGGCCTCCATATTACACAGGGACGGTTGACTGGGGGAGAACTCGCCTAGTACTCTTGGAACTCCACAAGAAAGTCTTCACTTGTAACTCCATCTGGTACCCATCCGAAATTTTTATATAAAGGTGGTGACAACAAGCGTCAGCTCACCATGCTCAGCAAGTATAACTATGGGGATGCAAGCTCAAAAGGTTGACACGGGCTTTAAGCGATAAGCAATTTTAGTTGGTCAAGTTTTATTAAGTACATAACATATAAAAACATAAGTTTAACCCTTTCCCATGATTAGGCATAAGCATCAGAAATTCCAGGTTAACATCATTATTCCATCTCATCATCATCTCCATTTTATTGTAAAAATAGGTAATATAATTGGAAAGATCCAGACCGCTCGTATCCATGAGCACGGCTATCATGATATATTTTAGAACTCTGCAGAGTTTGTACAACTTTTCCCTTGAGTCGTATTACCCCTTTGCCCGAGATTGCAAGCCTCTTAGCTCACTACCAAGGTAAGTCGGCAGGTTTCACTATGAAGTCTTACACTAGCCACTCTAACAAGTTAGTAGCCGCGAGGTTTCCACTTAGGCGAATGGGGCCCCCCTTCGAGACGGCTCTCTAAAAAGACCGTAGCCTCCAAGGCACATCAAGACAGGCAAGAGAACCATCCTTAAATTGAAGCGCCCCTCTTGCGCCATGAGTTGGTAACCACTAACAAGCTAGAGCAAACTAGTTTTACGACTAAGATCAAAGCCATGTGATCCTCAAGGTTGTACAGACTTCCTGGGTTGTCTGTCCCAAATACAATCCTTATGGAGAGGTACTGGAGCATATGAGAAAATAATGCATCTCCAGCCCCCTCCTAGTCAAGGTTTAGTTATCATTATCATTTGATCACAGGTTCCAACCTTCCATTATACAAGTTTCATAACATAAGGTTGAGCGTAGCATTACTATACAACTAAACTTATCATGCTTAAACCCCCCATAGGTAACAATGATGTGGTACAAGTGAAACTAAGTAAGTCTCTAAGGTTTGAGTAAAATAGACACATGCATATGTATTACAAGTGAATTGATGAGTTGCTAGGTAACAAGGAAACCATAGGTTATACTTGCCTTCCAAAAAGCTTTCCAAACTCTTGAACTTTTCCTTCTGTTGGATCATCCTTGCATAGCTCCACTTCTAACGGCGGCAAACAACTTGAACAAGCATCACATTTGAACCTAAGAACAATACACCAAGCATTAAAACAACATACATAAAGGTTTTGAAAAGGTAGGGCTTCTACTACTAATGTATGAGCGCAAAAACACTAACCAAAATGGGAGCCACGATCAAAAGATGTGAGAATTGGAAGGTACACATGGAAATGATTGGATTTAAAAGAGCAAGGTGGAGTTTGGACTAGCATAAGCATATCCATCAGAACAAAAATGATGGGATATGTGAATATGTACTTTGTAACATATCATGATCAATCAATGGACTAAGGCGGATGATAGATCAAAGAGAAACACGATATGGTGATTTGTGATTCGGTTGAGCATAACCGGTGGCAGATAGCGGTGGTATGATGAACGATTGCATGGATATAAAAGAGAAAAAAGGTGATATATTATGTGTGGTTGATGGTTACTGTATGAATAATGTGGTGACAAAAGGATATGATGTTGCAGCCATCAGATAGCTAAGGAACAAGATTGCAAGATTTCATTGCGCGGTTGATCGGCATCTCATGAGCAGCGACATGGTGATGTTTAGAACTTCAATGTTGTGGTTCATATAGACAAGACAACTTTGAGAGATGTGTGTGTATGTATATCATACACATTGTGGTTAAATGGCTTGACCACCGAAGTGGAGAATCAACGGGAACGCGCATGCCAACCGGCATCAGTGCGGCTGTAGGACAACAGGACAGCAAGTACAAGATATGAATATATCTCTTTCATACTTGACCCTATGAGCATGAAACTTTTCAGAGGCATGTTCAAGTATATGAATGATATTTTAGACAAAGGGTGCATCCATGGGGTCAATAGATCAATGGGAACGCGATTGACAAAAACAGGGTGGTCTGCTGTTGGACAGCAGGGTGAGCAGAGATATCAAACACTATATTTCAGTCATTTTGGATTGCATAGACAAACCAATTGGTGGGATCATGTGCAGGTATGTTATGAACATTTACATAAAAGTTCTTGGTTGTTTGGTGAGTGGATTGACGGGGAACGCCAAAACAACTCAGTGCTGCAAAACTGTCCAAACAGCAGGAACAGCGGCACGGGAATGATCATATCTCGAATTTCACAACTCATATGACCAAACTAATTTACAGATATGTGTTCAAGGATGTAAGAAACAACTACACCAAAGGGTTTTGTCACTGGAGTCACGAAACAGCGGGGAACGTCGAATCCTTCAACAGCAGCGATTCTGTCCCTGTTGACAGCATGTTGACACCGTTTTTCGACACGTGTCAAATGGGTTGAGGCTTGACTGGCTGATGACTATTCTCCATCGGCATTAGTAAAGTATGAGTTGATATGGCCGACGAGTGCTACAGAAGGCCAAGTATGTTGCCGATGGAAGCTGGATGGTTTTTGCCGACAAGGGTTAATTGGCGGTCTTGCCGATTGCTGATGAGCTGCTATTGCTCATTACCGATAAAGACTCGTTGCTGATTGCCGATAAGGGCTCGTTGCCAATTGCCGATGGAAGATAGTTGCCGATTGCCGACAAGGGTTTATTGCCGATTGCCGACGAGGGGATTCTACCATTCGGGAAAAGTGTTGTCGATGCCGATGAGCGTAACTTAGCGCTTGGGGGCAGCTGAAGGTTACCGATGGTTCAAAGAAGGAAGGTGCGGATTAAAAGGATCTGCTGATGGGAAGTTTCCATCGAGAAGAAGTGTAAGGAAACTGGTGTTCTGCGCCAGTATTATTATAGTAGTTTGAGTCCGACTCTTGCATGGGTCGTTTATTTTCTCTTAAAATAGGTGTGTTTGTTTAGGAAATAAATATTGCTATCCGGCTCCTGCGTGAGTCAGTTTCCTTTAAAGTAGGAGTTTTAGGAAAGATATGTGTCGTGTCATTGTACAAC